>OV725078.1:134899712-135336093 GCA_928085145.1 Nezara viridula | reverse complement strand
TCACCTTCCCTATCTATAGCTATAAATGCCTTTCGATTCCTACATAGTTCAGTGATTACATCAATGTAGAGTTTGTCAACACCACATTCTTTTAGAGCTTCCCAAATATATTTATGTCTGATCGAATCATGGAGGTGCCTATGCACTACGACTATGCCTTGTAATAGTCAACAAATCATAATTAAACTTGTAAGCTATATTCTCTACTTTTCTTAATGATGTGGTTATCACTTCACGCCCTTCACACAGTGTGATAGCGAAAGTTTGATAAATTTTTCTTTTTTCTTTTTTTATGCCGAACAACAGACTTGCTCCCTTTTCTCCGCAGCAGTATTGAATTTTTGTTAATTATTTTATTAATGATGATACTGAGAAGTTTTATTAATGCTTCTTTCCCTACAATAATAATTCTCTAAAATAAATGTGTTTTGAAATTCATTTGCTCATCTAATGTTATAATTCGGTTCTTCATTGTGGATCTCATGGCCAAAATTCATTATGAGCCGTCTTCAGACTGTTCCAACTGGAAAGTACCTGGGTTAGGACCCATCGCTTCAGTTTCTCTTCCAGGCTGCAGCCTGCCAAGAATGAACCTGAACCATCTTTTCGTGCAGGCGTCAGTATGAAGAATGGCTGTTCTGTACCCGTTGAATCGAGAAAGAGCTCTCGATCTGTCAATCCTTTCAATGTGTCGGCCTGGTGAAGTTTCCCGTGTTGAGTCAATCGCCTTCAGACATCAATCATTCGTTCTTTATCAATTTAGATATACTTGGCAAATGTTGTCAGCATATCTTATTTAGCTCAGTGTTTTCCTATTGATTGATATCCCGTGGTTCTCCCAATTCAATTCTTTTAACAGTTTGTTTAGAACACAATTGAATAAAGTTGGAGATAAAGGGCACCCTTGTTTCAATCCTCCTTCAACATCAAAGTAATCGCCTTCCCTATCTAAAGCTATGATGTTATATTACACTATAACAAATGTTACCATCTATTTACTCCAGTTTGGGATGTTGTTATTTAGCTTACTCTGTTTATATTTTAATGTACTTTCTGTTTATAATCGTAATAAGCTTATTCACATTGTTTATAATTTTTGTTTAAATATTATCAAACTTCCTCAATTCTCTATATTTTTGTCAGAAAATTCCCCAATACCCACCCTTACCCTTATTTTCCAGTTTTAAGTGAAACTCCTAGCTGAACAAACAATTGGAGATAGAGGGCACCCTTGTTTAACTCCTCCTTCAACTTCAAAGTAATCACCTTCCCTATCTAAAGCTATAAATGCCTTTCGATTCCTATATAGTTCAGTGATTACATGAATGTAGAGTTTGTCAACACCACATTCTTTTAGAGCTCCCCAAATATATTTATGTCTGATCGAATCATGGAGGTGCCTATGCACTACGACTATGCCATGTAATAGTCAACAAATCATAATTAAACTTATAGATAGATAGAGGGCACCCTTGTTTAACTCCTCCTTCAACTTTAAAGTAATCACCTTCCCTATCTATAGCTATAAATGCCTTTCGATTCCTACATAGTTCAGTGATTACATCAATGTAGAGTTTGTCAACACCACATTCTTTTAGAGCTTCCCAAATATATTTATGTCTGATCGAATCATGGAGGTGCCTATGCACTACGACTATGCCATGTAATAGTCAACAAATCATAATTAAACTTGTAAGCTATATTCTCTACTTTTCTTAATGATGTGGTTATCACTTCACGCCCTTCACACAGTGTGATAGCGAAAGTTTGATAAATTTTTCTTTTTTCTTTTTTTATGCCGAACAACAGACTTGCTCCCTTTTCTCCGCAGCAGTATTGAATTTTTGTTAATTATTTTATTAATGATGATACTGAGAAGTTTTATTAATGCTTCTTTCCCTACAATAATAATTCTCTAAAATAAATGTGTTTTGAAATTCATTTGCTCATCTAATGTTATAATTCGGTTCTTCATTGTGGATCTCATGGCCAAAATTCATTATGAGCCGTCTTCAGACTGTTCCAACTGGAAAGTACCTGGGTTAGGACCCATCGCTTCAGTTTCTCTTCCAGGCTGCAGCCTGCCAAGAATGAACCTGAACCATCTTTTCGTGCAGGCGTCAGTATGAAGAATGGCTGTTCTGTACCCGTTGAATCGAGAAAGAGCTCTCGATCTGTCAATCCTTTCAATGTGTCGGCCTGGTGAAGTTTCCCGTGTTGAGTCAATCGCCTTCAGACATCAATCATTCGTTCTTTATCAATTTAGATATACTTGGCAAATGTTGTCAGCATATCTTATTTAGCTCAGTGTTTTCCTATTGATTGATATCCCGTGGTTCTCCCAATTCAATTCTTTTAACAGTTTGTTTAGAACACAATTGAATAAAGTTGGAGATAAAGGGCACCCTTGTTTCAATCCTCCTTCAACATCAAAGTAATCGCCTTCCCTATCTAAAGCTATGATGTTATATTACACTATAACAAATGTTACCATCTATTTACTCCAGTTTGGGATGTTGTTATTTAGCTTACTCTGTTTATATTTTAATGTACTTTCTGTTTATAATCGTAATAAGCTTATTCACATTGTTTATAATTTTTGTTTAAATATTATCAAACTTCCTCAATTCTCTATATTTTTGTCAGAAAATTCCCCAATACCCACCCTTACCCTTATTTTCCAGTTTTAAGTGAAACTCCTAGCTGAACAAACAATTGGAGATAGAGGGCACCCTTGTTTAACTCCTCCTTCAACTTCAAAGTAATCACCTTCCCTATCTAAAGCTATAAATGCCTTTCGATTCCTATATAGTTCAGTGATTACATGAATGTAGAGTTTGTCAACACCACATTCTTTTAGAGCTCCCCAAATATATTTATGTCTGATCGAATCATGGAGGTGTCTATGCACTACGACTATGCCATGTAATAGTCAACAAATCATAATTAAACTTATAGATAGATAGAGGGCACCCTTGTTTAACTCCTCCTTCAACTTCAAAGTAATCACCTTCCCTATCTAAAGCTATAAATGCCTTTCGATTCCTACATAGTTCAGTGATTACATCAATGTAGAGTTTGTCAACACCACATTTTTTTAGAGCTCCCCAAATATATTTATGTCTGATCGAATCATGGAGGTGCCTATGCACTACGACTATGCCATGTAATAGTCAACAAATCATAATTAAACTTGTAAGCTATATTCTCTACTTTTCTTAATGATGTGGTTATCACTTCACGCCCTTCACACAGTGTGATAGCCAAAGTTTGATAAATTTTTCTTTTTTCTTTTTTTATGCCGAACAACAGACTTGCTCCCTTTTCTCCGCAGCAGTATTGAATTTTTGTTAATTATTTTATTAATGATGATACTGAGAAGTTTTATTAATGCTTCTTTCCCTACAATAATAATTCTCTAAAATAAATGTGTTTTGAAATTCATTTGCTCATCTAATGTTATAATTCGGTTCTTCATTGTGGATCTCATGGCCAAAATTCATTATGAGCCGTCTTCAGACTGTTCCAACTGGAAAGTACCTGGGTTAGGACCCATCGCTTCAGTTTCTCTTCCAGGCTGCAGCCTGCCAAGAATGAACCTGAACCATCTTTTCGTGCAGGCGTCAGTATGAAGAATGGCTGTTCTGTACCCGTTGAATCGAGAAAGATCTCTCGATCTGTCAATCCTTTCAATGTGTCGGCCTGGTGAAGTTTCCTGTGTTGAGTCAATCGCCTTCAGACATCAATCATTCGTTCTTTATCAATTTAGATATACATGGCAAATGTTGTCAGCATATCTTATTTAGCTCAGTGTTTTCCTATTGATTGATATCCCGTGGTTCTCCCAATTCAATTCTTTTAACAGTTTGTTTAGAACACAATTGAATAAAGTTGGAGATAAAGGGCACCCTTGTTTCAATCCTCCTTCAACATCAAAGTAATCGCCTTCCCTATCTAAAGCTATGATGTTATATTACACTATAACAAATGTTACCATCTATTTACTCCAGTTTGGGATGTTGTTATTTTGCTTACTCTGTTTATATTTTAATGTACTTTCTGTTTATAATCGTAATAAGCTTATTCACATTGTTTATAATTTTTGTTTAAATATTATCAAACTTCCTCAATTCTCTATATTTTTGTCAGAAAATTCCCCAATACCCACCCTTACCCTTATTTTCCAGTTTTAAGTGAAACTCCTAGCTGAACAAACAATTGGAGATAGAGGGCACCCTTGTTTAACTCCTCCTTCAAATTCAAAGTAATCACCTTCCCTATCTAAAGCTATAAATGCCTTTCGATTCCTATATAGTTCAGTGATTACATGAATGTAGAGTTTGTCAACACCACATTCTTTTAGAGCTCCCCAAATATATTTATGTCTGATCGAATCATGGAGGTGCCTATGCACTACGACTATGCCATGTAATAGTCAACAAATCATAATTAAACTTATAGATAGATAGAGGGCACCCTTGTTTAACTCCTCCTTCAACTTTAAAGTAATCACCTTCCCTATCTATAGCTATAAATGCCTTTCGATTCCTACATAGTTCAGTGATTACATCAATGTAGAGTTTGTCAACACCACATTCTTTTAGAGCTTCCCAAATATATTTATGTCTGATCGAATCATGGAGGTGCCTATGCACTACGACTATGCCATGTAATAGTCAACAAATCATAATTAAACTTGTTAGCTATATTCTCTACTTTTCTTAATGATGTGGTTATCACTTCACGCCCTTCACACAGTGTGATAGCCAAAGTTTGATAAATTTTTCTTTTTTCTTTTTTTATGCCGAACAACAGACTTGCTCCCTTTTCTCCGCAGCAGTATTGAATTTTTGTTAATTATTTTATTAATGATGATACTGAGAAGTTTTATTAATGCTTCTTTCCCTACAATAATAATTCTCTAAAATAAATGTGTTTTGAAATTCATTTGCTCATCTAATGTTATAATTCGGTTCTTCATTGTGGATCTCATGGCCAAAATTCATTATGAGCCGTCTTCAGACTGTTCCAACTGGAAAGTACCTGGGTTAGGACCCATCGCTTCAGTTTCTCTTCCAGGCTGCAGCCTGCCAAGAATGAACCTGAACCATCTTTTCGTGCAGGCGTCAGTATGAAGAATGGCTGTTCTGTACCCGTTGAATCGAGAAAGATCTCTCGATCTGTCAATCCTTTCAATGTGTCGGCCTGGTGAAGTTTCCCGTGTTGAGTCAATCGCCTTCAGACATCAATCATTCGTTCTTTATCAATTTAGATATACTTGGCAAATGTTGTCAGCATATCTTATTTAGCTCAGTGTTTTCCTATTGATTGATATCCCGTGGTTCTCCCAATTCAATTCTTTTAACAGTTTGTTTAGAACACAATTGAATAAAGTTGGAGATAAAGGGCACCCTTGTTTCAATCCTCCTTCAACATCAAAGTAATCGCCTTCCCTATCTAAAGCTATGATGTTATATTACACTATAACAAATGTTACCATCTATTTACTCCAGTTTGGGATGTTGTTATTTAGCTTACTCTGTTTATATTTTAATGTACTTTCTGTTTATAATCGTAATAAGCTTATTCACATTGTTTATAATTTTTGTTTAAATATTATCAAACTTCCTCAATTCTCTATATTTTTGTCAGAAAATTCCCCAATACCCACCCTTACCCTTATTTTCCAGTTTTAAGTGAAACTCCTAGCTGAACAAACAATTGGAGATAGAGGGCACCCTTGTTTAACTCCTCCTTCAACTTCAAAGTAATCACCTTCCCTATCTAAAGCTATAAATGCCTTTCGATTCCTATATAGTTCAGTGATTACATGAATGTAGAGTTTGTCAACACCACATTCTTTTAGAGCTCCCCAAATATATTTATGTCTGATCGAATCATGGAGGTGCCTATGCACTACGACTATGCCATGTAATAGTCAACAAATCATAATTAAACTTATAGATAGATAGAGGGCACCCTTGTTTAACTCCTCCTTCAACTTTAAAGTAATCACCTTCCCTATCTATAGCTATAAATGCCTTTCGATTCCTACATAGTTCAGTGATTACATCAATGTAGAGTTTGTCAACACCACATTCTTTTAGAGCTTCCCAAATATATTTATGTCTGATCGAATCATGGAGGTGCCTATGCACTACGACTATGCCTTGTAATAGTCAACAAATCATAATTAAACTTGTAAGCTATATTCTCTACTTTTCTTAATGATGTGGTTATCACTTCACGCCCTTCACACAGTGTGATAGCGAAAGTTTGATAAATTTTTCTTTTTTCTTTTTTTATGCCGAACAACAGGCTTGCTCCCTTTTCTCCGCAGCAGTATTGAATTTTTGTTAATTATTTTATTAATGATGATACTGAGAAGTTTTATTAATGCTTCTTTCCCTACAATAATAATTCTCTAAAATAAATGTGTTTTGAAATTCATTTGCTCATCTAATGTTATAATTCGGTTCTTCATTGTGGATCTCATGGCCAAAATTCATTCTGAGCCGTCTTCAGACTGTTCCAACTGGAAAGTACCTGGGTTAGGACCCATCGCTTCAGTTTCTCTTCCAGGCTGCAGCCTGCCAAGAATGAACCTGAACCATCTTTTCGTGCAGGCGTCAGTATGAAGAATGGCTGTTCTGTACCCGTTGAATCGAGAAAGAGCTCTCGATCTGTCAATCCTTTCAATGTGTCGGCCTGGTGAAGTTTCTCGTGTAGAGTCAATCGCCTTCAGACATCAATCATTCGTTCTTTATCAATTTAGATATACTTGGCAAATGTTGTCAGCATATCTTATTTAGCTCAGTGTTTTCCTATTGATTGATATCCCGTGGTTCTCCCAATTCAATTCTTTTAACAGTTTGTTTAGAACACAATTGAATAAAGTTGGAGATAAAGGGCACCCTTGTTTCAATCCTCCTTCAACATCAAAGTAATCGCCTTCCCTATCTAAAGCTATGATGTTATATTACACTATAACAAATGTTACCATCTATTTACTCCAGTTTGGGATGTTGTTATTTAGCTTACTCTGTTTATATTTTAATGTACTTTCTGTTTATAATCGTAATAAGCTTATTCACATTGTTTATAATTTTTGTTTAAATATTATCAAACTTCCTCAATTCTCTATATTTTTGTCAGAAAATTCCCCAATACCCACCCTTACCCTTATTTTCCAGTTTTAAGTGAAACTCCTAGCTGAACAAACAATTGGAGATATAGGGCACCCTTGTTTAACTCCTCCTTCAAATTCAAAGTAATCACCTTCCCTATCTAAAGCTATAAATGCCTTTCGATTCCTATATAGTTCAGTGATTACATGAATGTAGAGTTTGTCAACACCACATTCTTTTAGAGCTCCCCAAATATATTTATGTCTGATCGAATCATGGAGGTGCCTATGCACTACGACTATGCCATGTAATAGTCAACAAATCATAATTAAACTTGTAAGCTATATTCTCTACTTTTCTTAATGATGTTGTTATCACTTCACGCCCTTCACACAGTGTAGGGAATAATAATTCACTAAAATAAATGTGTTTTGAAATTCATTTGCTCATCTAATGTCATAATTCGGTTCTTCATTGTGGATCTTATGGCCAAAATTCATTATGAGCCGTCTTCAGACTGTTCAAACTGGAAAGTACCTGGGTTAGGACCCATCGCTTGAGTTTCTCTTCCAGGCTGCAGCCTGCCAAGAATGAACCTGAACCATCTTTTCGTGCAGGCGTCAGTATGAAGAATGGCTGTTCTGTACCCGTTGAATCGAGGAAGAGTTCTCGATCTGTGAATCCTTTCAATGTGTCGGCCTGGTGAAGTTTCCCGTGTTGAGTCAATCGCCTTCAGACATCAATCATTCGTTCTTTATCAATTTAGATATACTTGGCAAATGTTGTCAGCGTATCTTATTTAGCTCAGTGTTTTCCTATTGATTGATATCCCGTGGTTCTCCCAATTCAATTCTTTTAACAGTTTGTTTAGAACACAATTGAATAAAGTTGGAGATAAAGGGCACCCTTGTTTCAATCCTCCTTCAACATCAAAGTAATCGCCTTCCCTATCTAAAGCTATGATGTTATATTACACTATAACAAATGTTACCATCTATTTACTCCAGTTTGGATGTTGTTATTTAGCTTACTCTGTTTATATTTTAATGTACTTTCTGTTTATAATCGTAATAAGCTTATTCACATTGTTTATAATTTTTGTTTAAATATTATCAAACTTCCGCAATTCTCTATATTTTTGTCAGAAAATTCCCCAATACCCACCCTTACCCTTATTTTCCAGTTTTAAGTGAAACTCCTAGCTGAACAAACAATTGGAGATAGAGGGCACCCTTGTTTAACTCCTCCTTCAAATTCAAAGTAATCACCTTCCCTATCTAAAGCTATAAATGCCTTTCGATTCCTATATAGTTCAGTGATTACATGAATGTAGAGTTTGTCAACACCACATTCTTTTAGAGCTCCCCAAATATATTTATGTCTGATCGAATCATGGAGGTGCCTATGCACTACGACTATGCCATGTAATAGTCAACAAATCATAATTAAACTTGTAAGCTATATTCTCTACTTTTCTTAATGATGTGATTATCACTTCACGCCCTTCACACAGTGTGATAGCGAAAGTTTGATAAATTTTTCTTTTTTCTTTTTTTTATGCCGAACAACAGGCTTGCTCCCTTTTCTCCGCAGCAGTATTCAACTTTTGTTAATTATTTTATTAATGATGATACTGAGAAGTTTTATTAATGCTTCTTTCCCTACAATAATAATTCTCTAAAATAAATGTGTTTTGAAATTCATTTGCTCATCTAATGTTATAATTCGGTTCTTCATTGTGGATCTTATGGCCAAAATTCATTATGAGCCGTCTTCAGACTGTTCCAACTGGAAAGTACCTGGGTTAGGACCCATCGCTTCAGTTTCTCTTCCAGGCTGCAGCCTGCCAAGAATGAACCTGAACCATCTTTTCGTGCAGGCGTCAGTATGAAGAATGGCTGTTCTGTACCCGTTGAATCGAGAAAGAGCTCTCGATCTGTCAATCCTTTCAATGTGTCGGCCTGGTGAAGTTTCCCGTGTTGAGTCAATCGCCTTCAGACATCAATCATTCGTTCTTTATCAATTTAGATATACTTGGCAAATGTTGTCAGCATATCTTATTTAGCTCAGTGTTTTCCTATTGATTGATATCCCGTGGTTCTCCCAATTCAATTCTTTTAACAGTTTGTTTAGAACACAATTGAATAAAGTTGGAGATAAAGGGCACCCTTGTTTCAATCCTCCTTCAACATCAAAGTAATCGCCTTCCCTATCTAAAGCTATGATGTTATATTACACTATAACAAATGTTACCATCTATTTACTCCAGTTTGGGATGTTGTTATTTAGCTTACTCTGTTTATATTTTAATGTACTTTCTGTTTATAATCGTAATAAGCTTATTCACATTGTTTATAATTTTTGTTTAAATATTATCAAACTTCCTCAATTCTCTATATTTTTGTCAGAAAATTCCCCAATACCCACCCTTACCCTTATTTTCCAGTTTTAAGTGAAACTCCTAGCTGAACAAACAATTGGAGATAGAGGGCACCCTTGTTTAACTCCTCCTTCAACTTCAAAGTAATCACCTTCCCTATCTAAAGCTATAAATGCCTTTCGATTCCTATATAGTTCAGTGATTACATGAATGTAGAGTTTGTCAACACCACATTCTTTTAGAGCTCCCCAAATATATTTATGTCTGATCGAATCATGGAGGTGCCTATGCACTACGACTATGCCATGTAATAGTCAACAAATCATAATTAAACTTGTAAGCTATATTCTCTACTTTTCTTAATGATGTGATTATCACTTCACGCCCTTCACACAGTGTGATAGCGAAAGTTTGATAAATTTTTCTTTTTTCTTTTTTTTATGCCGAACAACAGGCTTGCTCCCTTTTCTCCGCAGCAGTATTCAACTTTTGTTAATTATTTTATTAATGATGATACTGAGAAGTTTTATTAATGCTTCTTTCCCTACAATAATAATTCTCTAAAATAAATGTGTTTTGAAATTCATTTGCTCATCTAATGTTATAATTCGGTTCTTCATTGTGGATCTTATGGCCAAAATTCATTATGAGCCGTCTTCAGACTGTTCCAACTGGAAAGTACCTGGGTTAGGACCCATCGCTTCAGTTTCTCTTCCAGGCTGCAGCCTGCCAAGAATGAACCTGAACCATCTTTTCGTGCAGGCGTCAGTATGAAGAATGGCTGTTCTGTACCCGTTGAATCGAGAAAGAGCTCTCGATCTGTCAATCCTTCCAATGTGTCAGCCTGGTGAGGTTTCCCGTGTTGAGTCAATCGCCTTCAGACATCAATCATTCGTTCTTTATCAATTTAGATATACTTGGCAAATGTTGTCAGCATATCTTATTTAGCTCAGTGTTTTCCTATTGATTGATATCCCGTGGTTCTCCCAATTCAATTCTTTTAACAGTTTGTTTAGAACACAATTGAATAAAGTTGGAGATAAAGGGCACCCTTGTTTCAATCCTCCTTCAACATCAAAGTAATCGCCTTCCCTATCTAAAGCTATGATGTTATATTACACTATAACAAATGTTACCATCTATTTACTCCAGTTTGGGATGTTGTTATTTAGCTTACTCTGTTTATATTTTAATGTACTTTCTGTTTATAATCGTAATAAGCTTATTCACATTGTTTATAATTTTTGTTTAAATATTATCAAACTTCCTCAATTCTCTATATTTTTGTCAGAAAATTCCCCAATACCCACCCTTACCCTTATTTTCCAGTTTTAAGTGAAACTCCTAGCTGAACAAACAATTGGAGATAGAGGGCACCCTTGTTTAACTCCTCCTTCAACTTCAAAGTAATCACCTTCCCTATCTAAAGCTATAAATGCCTTTCGATTCCTATATAGTTCAGTGATTACATGAATGTAGAGTTTGTCAACACCACATTCTTTTAGAGCTCCCCACATATATTTATGTCTGATCGAATCATGGAGGTGTCTATGCACTACGACTATGCCATGTAATAGTCAACAAATCATAATTAAACTTGTAAGCTATATTCTCTACTTTTCTCAATGATGTGGTTATCACTTCACGCCCTTCACACAGTGTAGGGAATAATAATTCACTAAAATAAATGTGTTTTGAAATTCATTTGCTCATCTAATGTTAAACTGAAGATTTATACTTTTGCTTGAGCAAGTAGTTGAAATCTGTTTATTGTGATATTAAAGTCAATTATTTGGAAATTGACCCTACCCATTTGCCCCCCTACACCTAGCCTTAGTATGGCCTACTTTTTTTTTTTTTTTTGTTTATAATTCGGTTCTTCATTGTGGATCTTATGGCCAAAATTCATTATGAGCCGTCTTCAGACTGTTCCAACTAGAGAGTACCTGGGTTAGGACCCATCACTTCAGTTTCTCTTCCAGGCTGCAGCCTGCCAAGAATGAACCTGAACCACCTTTTCTTGCAGGCGTCAGTATGAAGAAAGCTATATTCTCTACTTTTCTCAATGATGTGGTTATCACTTCACGCCCTTCACACAGTGTGATAGGGCGAAAGTTTGATAAATTTTTCTTTTTCCTTTTTTTTTGCCGAACAACAGACTTGCTCCCTTTTCTCCGCAGCAGTATTGAATTTTTGTTAATTATTTTATTAATGAAGATACTGGGAGGTTTTATTAATGCTTCTTTCCCTACAATAACAATTCTCTAAAATAAATGTGTTTTGAAATTCATTTGCTCATCTAATGTTATAATTCGGTTCTTCATTGTGGATCTTATGGCCAAAATTCATTATGAGCCGTCTTCAGACTGTTCCAACTGGAAAGTATCTGGGTTAGGACCCATCGCTTCAGTTTCTCTTCCGGGCTGCAGCCTGCCAAGAATGAACCTGAACCATCTTTTCGTGCAGGCGTCAGTATGAAGAATGGCTGTTCTGTACCCGTTGAATCGAGAAAGAGCTCTCGATTTGTCAATCCTTCCAACGTGTCAGCCTGGTGAGGTTTCCCCTGTTGAGTCAATCGCCTTCAGACATCAATCATTCATTCTTTATCAATTTAGATATACTTGGCAAATGTAATCAGCAAATCTTATTTCGCTCAGTGTTTTCCTATTGATTGATATCCCCTGGTTCTCCCAATTCTATTCTTTTGACAGTTTGTTTAGAACACAATTGAATAAAATTGGAGATAGAGGGCACCCTTGTTTAACTCCTCCTTCAACTTTAAAGTAATCACCTTCCCTATCTAAAGCTATAATTGCCTTTCGATTCCTACATAGTTCAGTGATTTCATCAATGTAGAGTTTGTCAACACCACATTCTTTTAGAGCTTCCCAAAT
Organism: Nezara viridula; assembly: GCA_928085145.1. NCBI lineage: Eukaryota > Metazoa > Arthropoda > Insecta > Hemiptera > Pentatomidae > Nezara > Nezara viridula. The sequence goes on along the minus strand of OV725078.1, from coordinate 135,323,692 downwards.
ATATTTATGTCTGATCGAATCATGGAGGTGCCTATGCACTACGACTATGCCTTGTAATAGTCAACAAAACATTATTAAACTTGTAAGCTATATTCTCTACTTTTCTCAATGATGTGGTTATCACTTCACGCCCTTCACACAGTGTAGGGAATAATAATTCACTAAAATAAATGTGTTTTGAAATTCATTTGCTCATCTAATGTTAAACTGAAGATTTATACTTTTGCTTGAGCAAGTAGTTGAAATCTGTTTATTGTGATATTAAAGTCAATTATTTGGAAATTGACCCTACCCATTTGCCCCCCTACACCTAGCCTTAGTATGGCCTACTTTTTTTTTTTTTTTGTTTATAATTCGGTTCTTCATTGTGGATCTTATGGCCAAAATTCATTATGAGCCGTCTTCAGACTGTTCCAACTAGAGAGTACCTGGGTTAGGACCCATCACTTCAGTTTCTCTTCCAGGCTGCAGCCTGCCAAGAATGAACCTGAACCACCTTTTCTTGCAGGCGTCAGTATGAAGAAAGCTATATTCTCTACTTTTCTCAATGATGTGGTTATCACTTCACGCCCTTCACACAGTGTGATAGGGCGAAAGTTTGATAAATTTTTCTTTTTCCTTTTTTTTTGCCGAACAACAGACTTGCTCCCTTTTCTCCGCAGCAGTATTGAATTTTTGTTAATTGTTTTATTAATGAAGATACTGGGAGGTTTTATTAATGCTTCTTTCCCTACAATAACAATTCTCTAAAATAAATGTGTTTTGAAATTCATTTGCTCATCTAATGTTATAATTCGGTTCTTCATTGTGGATCTTATGGCCAAAATTCATTATGAGCCGTCTTCAGACTGTTCCAACTGGAAAGTACCTGGGTTAGGACCCATCGCTTCAGTTTCTCTTCCGGGCTGCAGCCTGCCAAGAATGAACCTGAACCATCTTTTCGTGCAGGCGTCAGTATGAAGAATGGCTGTTCTGTACCCGTTGAATCGAGAAAGAGCTCTCGATTTGTCAATCCTTCCAACGTGTCAGCCTGGTGAGGTTTCCCCTGTTGAGTCAATCGCCTTCAGACATCAATCATTCATTCTTTATCAATTTAGATATACTTGGCAAATGTAATCAGCAAATCTTATTTCGCTCAGTGTTTTCCTATTGATTGATATCCCCTGGTTCTCCCAATTCTATTCTTTTGACAGTTTGTTTAGAACACAATTGAATAAAATTGGAGATAGAGGGCACCCTTGTTTAACTCCTCCTTCAACTTTAAAGTAATCACCTTCCCTATCTAAAGCTATAAATGCCTTTCGATTCCTACATAGTTCAGTGATTTCATCAATGTAGAGTTTGTCAACACCACATTCTTTTAGAGCTTCCCAAATATATTTATGTCTGATCGAATTATGGAGGTGCCTATGCACTACTACTATGCCTTGTAATAGTCAACAAAACATTATTAAACTTGTAAGCTATATTCTCTACTTTTCTCAATGATGTGGTTATCACTTCACGCCCTTCACACAGTGTAGGGAATAATAATTCACTAAAATAAATGTGTTTTGAAATTCATTTGCTCATCTAATGTTAAACTGAAGATTTATACTTTTGCTTGAGCAAGTAGTTGAAATCTGTTTATTGTGATATTAAAGTCAATTATTTGGAAATTGACCCTACCCATTTGCCCCCCTACACCTAGCCTTAGTATGGCCTACTTTTTTTTTTTTTTGTTTATAATTCGGTTCTTCATTGTGGATCTTATGGCCAAAATTCATTATGAGCCGTCTTCAGACTGTTCCAACTAGAGAGTACCTGGGTTAGGACCCATCACTTCAGTTTCTCTTCCAGGCTGCAGCCTGCCAAGAATGAACCTGAACCACCTTTTCTTGCAGGCGTCAGTATGAAGAAAGCTATATTCTCTACTTTTCTCAATGATGTGGTTATCACTTCACGCCCTTCACACAGTGTGATAGGGCGAAAGTTTGATAAATTTTTCTTTTTCCTTTTTTTTTGCCGAACAACAGACTTGCTCCCTTTTCTCCGCAGCAGTATTGAATTTTTGTTAATTGTTTTATTAATGAAGATACTGGGAGGTTTTATTAATGCTTCTTTCCCTACAATAACAATTCTCTAAAATAAATGTGTTTTGAAATTCATTTGCTCATCTAATGTTATAATTCGGTTCTTCATTGTGGATCTTATGGCCAAAATTCATTATGAGCCGTCTTCAGACTGTTCCAACTGGAAAGTACCTGGGTTAGGACCCATCGCTTCAGTTTCTCTTCCGGGCTGCAGCCTGCCAAGAATGAACCTGAACCATCTTTTCGTGCAGGCGTCAGTATGAAGAATGGCTGTTCTGTACCCGTTGAATCGAGAAAGAGCTCTCGATCTTTCAATCCTTTCAATGTGTCGGCCTGGTGAAGTTTCCCGTGTTGAGTCAATCGCCTTCAGACATCAATCATCCATTCTTTATCAATTTAGATATACTTGGCAAATGTAATCAGCAAATCTTATTTCGCTCAGTGTTTTCCTATTGATTGATATCCCCTGGTTCTCCCAATTCTATTCTTTTGACAGTTTGTTTAGAACACAATTGAATAAAATTGGAGATAGAGGGCACCCTTGTTTATCTCCTCCTTCAACTTTAAAGTAATCACCTTCCCTATCTAAAGCTATAAATGCCTTTCGATTCCTACATAGTTCAGTGATTTCATCAATGTAGAGTTTGTCAACACCACATTCTTTTAGAGCTTCCCAAATATATTTATGTCTGATCGAATGTTGGAGGTGCCTATGCACTACTACTATGCCTTGTAATAGTCAACAAAACATTATTAAACTTGTAAGCCCTATTCTCTACTTTTCTCAATGATGTGGTTACACATTAAAGTTATCTATTGTACTGAATGTGGGTCGAAATCCAGCTTGCTCTATATCATGGTCCTGGTAAATTTTTCTTTTTTCCTTTTTTATGGAGAACAACAGTCTTGCTCCCTTTTCACTCCAGCAGTATTGACTTTTCCTTAATTATTTTATTAATGATGATACTGAGAGGTTTTATTAATGCTTCTTTACCTTCAATAATAATTCCCTAAAATAAATGTCTTTTGAAATTCATTTGCTCATCTAATATTAAACTGAAGAGTTATACTTTTGCTTGAGCAAGAAGGTGAAATCTGTTTATTGTGATATTAAAGTCAATTATTTGGAAATTGACCCAACCCATTTGCCCCCCTCTACCTAGCCTAAGTATGGCCCATTTTTTTTTTTTTTTGTTGTTTATAATTCGGTTCTTCATTGTGGATCTTATGGCCAAAAGTCATTATGAGCCATCTCCAGACTCTTCCAACTGGAGAGTTCCTGGGTTAGGACCCATCACTTCAGTTTTTCTTCCAGGCTGCAGCCTGTCAAGAATGAACCTGAACCACCTTTTCGTGCAGGCGTCAGTCTGAAGAAAGGCTGTCCTGTACCGGTTGAATTGAGAAAGAGCTCTCGATCTGTCAATCCTTCCAACGTAATAATTGCCTGGTGAGGTTTCCCGTGTTGAATCAGTCGCCTTCAGACCTCTAGCATTAGTTCTTGGTCAATTTAGATATACTTGGCAAATGTGTTCAGAAAATCTTATTTCGCTCAGTGTTTTCCTATTGATTGATATCCCCTGGTTCTCCCAATTCTATTCTTTTAACAGTTTGTTTTTAATTGAATTGAATAAAATTGGAGATAGAGGGCACCTTTGTTTAACTCCTACTTCAACTTCAAGGTAATCACCTTCCCTATTTAAAGCTATTAATGCCTTTCGATTCCTATATAGTTCAGTGATTACATTAATGTTGAGTTTGTGAACACCACATTCTTTTAGAGCTTCCCAAATATATTTATGTCTCATCGAATCATGTAGGTGCCTATGCACTGCGACTATGCCTTGTAATAGTCAATAAAACATAATTAAACTTGTAAGCTATGTTCTCTACTTTTCTCATTGATGTGGTTACACATTGAAGTTATCTATTGTTCTGAATGTGGGTCGAAATCCAGCTTGCTCTATATCATGGTCCTGGTAAATAGTGTTTATAATTTTATTTTTATTATATTAGTGATATAGGGCGAAAGTTCTCTAAATTCTTTTTTTTTCCTTTATTATGGAGGACAACAGTCTTGCTCCCTTTTTACTCCAGTGGTATTGACTTTTGGTTAATTATTTTATTAAAGATGATGATAATAATAATGCTTTATTAATTTTGGGACGAGTCCCTTTAGAATAATACAGAGAGACAAAAATTTGGGCTAAAAAACCTCAGGTATGCATAAACAAGATTATAGTTTGATTAAATAGTAAAGAAAAAAAATATATATATATATAAATAAAGAAATAAAAATAATAAGAGAATTTATAAGTTACTTTCTTATTTACATCAGTTAATAATAAAAAATAAAAAAATTGAAAATAAACATGAAGTAAAAATAATAAAGAACGATCAAATAATTTATATAAATATTTACAGTTGTAACTATTTACAATTTTATCAGGACTGGATGGATAAGAAATTATTAAACAGTTGGGATTTAAAGGTAGGAAGGGTTTTGGATTGACGGATGTGGGGAGGGATGGAGTTCCACAGGGAAGAGGATCGAATAATAAAAGATTTATCGAATGCAGCGGTTTGGTGTTCCATTATATAGTAGTATAGTATAGTTTATTTTATTTGTCTAAGGAAATTCCTGTACAAATAAATATAATGGTATAATTAACAATGTTAGATCTTGAGTCTAGTACTGCATTCAAACATAACATTAACAATGTCCACAGCATTAAGTACTAATATAATAACAGATTAGTAAACAATATATATATTATAATTCGTAAAACATTTTTTTTTCAATAATACTTTTTTTTTTTTTTAAATATTCCAGAGGTATAAGACAAATGACAATATAAATAAGCATTAATATGTGTTATATGATTAACTATACTACTTAACAGTTCAATGTACATCCCTGTATGAAATAATACAGTTGGTTTATTTTTTTCATAGTGTCTATTTTCAGTTTCTCCTCCACACTAGCATCTTCTCTGGATTCAGTGATAAATGTCTTCAAGTACTTACTTCTTGGTTCGTTGAACTTGATACATTGGATCAGAAAATGAGTTACCGGGTCAGTTACAAGGCAGTTGCATGCACCACAGACCTTACTAGATTTAATAGTCAAAGTAGCATCTTTTAAGTATCATCATCATCATAATCTATCCTGTTGAACCAGTGTGTTGAAGCAGTGTGTTGAAGCAGTGTGGGGAGGAAGTTCATAGAGCCTTCTCCAGTTCTGCCGGTCTTCAACAAGACGCCTTCTATTGTTCCATTGAAGACCTCTGGAAATCGCTCTTTACTTCATCTTCCCATTTCCTTCTAGGCCGTTCTCTTCCTCTCTTGCCGTCTACTTTAGTTTGATAGGTTTCGCTAGCTATTCTGTTTGGTTACATCCGCAGAAGATGTCCTAGCCATCTCAGTTGATTCTCCTCAATCACATCATTGGTCGGCTTAATATTGAGATTCGACTTGATGGTGGTGTTGCGTACTCTATCTTTTCTCGTTTTCCCCTCAATCTTTCGGAGGAATCGCATTTCTGACGCTTGTATCCTTGATCGATGTTTCTTTGTCAGCGTCCATGATTCTAAAGAGTATGTTAATATGGGAAGAAATGTCGATCTGAAAACAGCTACTTTTCTTTTCTTTTCCACCTCGCTCCTGTTCAGAAAACCTCTCTTAACTGCCTCAAACATCCTGCTTACAGCAGCGATTCGCTCAGTCACCTCTGTATCGATGTATCCATTTTCATTAAGGTGTGCGCCCAAGTATTTGAAGTTTTCTACCTGCTCGAGGATTCTGTCTTCGACTCTGATGACGCGCATATTTCTCCTAGTCTTCTTCCCAACTCTCATTACTTTCGTTTTTGCAGGATTGATAATCATATTAATCTTCTGCAATTCTTCTTTTAATCCATTAATATAGTACTGAAGATTCCTGTCACTGTCAGAAAAAATAACAACGTCGTCAGCGAATGCAAGTATTGAGAGGCTCACTGATCTCAGGTTGGCATATCCCAGGTGAAATTTCCGCATTTTTCCTTTAGCCCTTCGTATTGCTGAGTCCAACACTAGTATAAACAAAAGTGGACTAAGACTACAACCTTACCGGATTCCAATTGTTGTCTTGATTTCCTGTGAAGTGCAGTTGGCAAATCTTACTATATTTCTTGTTTTCTTGTAGAGACTCTCCACCGCAAGAACATGACCTTGATCAATCCCTTTTTCTCTCAAGGCCTCCAAGATATCAGACTTTCTCACCCGATCGAAGGCCTTTGTAAGATTAACAAAGCACACCGACATTTCCTTTTCTTTCTCCAATACTTTTTCAAAAACTTGTCAGTATGGTAAAGATAAGATCCTGGGTGCTACGATTTTCTCGAAATCCGTATTGTTCTTCTTCGAGTAATCCTTCGATTCTTCTTCTTATTCTTTTTTCCAAGATCTTAGAGTAAATCTTACTTGGTACGCTCAACAGAGATATGCCTCGGTGGTTGTTACAATCTCTGTTATCTCCTTTCTTAAAGATAGGGACGATGATGGCCACTTCCCAATCCTGCGGTGTTTTCTTCTGCTTCCACACTAAGTTTAGCAGATGCAGCAAGATTTCTTTTCCTTTCGACTTAGCATTTCAGGAGTTACACCATCACTACCTGCGGATTTCCCTAGCTTCATACTCCAGATTGCTTCTTCCAATTCGTCATCGCCAATAATGTCGTCCTCTTCCCATGGACCTACCTCTCTTGTCTCTTCATCTACACAGGGTGTCTGTACATTTTCATTTAACAGATCTTGGAAGTATTCCCTCCACCTTTCCATTATCTCATCCTTCTGCCTGAGAATGTTTCGTTCCTTGTCTTTGATGAATTTTAGGGTTGGCGCTCTTTCTTTTCTTAAATTTTTCTTAATTTGTTTAAATTCAGAGCCTCAGGGCTGAAGATAATTCTCTGGTCTGGTAACATTAAAGGAGCAGATTTTCCTATATCTTGGGTTTGATTTAGAGTTTAACTCTCTGTCGATGTCCTTGGATGCGTGTTGGTTTCTTATTTTTTCCATGATTTCATCTTTGAACCTCATCAGACCTTGGGAGAAAACACAAGAAAACCATGGTGGGCCATTTTATATAAATCTGAAGACCGGGAACGGGTATTGCGGGAGTGGATAGGGGATTTAAATTGAAGGAGTTCGGCGATGTATGAAGGAGGGCGGGAGTGAATTACTTGGAAGAGGAAGGATGCCAGGAAATACTTATGGCAGTAGGAAGGATAAAGCCACTTCAACTCTTCATAGAAACAGGAAACAGGGGCGTCTCTTGGGATCCCGAAGATGAATCGTACAAAGCCATTTATCAAACGTTTTAGTTTCGCCTCGAGATCCCCAGAGACGCCCCCATATACTGTGCAGCAATAGTCGAAGTGGGGAAAAATTAAGAAGGTGACCAGGAGTCTACGGATTTCAAAAGGAAAAAGGTGTCGCAGGCTATTTAAGTGTTTGAGGGTGGAAAAGGTTTTACTAATTATACTGAGAGGTTTTATTAATGCTTCTTTTACTTCAATAATAATTCTCTAAAATAAATGTGTTTTGAAATTCATTTGCTCATCTAATGTTAAACTGAAGAGTTATACTTTTGCTTGAGCAAGAAGTTGAAATCTGTTTATTGTGATATTCAAGTCTATTTGGAATCTCGAATCATTTCATTGAATTAAGGATTAAGGGTTATTGTCCTCTATATTAACATTCCTAATTGTAAACAAACAAAAAGATTACCTATTTATTCATTAAAAACAATAGACCAATCCAAAGCAGAAATATTTTTAGATGAAAACATGAAAAAATCAAGTGAGTGGAATTTTTTTTCCTGTCAGTGTATATAAAAAAAATTAAATATTTCACCAAATTATGAATTTCTATTTTTATTGTTTTTTGACTGGAACGGAGGAGAACGTAATGTAAATATTACGTAGTGATTTTGAATAGTGGCGTAAGGGCAGTAATGTCATAAACTACTGTCAAAATGGACAAACAATGACAAATGGTAGGGAAAGAGGAGCCAGGTGTTAAGGCAGAAAGTGACCGGCTGGCGAGTAATCGAGTGATCGAGAAACAAGTAGTCAGTGTCAGTACAAGGTTGTGGCAGTCGAATGCAGCAATATAGAGAAGTCGCTGCAGAGCAGGGTGAGTGAAAAATATATAATGACAGATCGAAAGCGTGCCAAGAGTAGACTCATGGAAATTCATAAATGCGTTGTATAATTAATGCATGCTTTTATATTCTATAATTATGGATGTGTGTTTGTTGTCTCAACCCAACCTGAGAATTAGTTATTGATTAAAATAAATATTATTTTGTTCAGGAGCTGTTTTGTTTACTTTTCAAAGGGAACGTAACCTTACAATATGAATTTGTTTGCCCAGGGTTGAGAAACGTAAGTCAGACTTTTCAGCGCCTAATGGATCAAGCTCTCCGGGATTTCAATTTTTGTTTCGCCTACCTAGATGACATTTTGGTGTTTTCTTCATCAGCAGAAGAACATGAAGACCACCTCCGTCAGGTTATGCGTCACCTGAATGAGTTTGGCCTTACTGTCAACCCAGACAAATGCCTCCTCGGACAACCAGATATTGATTTCCTAGGGTATAGGGTATCAGCAGAGGGTATCAAGCCGATGGATCAGCGCATCGAAGCCATCATCTCTTACCCGAAACCTACCACTATCAAGGGCCTTTTACGGTTCTTAGCCATGCTAAATTTCTATCATCCTTCCTCCGAAATGCTACGCATCTACAGAAACCTCTCAACGGCTACCTGCATGAGGCTAAGAAGAACGAGCAACGCCTGGTTGAATGGACACCTGAGGCTGAGCAGGCATTTAAAAAGTGCAAAGAGGCTCTACAGAATGTCACCTACCTTGGGCATCCTGCAAATGACTCCCGCTTATCCTTAGTTTGTGACACTTCTGATACGTGTGTTGGAGCTGTACTACAGCAATGGGAAAATAACAAATGGGTCCCGCTAGGGTTCTTCTCGAAAGCGCTCTCACCTGCTCAGCGCAATTACTCCGCTTATGACTGTGAACTACTGACTATTCTCATGGCTATTAAGTACTTTCGGCCAGTAGTAGAGGGGAGGCAATTCATTATCTTTAATGGACCACAAGCCTCTCACCTATGCATTCCGGCAGAAGAACAGTTCAGGAACACCCATGCGGATCCGTTGGAGTTTCATTTCCTAATTTTCAACGGATATTCAACAAATCGAGGGCATCGCCAATCCAGTCGCGGACGCACTGTCGAGGATTGAGAAGTTTTCCCTGGATGAGGACTGGGATCAGTTATCGAAGGAGCCGGAAGCCGACGGAGAGCTACCCAAGCTACTCGCCCAGGAGAATCTGCAACTCGAGAAATTTATTCTATCTGGTGCTAATATTACCATCTGGTGCGAGACAACTAAGCCTCAGGCAAGGCCTTACATCCCTCATACCTTCCGCCACAGCTGTTCTGCCAAATCCCATGACAACAGCCATCCAGGAATGAGAACCAGTCGACGTCTTGGAGGGAAATATTTTTGGCCGTCTCTCAATGAAGATGTCGCCAACTGGGCTCGCGCATGCACTCCTTGCCAGCGCTCACCAGCTTGCCAGCCGTACTGTTGCTCCTCCCGGTATCTTTTCTGGCTGCGGACGATTTGAACATGTCCACATTGATCTCATCGGTCCTTTGCCGTCATCTAAAGGAATGGGATATTGTCTCTCAGGCCTTTACTTAGTAACCAGTAAGAGTGAGAAGGTGTACCAGATACAGTTGCACGACGGCACTAAATGCAATGTATCCCTGGACCGTCTCAAGCCGGCATTTCAGATCCAGAATCTGAATTCAGAAGCAGCATCCTTGTCTTCTTTGGGACAGCCTGATTCACAACTACAGCCACAGCCTGATTCACAGCCACAGCCTGACCCACAGCCACACTCTGGAACATCGACGTATGTTAGGAAGGCAGTTGATTTAATTCCGTGAATTACCCGATCGCCCTCCTTAAGGAAGGGATTTAGCTCACCGACTCCGCCATCGAACCTCTCAAGATCCAATATTCAACTTCTCAAATCTTGTGACGTCGCCGTTCTAACCTTCAGCCATTCTAACGTTGTAGCATGCCTTGCTGCTAACTTCTCCGTTGGCAAAGGGGGGAAATCCGCTGCCAAGGCTTCGGATGTCAGCTGTGAAAACGCTGGCGGAGGAACTAATGGAGCAGCCTGCAGTGCAACCGGTACTGGCGGTTGACCAACTCCGTTCGGCATCTTTTTCCTTTATTATTTCTGCCAACGTGAAAAAAAAACTACCTTACTGACTGAATCTAGAGGTCCCAGGTTTCGGCACCACTTGCAATCGTCCGGGCAAGAAATAATAAATAAAAAAAAAGGAAAAGAGATGTGAAAGATCACACTCAAGTACTCGCTAAAGACTGACTTTATTTTTCTGGTAATCTTCTATATATTGTATTAGTCTTTGTTTAACTAATCTCTATAGGATTAAATCAATATTAGTTGGCTACTATCCATAACTTATATATGGATTCAATAATGGATGAATTCAATAATCAATAATTGGATGAATTCAATAATGAAGTTAGTTGTTCTGTTACTCTGTCCAAAACCACCCTTTTTTTAGTTCATTCATTCACTCTAATCATAAGTGGTGCCGAAAGCCGGGAAGAATTCCGAATTTCATCTCCCAGCCAATATTATCGGGAATCCCGGAAACAGTGCTCAGTCTACGGTGGAGAGACAGTAATTGGAAGCGCAGCGTAAGAAACTGGAAACCCAGCTACCGAAAGCGACCGAGGATACACAGATTGAGTTTGTCGAGGTATAATGTGCAGAGGAGTATGCAGTTACCAGAAGGCCTCGACAGTGTGTGTTCATTATAGATGGTTAAGATGACTTATTGGAAAGAGGAAGATGAATAGAAGGATGACCTCAAGTGACAGGCGGATCAGCACCCAATCATTCTCGGTCTGCGTTGTAAGGTATCAACCTTAACATTCCGCAAGGATGGCAACCACAACCAGAGGGACCAATCTCCAGACTTGTGGAAGGATGTAATACTAACGAAGGTATCAATCTCCTGACTTAGTATATAGGACTACAAGCGGACGGATCAGCGTCCAAGCTTGCATGGAGTAAGAGAAGAGGAAAAATGCTATCGGGACAAAGAGGAATGAAAAGCAGTTTTTTGAAGACTAAAAGGCGTATATATACCATATACTGACCATCTAAGTCTATGTCTATAGCTTGAAGAGGTGGAGATCCGAGGACCTCATAATTTGAGATATGACTGCTGTATTCATTCCGCCAAGACTAAACCGGCTATCAAGAGCAGTTACAATTACAGTTATTTTTAAGCTTTGATCAGTATATGTTATCGCCATAAAACTTTATAAATAAAAAGTATTTACAATGTACTCCAAATGACTCTTCCACTTAAAGCATTTCATCCTTCGGAAATATCTAATATCATTAACAGATTAGTTAATGATATAGCTCGAATAATAGCTTCCCGAAAAGCTCCTGGACACGACCTTATCACTTCCCAGATCCTAAAACTTCTTCCTCGGAAAGCCATCCTATTCCTCACTTACATATACAATGCTGTGCTCCGATCCACATATTTCTCTGGTTCTTGGAAACTATCTATTGTCAAAATGTTACACAAACCTAAAAAACCAACCGAACACCCATCCTCTTACCGTCCTATTTCTCTATTACCTATCATGGGCAAAATCCTGGAAAAACTCATCCTAAAACGCCATGCTCCATGCTCCATAAAAATTCTCCATACTTTGTCACAAATAAAACCATTCATAAAAACCTAAATGTACCATATGTCGCTGATTTAGCTCGAGCCAGATATCTATCCTTTCATGATAAACTTCAGTCCCATCCAAATCCGCTTGTTTCCACTCTTGCTTCTTCCTCGATTCCTGATAATCCTCCTAGGCATCTGAAAAGGAGATGGCCTCGTGATCTTTTTACTTAAAATTATTTAGAGAGTGCTGCCACTGGGTAGTATCTCTTCAAGCCTGTACATGCCATTATTTATATTTGCGCATATTTACTAGTTGTGTTTGTATACAGTTGTAAATTTCATTAAATAAACAAAACAAAAATTTACAATGTATATACATATTCCAATTTACAATTTGGGTATTTTATCATATAACAACAAGAATCAGAAATACAATTTTAGGTGCATCGCACGAGCGAGCTTGTATGGCGCTGCCAGGTAGCGGGTAGGTGACCTAGTTGTCCCCTGTAGCAAGAGGCGGGAATCACCTGTCGCAACAAGTTGCTTAAAATAAGGACGAAAAACTCGGTATTTATCCAAGAGGTAATTAACCAGCTAGAACCGTTCACGGTGGTAGTAGGTGACCTCGAGCACTTTGTCAAAGGTGGTGACCAAATTACAACTTTGATAACCACCAGACAAGAGACACATTGCTGGAATCCGAGGTAAAACTACTGGAGGCCTTCTCTCTAACTAGTCGCATCTCGCGGTGGGTTTCAAACGCCGTACAGGGTGATTTGACGCTCTCCTGGGAGACGCTGAAGATACGGCTCAAGAAGCTATACGGCGGTGGCAGGTGGACCCCGGAAAAGGACGTCTTCTACTCACTTAAAGAGCGCCGAGCCCAGGGCCAATCGGAGGGTGAGTTCGCAAAGAAGCTATTTGGTGTTATACAATAGACTGACTTAGAAGATGGTGGAAACATGCGGCCCGGTGGAAGGAGCCCAGAAGATGGAGTTCCTAAGGGGCGTGCTAAAGGTGCAATTGCACCATTATTGAGACCGCGATTTTATAGAATGCGCCCACGACTTGGTCGATGCAAGGGAGCGGAACGAAACCCGTTTCGAAAAACCGGAAGCGGAATGGACGGACGGAAGACGATTTCAATTAGGCCCAGACCAGCTAGTATGCATCACAGGCGAATCTGCGGGAGGGGACTTTGGGGCTGAAGCCCCTCCCTCCCCAAAATAGTAAAATATAACCATATTTTATGGAAAAAATATTTTAAAATCATCTCTTAAAGTATTATTATTCGTGTGATTACATTTAAAAGGACTTTAGGAATCACTTAAACACCATATAGGTACACACCATTTCTTTCTTTTTGTCCAAAGTAATTATCGTTATTTTTATGAAAAAAAAAGTTTTCGGGTTGAAGCTAGTGGCATGCGTCAAGAGATGCAGGGAGATTATGACCATTCACCCACGACTAGCTTTCCCCGACTTCTCTAAAATGTTCAAAATCACCGAGGATGCCAGCGATGTAGCTATCAGGCCCGTGTTCCCCAGAATTTCGAAGGTGGCGAGAAACCAACCCCGCCCTCTTATGATTTCCATAGTATACAAGGGGCGGAAGTTAAATGAAGCCGAACAACGTTATAGTGCAATCGAGCGCGAGCTTTTGGCGGTAGTATGGGCCGTGGAATACTTCCAACCATACGTGTGCGGGAGACGGTTCGAGTTACTGACCGATCATAAGCCCTTATTACACCTCGGAACTCTTAAAGGAACTTCTGCACGGGTATCACGGTGGAAGGAACGTCTAGCGGCTTATGATTTCCACTTTTTTTTTTTTTTGATCCTCCCCTTCCTCGCCTCTAAGGCTATACGGAGTTCTCCCGGGCCAGGGAGTGTGGGCAGGAATTTAAAAGACTCCCCCGGCACCGGGATGCGAACTCGAACTATTTTGCATCGTTGTCTAAAATGTCAGATTGCCGGGGAACGGCGCTGCTGTGCACACTTGTTAGCCCATTCGGCCACCCCGCTCACTTATGATTTCCACCTAATACATAAAAAGGGCTTCGACAATGCGGTCTCCGATTGACTATCACGGGACCTAGTAATGAACGCAATCGAGTATGAGGAAGTCCCGACGGAGACATTCGCGCTACGATACCTACGCGAGTGGGCGGAAAGCGGACCGGAGATCCCTTTAGTCCTGACTGAGGCCGAGGGAAATGCAACCCCGATGGACAGACCCGCGGAACTGCCCGAAGTATTTGAAATCATTAATGATAAAAGACAACAGATAATTATAAAATCTAAACAGGACCCCGGAAAAGAAACCAGAGCAAAAACGTACGAAGAGTTGTCAACCATATTAGTTCGCACACCCGCATCGATAGACATAAGCGCTTTAGAACGCATATTTGTGGAATTCAGCGACCCAGGCTGGAATTTCTATGTTTATGTAGGTAGCCGGGTGATTGCAGAGAAATTAAAGAGGTTATGGCGCCAGGAAAGGATAGGAATAGGGTACTCGCTAGTCCGGTGTTTACGTCAGGTAGAAACGGTCACAGAACCAGCGGCACAACAAAACCTGGTAAAGGAATATTATTCTGGAAAAAGGAACCACCGGGGAGTAGAGGAGACTCTTCATGCATGTACAATATTGGGGGGCCCGGTACATGCCATATGCCCCGGAGCCCTTTTCTTGTGAAAAATAAAAATAAACGTTCTATGGAGGAATACTTGTGAATAAATAAATATATACTTACAGTTTGATGAGAGGGCCGATCTCGCGCCTTCTCTTTATCTCTCCCCTCCGTTCGTCCAGGGTCCTGGAAATAGTGTAGCCGAAGGGCTGTAAATCTCGAGGTCTGCTAATGAGGTAGGCCGTAAGCCGTGCAGTTCTTGACTTCGTTCGCTAGCATCTGACCCTTAGGCGTAGATAACGCCGTCTTAGAGAGGGGGTAGTGCAGGATGAGACCGGGTGCCCTCGCATTATTCATACAGGTCAAATTACAATATACTCACTATTATAAAGAATAAAATTGTGGATGTAAATCCAACATACCGCCCACCTAAATTTGGCTCAGCCAGATTTAACAATAATAAGAAAATGCAAACACGAAGTGGTAAGAGGCGGGTAATCAGCTCTGTCGATAAGAGAATGTAGAGCGAAACTGCCTCCAGCATCCAAATTTACGAGATAGAAAATAAATAAATAATATGTACATGAATAAATAAATAAATACTATAGAATAAATAAATATATAAAATGAATAAACTGCTATATACATATGCATTGTGGAAATGTTCTATGAAGTTGGACATTGACAAATATGTCCAATAACGAATGATTCGGCTTTCAAAATCGCTGCCGCGGTAAACGTCGCCGCCCACCAAGATGAGCCCAGGAACATCGACAAAAATAGAGCCGCAACCGTGAGGGGAAACCTGTACATGTAATCCGACCGATAGTCAGTCACACATTCTCCGGAAAGAGAGTTACGATGAAAGGTGGATCAAACCACACGGGATCGAAAATCCGCGAAATGTGGGATCGGAAACGATAAAATTATTGAACGTGTTGACGGAACGAAAACGAGGATCACGAAATAAACCAAACGCACTGATGGACCCTTGGTAAGCAACAATTCTCCGGAAGGAGAGTTTCAGTAAGCATAAGATATGATACCGATATGATGTTGCCGAGTGTGCATAGGTCCAGCTAAGTGACAGACATGAGAATGTCGTTAAGCCTCCTTAACACCCGTGGTTTCTCCTTAAAGATTCACACCGTCAGCCATCGCGTGTGCGAGAAACTTTACGGCGGGTCCGTCCGCCATCACGAATGCGAGAAACTTTACGGTGGTCCGTGGATATAACTCACGGACCGAAATTAGCGGCAAGACACAGAAGTGTCGTTATTCCTAATGAATAAGCGCATCCTTCCTCTCTTACGGTCGAAACGTGTACGAGGGCGATATACGTGATCGGTATGGGAGTTAGCGACGGCTCGCAGGACCGAGTTTCTCCGGCTTCCGAAACGGTCTGAACCGCACCGATACTGGTGACGCAGTGTAGGTCAAAAGGGATACGAACCGTGATGAAGAATTAGTCGGGATATTCCCCATTACGACGTTCCTGAGGTGAGTTGGTAGGAGATACAGATTATTATCCACGGAGGCCTTGGTGGGAGCAACAGTAACAAGGCGAGGATATATATCGGCATCCACCAACATGTCGATAGGACCTGGGACTTCGAAGGACGGGTCAGCCAAAACGTGGGTCGACAGTTCACGAATCAACCCAGGAGGCAAGAGACGCTTTGGTATATCGGATGTAATCCGGTCCATCACCAAAGCACGCACCTTAAAATTCGTACGGTCATCAAGGGTCGTGCCGTGCATACGCGTAACCGAAACTCTTTATGAAATAACGTTCAAACATTTTATGAAGGTTATCAAACCCATATTTTTGGGGGGAAAATCTCATCATTAAAAATCTCGGGTATACTAATGATTTGGTTCTGTTAAGTGAAGAAAGGGAAACTATTTTACTAAATAATACAAGGCGGTAAAGCACTGGACTCGAAAAAAAAATACCGATAAGCTGTAGAAAAAATGACGGTGGTAATGATATTGGGAGAAACTCTGGTATTTAGGGTCAACGCTAGCTATAAAGAACGATATTAAACAGAAAATTAAGGCTAGATTACTGGCGGGAAATAGTTGTTATTTTTCGGTTGCAAAATTACTTAGCTCGCGCTTCCTATTTCGAAATTTAAAAATTAGAATTTACAAAACTATTATGCTTCCTATGATTCTGTACATTAAGGGGTAAACAATGCCTAAAAGTTTTTAAGATAATGTAATGCGCAAAATATTTGAACTGGAGAATATTTGACACAGTTCACTGCACATTACATGTACTATACCGTTGGACATCGGGAGAAAAAACAAAAGTTAAAATTTGGAACTTTAATTGCATTAGTGAAAAACTAATAAAATTGTTTCCATCTTGTCCAGCAAATTTTAACGTAATTGTCATATTAATAATGCCTTGGTTTGAGATAATAATTCAAGGAAGGAAAATTATCTGTTTTATATTTAGACTTGTTTCTTATTTAGTTTTTAATAATAAAAACAAATTGAAGAATAATTTTAATAATGTAGAGATGGTTGACCGTGATATAATATGAGAAGGAGTTGATTGGGGGGTGCAGTCAAATAAATACAAAATTATAGAAATGGTATTATTTAATTTTTTTGCCGACGTTTCGACCCACTTTGCAGGTCTTCATGAGGGCTACAAAATATAAAAGTTACATGGTGAAAATAAAATAAATGAATATAAGTAGATGTAAACTAAGAAGAAGTTGTCTGATAAAGGAATAAAAAGATAATATAAGAGATATAGTGGATGGCAATGTAGTTAAAATATCAAGTATTATATATATATAGAAGATACAAACAAAAATAGAAAATAAGTATGAATAAAAATAGAAAACAAAGGAGAAGATAGCATGTCGTGGGTCGAAAAAGATAGATATATTTTCAAAAAATATTTTATTTGTTGAATATTTATTTGAGATAAATAAACTATCTATCTCTATTTATTTAAGATAAGGTAATTTATCTTATGAATTTATAATTTATGAATTAGGTTAGGAAGAGAGAGGAGAAAATATGAGGTGGGATAAGAGAAATATATAAAGAGAGAAATGGGAAAGAAATGGAAGTAAAATACTTGATGAATGAATGAAAGAAATTGTCAAAAAAAAAAAAGAAGAAAAATAAAATTTAAAGTTAAAACATATATATAAAATTTAAAAAAATATTATTTTCTATGCTCATATATAATTTTAATACTGTATATTTATATGTTAGATTTTAAAAGTTGCCCATAATGATTGATAAGAATGCTGTGTTTGTAGCAACCCAGTATAATTGGGCAGCACCCTTTTATGAAAGTAAAGTGATTCTCTCTCTAATACCATTTTTTTTTAATGCAAGTACTAAGTCTTGTGGCTTCTGAAGATATGCGGCAAGTTGCTTGTATTCTTATTATTTTATATAATTTATCTAAATATTCCTTCTTTTTTTTAATTTTCATTTATGTCAGATAATAATTTATGTTAAATTTAGATCTTTGCCACTAGAGCAAAGTGTTGACTGAGAGCACGGTGGAAGGAGAACGTGGAAGAAAGAAGAAATGACTGAACACTGTGGAAGCTGATGTTCAAGCAGCCCAAGGACCACTTCGTGCTGTAGCTCCAGGAAAAGAAGAAGAAGAATTTATGTAATTTTATAATTCATTTATGTAATATATTTCAATAAATCATGATCATGGTGGTTTTATGATTCATTTCGTCGTACAACCTCCCATTTTCTCGCAATGTTCTCATCACCTTTTCCAGGGCAGAGTAAAGCGGCATCAGTGAGATTTCCCCTCACAGCATTAAACCTTTCAGCATTATAACTTTCGAAGGCTTCATATAATTCTCCTTGCACCAGCATTTGGTATTTATGATAATTTGTGTGTGTCTTTCCAATCTCACTAATTTATCTGGAAATCCCCTATCATTATCTACCATAGACAGTTTTTCTCAATAGAATCTTAGGCTACTTTGAAAGCAACAAATATGGCATGCACAACCTGTACTTCTTTCTGCTTGGTAGACCCCTGATAAATTTTCTTGATATGGATACCGCGATTAGAAGGAAGTCTTTACCTGTTTAATCGTAAACTTAAATGCCCTCTTTGGGATAAGACCGATTAGGCTCATGTTCTAAGTCTTTGGAATCCCTTCCTCCTTCCACATTTTCTCGATTAGTTGTAATAGATTGGCTCTTAGGAGTCTTCTTTTAAATCGGTAGCTATTTCCACATTCAGCTTTCTCAAGCAGGGTCGAGTTCCTCAGCATGGTCCATGTCCTCTTCGTTCGTGGGATTCTCTTGGTTGAGAACCTAATGGAAATGTTCTTTCCAGATGTCTTCCAGTCGCGTTATTCTCGCTATATACAATACTAGCCCAATAACCTTGTGCATCGTAAATTGCATTGAATGGGGGTAAAGGTTTCTTTTTATTTTCTTATACGGAATATGACTGAGATGCAAAATAAAAATTTTCGATCAAGGCGACCATCTTCCTCCCTCCCCCCTGATACTTGAATATTCCAAAAACTGTCTAAAATTATGTTTTCGGCCAAAAAAATTCTACATATTTTTAAACTAGATTAAATATGCTGCAATTTAACACCATAAAATGCTCGGAAAATCAAAAAGTTGACTAATTTTAGGAAATGTCATTTTTCATTTTTTTTTTTTAATTTCTTAAAGACATTTACAACTGTATTAAATAAATACATCTAGTTAATTAGAACATAATGTATATAATGACATGAAAAACACTTGCTGAGTAACTACCCAATGGTAGCATTCTAATGATATGTTTACATTAGGAAATCACGGGGCATCTTCTTTTCAGACGCCTCGGAGGGTTATCAGGAATTGAAGAGGAAGGATAGGTATCTGGATTGGGCCAGATCTGAAACGAAAGGAACATTAAGGTCATAATGGATGGTTTTATTAGTAACAAAGTTGGGAGCATTGAGGATTTTGGATTGTAAGGATTGGATACGAGAGGAATTCGATGGTTTAGTGGAGCCCCATAGCTCAACTCCGTAAGTCCAAATAGGCCTTATTATAGTCAAGTATATGAGTCTTTTGTAATTAATTGGAAGATTAGAGCGTTTGTTTAGTAAGTGCTGAAGTAATCGGAAACGTCGAGAGGTTTCTTGTCGTTTCAGTCTAGTATGAGGATTCCAAGTTAGTCGTTTGTCCAGGTGGAGTCCTAGGTATCGGATATGCTCAACAGAGATAAGTGGATTATTGTTAAAGGAAACTGTAGGACAGCAAGTTGTTGGTTTATGAAGAAGGGTAAAGGTAATTTGGTGGGATTTATTGGAGTTTATTTTAATTCTCCAGTTTTGACACCATTCTTCTAGATTTATGATGCGTGATTGAAGCATTTGGGGTGCAATTGCTGGGTCATTATTTACTGATAGGATAGGATACATGTGTCATCGGCATATGTGGTGATGACAGTGTTGGGATGGGTTGGGATGTCAGCTGTATAAACTGTGTAGAGGATGGGACCGAGGATACTATCTTGTGGAACGCCTGCAGATTGAGCAAAGAGGGATGAGAAGACATTATTTTGGCTTACTTTGAAGTATCTATCAGTAAGATAGGAGCGGATAATGAGGAAGTATGTAGGGGGTAGGACTTTTCGGAGTTTTTACAGAAGACACGGGTGCCAGACTCGATCAAACGCCTGTTCAACATCGAGAAAGACTCCCGTGCAGTACATACCGCGCTCCAATGTAGAGGAGACTACATCAACCACACGGTGACATTGTTGGATAGTGGAATGTGATGTCAGGGATATCAGCTATATAAACTGTATAGAGGATAGGACCAAGGATACTACCTTGAGGAACACCAGCGGACTGGGAAAAAAGGGATGAATAGGCGTTTTTGTGATTTAATTTTCCATTTTTGAGTTCTACCAATGTTGTACATGTCATGTTACCAATTTCACATTTACTTATTGTATTTTCTGTGTAATACAGTTGTAAATTCCATTAAAAAAATTTCCATTTAAATTATTTTTCCTGTTTGATCATATACTATTGTCTTTTATCTTCAATAACATGTCTGTTGTGAGTCAGTGAAGTAAATATTTATTCATTTTAATATTTTGAAGGAGGGTGTAAAGATTTGGTGTGAGAGGGTAGTCAGAAGGCCAGACGACCCTCCCGTGATTCCTCCATCAACCACATCACTATAAATTGCATATGGTTGTGTTGCGGGTAACTAAATATTAAATGTAAACCAATGTTCCCACAAAAAAAAAGTGGCCGCACTGTCCCAAAAGGGCGGAGTGACGACTTTGACTTTAGTTAGTTTTTCTGTCACTGAGATTTAGCAGTTGGGTTAATTTTATCATAATTGATCTTTTATTGAAGCTGGCTTTTATTGACTTTTATTGGCTTTTATTGAAAAAGTCAGAGTATGATAAATCATAAAAAATGACAGTAAAGTCAATTTTTTCAAATCGTACAAAGTTGAAAATCAAGCGGCATTTACAATTAGACAGTCAACAAAAACGAAAAACGCACTGAGTAAAACATCTAGATAATACATTTATCTTTCTAAATCACTGATTAATATTTAACAAATTTGATACGGTTCGTTAAAAAATGCACTTGATCGACGGAAAAGCGGCATTAACCTCATTTGGTTCTAGTAAATGGCCCGAGTGTGTGTATGTATGTATGTTATCAGTCTAGCTCAAAAACGAAAAGTCGTATAAAAATAAAATTGCATACTTAAGGCTTTTTTAAGCTTTAGATGTTACAGCACAACATTTTCGTCAAAACCGGAAATGATACTTTATATAATCGATTTCTCACATTTTTGCGATTTTCTTAAAAAGGCTCTAACGATTTTGATTAAACCCAGTATATCAGTTTATTATTAAGTAGTTTTTAGCAAGATGTAGGTTTTATTCTCATTGATGTTCTCTATCAGGGCTTAAATGGCTAATTTCCAATATTGGCTTGCTCTAAAGTACCGTTTTTTTATTTGAAATAATTAACCATTTCACATTAATCTTTGATGTAAAAAATAGTTAAATATAAAATATGAAAGAATTTGATGATTAACTAAAGAAGAAATAAGACATCGTAACGAATAATAGTTGTAATAGAGGAATCAAAGGAATACGAGCTTGCCCGAAAAATTACAACAGGCTTCCATACGCAACATGAGCTTCATATAATACGGACCCCGACAATATATGTTCATATACATTTGTGGTTTTCATATATGCTATCGTTGGTTTTACTTAATATTTAATTGTTTGTATAGAATACAGCGATATAAAAATTAAAATTTGTATATATAAGGGTATTTAAACAAATAAAAATACCCACAATGAATTGTAAATAAATATAGCGTCAATAATTTTTACTTTCACTTTTCCTTTGTCTGAATATACTTATTTCTGCTAAGAAGAGAGTGGTAAGTGAAATTCGTGTGATGCGCGCACCAGATTTGTATATACCTGGTTCTGCCATAAATACTGTTACAAAAGTTGAACTTTGTTTACATCCTTGGCTATTATTTAGATAATTCTTACCTCTATCAGGTTATTTTCTTTACATGTCAGGATAATAACCCCAATCAGTTTGCATTTTTCTTTCGCTCAGTTAGGACGGAGTGGGGTGATTAAGAAAACCGAATAGCTGTGATCGCGTTACACCAAGTTGGAAAATGTAGATCAGAGATTTTCAACACTTTCGAAACCTTTGGGTATCAGTTGTATCTTCGTGTACCGCACTATAAATAGATATAATGAGACCCTTTCAGTATGTGACAGACCTCGACCGGGCCATCCCTGTACTGTGAGAACGGCAAATGCAGTGAGGGCAGTGGCTGCTCGAATCAGAAAAAATCCCATTCGAAAACAAAAAGTCATGCCTCGGGAAATGATAATCTCTGTCAGATCAATGTCTAACATAATAAAAAGTGACCTTAGGATGGGTGCATTTCGAAGAATGACAGGACAAAGGCTAACTACTTCTCTAAAAATAAATTAGAGTGGATAGATGTAAAGTGCTCTTTGGTCCGTTTAGCGATGAGAAAATTGTTACAATTGATGGCAAATTTAATCGCCAAAATGATCATGTGTACGCACACAGCTCTAAAGAAGCCCAGGAAGTTCATTCGAATAGTTGAAAGAGGTCATCACCCTTCCTCAATGATGGTTTGGTGGGGAGTTTGCTTTGATGGCACCACAAAGCTCCACTTTGTTCTCATTTTTCACATCACAAATTTTTGTGAAAAGGGGTTAAAACAGCTGCTAAAAACAATCAGGATCATATTTTGGAACATGTTGTCAAGCCTCTAATTGATAATCTGTTTGCTGGAAGTCATTGGGTTTTCCAGCAGGATTCCACTCCAGCTCACAAGGTCAGTTCAACTCAGCAGTGGCTGCAAATGAACATTCCAGAGTTCATCTCTGCCTCAGATTGGCCCTCAGGAAGTCCTGATCTCAACCCACTAGATTATCGGGTTTGGTCCAAACTGGAGAGGATGGCATGCCACAGAGCACACCCTAGCTTGGAAATACTCAAACAATCTCTGGTCCGAGCAGTTGAGCGCTTAACTCAAGAAGTGCTGCGTGCTGCTATTGATGACTGGCCACGGAGATTAAATGCCTGTGTCAAGGTAAAAGGAGGACATTTGGAGTAATTTCATTTTTGTTTTACTCTCTTTTTTCCTAATAAAGTTTTTGAAAAAATTAATTTTTTCTGTTGAAATCTGTATATATTTCCTTGTAACAATATTTATGACAGGACTAGGTATTTATATCTTTCGCCATGATTTGTACCAATATTTAACACTGCTCTCATTGTAGCTCACTTATTTTATCAATTAGCTTATAATATTAGATTCACATAAATTAACATAGGGTTTCTATCTCTTATTATTTATAGCCATAGTTTATAATTATATCCATGTATCCTACTCCTTCAAAATAATACACCTAACCCTTATAAGCCAGATTAACAAGTAATGGACTGTTTGCCCGTCTGCCCGGTTGGCCACTTTTACATTTTAATAAAAATCATAATATGTAATATTACAAGATTTGCTTCTCATTACTGAAGACCAAAATTATACCTGAATATAAATATTAAATAAGTTGCAAGGCATTATGAATATACATATACGTAGTTCCCATTTCCTAAATACCAAATCCATAAAAAATTCGAATACATACAATATAACAACAATACAGAAATATAAATAATAATAATGTTTCGCAATATATAAACAGTAATTATAATTAATAATAATATTAATATAAATTGTAATAATAATCCAACATCATCCAGTTCATAAACATTTACATAAACGTAAGTTCTCTTTAAAAATGTACACATATTAATAGTTGAATTTGTTTTCTATATTTGAATGCAATAGTCGAGTATTTATATAAGCTGTCCCAGTCCTTTCCGTTAAGATAATCCATTACTTAATGTTTTTCCCAAATAGATATTTCGGAATTCTTTTAACACGGGCCATGTATGTACCAATGAAATGTATGGTATCTTCTATTTCTTTTAAGTTGCACATAGAGCAGAACAGTTTATCTTCAGATCTATCAATGGAATAATTTAATCCTAAATGCTCACTTCGGAGTATAATTATGGTATTTATAAACATTTTTTTTCGGTGGTTGTTAATATAATGTGTATTATCGAGTTGGAAATTTAATTCTTTATATATAAGATGAAATTTTGCAGAACCTACTTAATTTATAATTTGTTTATTGATATGATTTTGCATTGCCACTAATAATTCAGATATTTGTTGATGGCTGTAAATTAAAGTCGTTTTGCCAATTAATTTTTTATAAATAACTATATTTTCTTGATGCCAAAATAAATTATTTTTGATTATATATTCTGCTATTACTTTCGGAAAACGATTGTTTGAGAATGTTAGAATTTTATTTATGTATCATATATGTAGTCTGTATGTAAAATGTGTTAGCGGTTCCTTATCTGTCTCTATATACAACACGTATTCCGGGCAGTTGTATGGAAGTGATAACAGCCTTTTTAAGAAAAACTTTTAAAATATTTCTATTTCTTTTGGGAACTCAAAACCCCATGTTTCTGCCGAGTAACTTACAACATCTCTGGATATTAAATTATACACATTGTATTTGGAATCAAGCGGAATGTTATTGTTATTTTGTGTTTTTTTCCATGTACTTAAAACACTCAATTTTCCAATTCTGATTTTTTCTACCGAATGCTCTACCATTTGGCTTCTATTAAATTGTGGCTTCAGTGTTATCATATTACCCTTCGAATATTCGGATAATTTTATTTGAAAAGCCAATTTCATTTAATTTATAAATATTGCGTTTCTATCTGGGGAGTCAAATGCGCAACTAAAATGGATAAAAAAACGTATATCATATATATACGATACATGATATAGCGGTTTTGGGGATTATCAAAAGTGATACATCGAGGACGAAAACTTGGATTTTACATCTCAGAAAAAAAATAATAAACCTAAACCCCCTTCGATGCAATTGAGACCCGTCTTTTCATGATAAGGTTACTGGGCTATGTCCTTTTTTTCTGATGGTGTGGAGTTTACAAATATTTTTTGTTTGAAAGTTGTCCTCAATGGTTTACAGTTTCTTCGGTGAAATCCATTTCTTTGTCTTTTTCTTGGCCTGATGAGTTTTGTGGATTTTATTTTTCTTCTTTTCTCTATGTGGCGTTTTTTTTTTTTTTTTTTTTTTTTTTTTTTTTTTTTTTTGTGAACCATTTCTTGGCTATTCGTTTCTCCTTATCTGTTCATTTAGCCCTGACAGTGATGTCTCCCATTGTTGGTCAACGGCGGCACTGATGATTCTAAATGATTCTTCTACTGAATTTTGCTTCATACTTCCTAATATCCACTTGATGTATTGTTCTATCAATTTCTTTCATTCTTTAATTATCAGTTCAATTCTAATCATAAGTTGATGTAAATCAAAGTAGCCTCCTCCTATAGCTTTTTGTGCCTCAGATGGAGCTGTGATGTATCTTATAGACCGACATGGTTTACACTAGTGTACTTTGTCATGTCCTACTTTTATCGTTAATAAGTATATTTCATAGATAATGTTTTATATTAAAATTTTCCATAGCCATTGATTGTGGCAATATTTTTTTGTTACCATTGCTCATTCTGAGCTGAAAAATATCTAAAAACAGAAGAAGAAAAAATTACTTTATTTAATCGTTTCCTTTATCGATTATATCATATTTGAACCATGAGGAAATAAAAAAAGCATATAAATTTATTTTTAAATATACAGTGTTCGTTTTACAGTAATTACGTTGATTACGTTAAGTTTTACACATAATTTTTATACCTTATATATGTATTATTTTTCTGTATAATTTATTTTATTTATTGTACATAGAGTTTGAATGTGATCTCAGAACACTATTATAAATTTCCTTGAGACAGATTGTAATATTTTTCAATAAATAAGTTAAAAATAAAAAATAAAAATTTGTACTTAATTTAAATTCCTTGCTCTTTTTTCTTTTCTTTTTTTTTTTTTTTTGGCCCATCGCCAAGACTGCGCCAATGAATGGCATTACAGATCACACTCTTATTGGTTTGGAACCAACTGAGCATGAGTACCGGGGAAAAAAATATAAGAACACAAAATTATTGGCAGAGATGATTTCATAAACTACAAACCTATGAGTGCATTTCTCTAATGGTTCTAAAAAGCAAGCTGTGCTACAAGGTTCCTCAAAGTATTCGAATTTCATGATGTCCAGTTTCAGATACAAATGACTTCTTGAAATTTATTAAAACTATTGTCAATTAAAAAAAAAAACTAAATGACTATTTTGATAACACTCTTAATTATTATATTTTTTTCGTTTCATATACACATAACACAAAAAGATATTGTAAGTAATATTGAAAAAAAAACTTTTTATTTTATAAAAAAAAATTATTATTTTTAATAGTAATAATTTAATTTAATAATAATTATATTTTATTTATTTATAAAAAAATTATTTAATTTATTTTTATTTTTTAAAATAACAATAATGGGATAAACTTTTTGAACACTTTTCTAATGTTCGTGACTTCGCGTAATGTCGTATAAATTGTGATATGACGCGTAAATTAAAAATGTATGATATTCAAGACATTTTTGATGGAAAAAAAAGATATTAAAGGCATCGGGGCGGGGTGGCCGAGAGGGATAACGCGCGGTGCTGTGCACCCTGTGCCTGGCAAACCTAATATAGGTAATGTGATAAAATAATACCGAGTTCGCTTTCCTTGGTATTAATGCCCCGCCCTCCCCTCTGGCCCGGAAAATGCCCGAAAAAGTGTGGAAGGGGAGGATAAAAAAAAGTATATATATAAAAGGCATTTATTATGTTACAAAAATATAAATATTTACATAGTTATGTAAGTGTAGGTAAATAACGTGTAAGTAAATTGAAAAGTTTGTAACAATTAATTAATTTAAAATAAATTTATGATAAGAAAATTTCAATTCCTGTTCTCAGAAGAATATTAATTTATTAGGACTTGTCGAGATGTCAGATACTATTCAATATCTATAGATACATGTTCAAAATCGACTTGACAACTTTGCGAATTAAGAGTTCTTATAATTTATGATAAACAACTTATTTAGATTATTCTTTTTTTTTTTTTTTTTTTAGATTTTTATTTAATTATTATATTCAATATGTGATTGAGTTTGTTCAAAAACACCTTTAAATCTCAAAACCTTTTATTTCACAATTTCAACATTTGTTTATATTAAAAAATTATTATTAACGTTTCGGCTCCAAGAGCCTCTTCAAAAAACTGTTTTCGTTAAAAAACAAAACATTAGTCATAATTAACATTTTTTTTTTAAATTTAGAAATAATCTTTTTATGACTAATTTTTTGTTTTTGAAAGAAAATATTTTTTTTTAAAGAGTTTCTTGGAGCCTAAACGTTAAATAATAATTTTTTAATCTAAACGAATGTTGAAATTGTGGAATAAAAGGTTTTGAGATTTAAAGGTGTTTTTGAACAAACCCAATCACATATTAAATATAATAATTATATAAAAATCTCACTAAAAACGAATAATCTAAATAAGGTTGTTTATCATAAATTATAAGAACATTTAATTCGCAAAGTTATCAAGTAAATTTTGAACATGTATCTATAGATATTGGATAGTATCTGTCATCTAATGTTATTTTTAAAACGTTTACATATATAAAGATTATATAATACTTGGTTATATTGATTAAATATATTAATAAATTAATCTTAAATTTTGTGATTAAAATTAAGAATATTTATTTAACATTATGAAATATAATTTTATATCAGTTTTACTGCCCAAAAAGGTCTGAATATAAAAGTGACCAACGGAAAAATAAAAAAAAAAGATATGGAGCGGATAAGTTGTATAAACAAGGTTCTACTATATTTAAGTTATATTATTTTTTTTATAGCATGTTTTAGGGTCTTTTAATACATAATAATCCGGTCTTATAAAAATATATTTACATGTTTATACATAATCAACAGAGATACAAATAGCAATTAGTTACAATTAATTACCTACAATTAAAAGGATTAAATTATTATTGTTTCAATTAATAAGCATTGTAAGTAATAAAAATTACGATATAATAATAGTTATTGATATAGGTACAATTAAAATAAAAAGTTTATAGATAAAATACTGAGAACATATAAAATGTTTTAGGTTTATGATCACGGTCATTTTTACCCTAAATTACAGTTTATAAATCAACACAAACCAATACATAGATACACTACCAAGTAAAAAAAAATAATGGAATTAACAAAGCAGGAAATAACTAATAGTTACTATTGATTACCGACAGTTAAAAGGATAAAACTATATTTTTTTCAATTACAAGGAACAAAAACTACACTACATTTACAAATAATAATAGTTACAAAAAATATAACGATACAAGTACAGTTAAAATTAAAAGTTTTTGGTTAAAAATACAAATATGATAAAGTTACAAAAAACAGTTAAGGTTACAATAATAATAATAAAAGGCTTAGCGAAACCGAAGGTTCGACGCCGACACCCCCAATCGCTTATTACACACCACTCTCCACCCATCGCCGTCCAAACCCAGTCCCTTCAGATCGGCTTTCACACAATCTTCCTACCTTTCCTTCGGTCTACCCCTCGGAAGTTTACCATTTGTTATAGAAAATATTAACATTTTAGGAATTCTTTCGTTACTTAGCCCAACAATTTTTGAAGCCCATTTGGTTCGCCGCGATGTAATCATCTCAATTATATTAACCGGATACAGTTCACGCAATTCGGCGTTGTGTAATCGTCTGAACTCTCCAGTTAACTCATCCTTCTTCGGTCCAAATATTCTACGCATTACTTTATTTTCAAAAATATTTAAGACGTTGCTTATCCCTTAATATAAGCGTACAAGTTTCGCATCCATAAAGAACTGTAGGTAAGATAATGGTTTTCTAGGTTCTAGCTTTTAAGTTCAATCCCTGTTGAGCAAATCCGCTACCTAGGTCTCCACCTGGACTAACGTGAACTTGGAATCCTCATAACAGACTGAAACGACAAGAAACCGCTCGATGTTTCCGATTACTTCAGCTCTTACTAGACAAACGCTCTAAACATTCAATCAATCACAAAATACTCATATACATAACTATAATAAGGCCTATTTGGACTTTGGAGTTGAGCTATGGGGCTCCACTAAACCATCGAATTCCTCTCGTAACCAATCCTTACAATCCAAAATCCTTATTGCTCCCTGCTTTGTTAAAAATAAAACTATCCATGACGACCTTAATGTTTGTTATGTTTCAGATCTGGATCAATCCCGATACCTATCCTTGCATAATAAACTTCAGAATCATCCCAACCCTCTCGTTTCTATCCTTGTTTCCTCTCCAATTCCTGATAACCCTCCGAGGCATATGAAAAGAAGATGGCTCCGTGATCTCCTAATGTAGACATATCATTAGAGTGCTACCATTGGGTATTTTATCAACAAGTGTTTTCACGTCATTATATCCACATGTTAAAATTTACCAAATTTATTTCTTTAATACAGTTGTAAATATCATTAAGAAATAAAAAAAAAAGTTTTTTAAGTTCCTGAACAAGAGGAGCGAGCTAAGTAGTTTTGTCACAGAAAAATAACAAGCATTTCCTGCCTTCAGCCTAATCTTAATCTCCCCTTCAATTTCATATTTTCTAGTTATTAAAGCTCCTTGATACCTATATTTTATTTACTGAATATTTGTTTGGTTAATGTTACTATAAACCTATCAATGCTGTGTATAAATTAACCCTTCAAACATTCTAGTGTTTATTTATTACACTTAGAGAAGCTTTCGGTGCTTTGTACCAGATTCATATTAAAAAAACAACAATTTTTTTATATATACAGGGTATCCCGTAACTAAAGGGGTCTATTTAAAGAGATGATAAAAAACAAGAAGTTTTTAACAGAAACGTCTATTTTTCCTATTAACTGGGAAGTATTGTAATAACTGAATTATGAAAATAATCATTTAAGGTGCTAATGAGCCATTTTGTTTTTCAATACAGTATTTTCTTACATATTTTTTTAAAAATAAAAAGTTTGTGTTAAGAAACTAGTTTATTAGAATACATGTCAGGTCATAAGAACAACAATAATAAGAAATTTGTAATAATTTATTGTTGCTATTTTTTTCACACAATTAGAGACGAATCTCAACTATATTGGTATGGACTTAAAGCTTATTAAACAAATTTTTTAAAATTATATTTAATCAATATATGATTAAATTTGTACGAAAATCCCTTTTAATCTCACAAACTCGATTTCACAATTATTGTAAAACATTGTTTTTATATACTAATTTAATAATTCTAGAAGAAAAAAAAAATTGCTTTAATTGTGAAATTGTGACGAGTGTGGGGAAAGGCTCGTCGATCTTGAGCGAATGAATATTGTATAAAAGCATGTGTGTATTTAAGTATTTATTTTGGTTTAGTTTAGTATCTTTTAGCTTATTTATATTTACTTTTAGTATTATTATACATTGCTGTTTATTATTTTTATTTATTGTGCATAGTATGAATGAGTTATTCTTTATCACTATTACTATTGTCCTTGAATGTAACAGAATGTAATATACCTCAATAAAGAAATTTCTTAAAAAAAAAAAATGTGAAATAAAAGACTGTGAGATTAAAGGGTTTTTTTGAACAAACTTAAACATATGTTTATTAAATATAATAATAATATTTACGAAATAATTGTATAGTTATATACGATAATCGGAGTGATCTGGGATCAGAGTACTAACACATGGAGAAGAAAAACCAATAAAAAACTGCTTACAGAAACTGGTCAATCAATATCCCATGATATGAAGGCACGGAGGTTAAGATGGGCGAGGCATGTAACCAGTAGCAATCCATCTAGAAGCCTCAACGTAATAATGAATGCTTCAGTATAAGAGAAAAGACCACGTGGATGGACAAAAAGCAGATGGATAGAGAAAATCAACAAAGATGCAACAGAGCTGCCTGCAGATAAATGGAAAGAAATAGCTCAAGACAGGCAGAGATGGAGCAGGCTTGTTAAGGCGGCATAAGATCTACATGGTCCGTAATGTTAACAGAAAAATAAAAAATAATGATATTAAAATCTCACAAAAAAATTAATAACCTAAATAATGTTATTTATCATAATTTTTTTATGAAATTGGGTTATTGTAGTCCTACAAAAAAAAAATCGCGAATAATATTATTTTATTATTACTTAATAATGTTAATAATAATATTCGCGAATAATAATTTTTTTTTTTTAGCACAACGTAGTTTAGCCGCTTAAAAGTCTCCTTTAAATGGTTTTGACCAGGTGTGCCCCCCCCCCTAAGGCCGATGGCGCATATTCTTTCTCCCACCCCTCCCAAGATATTTAATTCTTCTCTTCTTCTCAAAAACCGTGCAAACGAAAGTAAAATTTGAATATTCGTAAATTATATACCATTACAGTTCCATGATTCCACTTGTCTTTTGATTTGAAACTTTTCATTTTGAATATTCATAACTATTCCGTCAAAACGTGCCCCAATTAATAATTAAAAACGCCCTCATTAATTTTGATGGCGCAACTTCCGCCAAAAAAAAAAAAAAAACCTGGGCAACCCAGGTTTCGACAAAGACAAACTATACTTTTATTTGGAGGGAATTTGGTCTAGTTTATTGTAAAGACATTGTTAATTACGTAAATAAAATCATTTTTGAGTTATCGGTTCTTTTAAATGAGAAAACCTTACTTAAATTTATTTCTTTTCTGGAAAAAAAAAATCAGACCATAGTTATATACATATATTTTTTTTTCAACTCTTGAAGTCTACCATCACCTCTTTAAATATTTCTCTTTACTTATGATATACCCTTTATACATACATCAGTATACATATAATACATTTACAATTCATTATAATCGACACAATGAGTCTGAATAGTACCTGAATTTTTATGGATTAAGGTCTACATTTAAGACAGCAATCATTTTCAGAAGAATCAGAAAGAAACGGACTTAGAAATATAGAAAATAACACTTTTAAACAAGCAATTTACAATGCAACAACTAAAATAAACATGGATACGACCATTATAAGACCCATCCCAGAATTAAAAATGCCGCTTTGGAAAAAAGATAGACCATTTATTAATAAATCTATGACTAAAATTGCAAAGGCATATCCGCTTGAAATACAAAAATATTTTTTAAAGCTAACGGAACAATATAAAAATTTCGATTTTATATATACGGATGCATCCAAAGAAGGAGGTAGCGTAGGATGTGCTTTAGCGAGTAAAGAGAAACAATTACTGTTTAAATTACCTGGAGAATGTTCAGTATTCACAGGAGAGGCCACTGCCATCATGAATGCTTTATATCTTATAAGCGAAACTGAAAAGAACTACTGGGTAATTGTGACGGACTCATACAGCGTTTTAACTGCCATTGACAATCCATATCCTAAAAACTCCATAATTAGGGAAATACTCAATATCTGGTGGGATCTAAAAAATAAAGGAATAACAGTTGTATTGGTATGGGTACCAGCTCATTGCGGAATTTTAGGAAATGAAAATGCTGACAATGCAGCCCATTTAGCAAGAAGTGGAGGAGAAGAAGAGGAAGTGACTAGAGTGAAATATATCACTTTAGAAGACTGGGTACACGAAATAAAGAAAAAACAACTGGCAGAGTGGGAAAAAGAGTGGAGGATCAAAGAGTGTAAGCTGAAAGAAGTGAAACCCAATTGCGATAAATGGCTCACTAGCAACAGAAAGTCTAGGCGTGAAGAAATTATACTATGCCGCCTAAGGATTGGGCACTGCCAGTTCACTCATGGCTATCTTTTAAGAGGTCTAGAAGCTCCTACTTGCGAGAAATGTAACAATACACCGCAAACTGTGAAACACCTTCTAGTAGAATGTTCCCAATTCCAAAGGCTCAGAGAAAAAATAGAACTAGGAAAAACACTAAAAGAAATACTAAAAGACAATGAAGAAAGAGTCTCGATAGTGTTAAATTTTTTAAAAATTGTAAACTACTATAACAGAGTATAAATCATAGAAAACGCCAATGACCCTTTAGGGTAGAGGCGAGAAAAAGGAAAAAAAAAAAAAAAAAAAAGACAGCAATATTATAAATTAAATCACAATTTTATAGATTATGAATTCATAAAACAATTGAAAGTTTACTAGCTTGAACTGGCGGTTCTGTGGAAGGAGAGTTTAAGGGTGAAGACCCCCCCCCCCCCCCCCCCCAACCCACCAAATCCGTATCCGGCTCGCAAACATGTCCAATCGGGCCCTCGAATGTTTATTTCATTACATGAATTAAAATAAAATTTTAAAAATATGAAATCCAGTAAATCACTCAAACACGAGCTTATTACATTTATTACATGATTCGTTTTTTTTAAGATAGGTCATTTCACAGATGAAATGTTAAGTTGTTATAGATCATACTTTTCTTTTTTTCATTATTTTATCACCATCGACTGCCCGCAGGCCAAAACGTTTCGAGACCTCTTACTTAAACTTAATCAGAATATGTAATATTTTTAAATTATACCGCTTGTATTTCAGCTTCTAAATAAGCACGTGTCAAGAAAAAAATTATCCCTAAAAGCATTATTGTTCTAGAAACATATATATTTTTAAATTTATTATTAGTTTTTACAGCCCCTCTAGGATCACTTAAACATTATTTTTTATAGTTTCTTCTAGCTAAATTACCGTTAAAAAGGAAAAAAAAGAATCTAGTCCCTTTAAAATTAAGTCCTGGATCCGCTACTGTAAGTTTGCAAGTAAATTGTATAATTCAATTTTATAAAATATTTTGATTTTATTGAGGAACAGAAGTTAGTCTTTTCAGTACTAGGATTATTTTGAAGTGAATCTTCAAATCTGTGCTGTAGATGTTTTCGAAGAGGTTTGAATACAATTAATTTTAATATGTTGTATTAATAAAAGTTATTTTATTTATTCATTTTAGAGTCTCCCTCGAAAGAAAAAAAAAAGTGGCGTAATGCAAACAAGCAATTGATTTCAAAGAGTTGCATGTAACTGCAGCCTACTATCTGTGCAAGCCTTCAGGTAGCTCTGATGTATCCTCTTGTAGGGTGACCAGACGCTTCTCGACGCTTCCTCCGGGTATCCCGAGATAGTCCAAATAGTAGCTTGAGATTATTGAAGGAAGGCGAGGCCCGTTCAAGGTTGGATGCTGGAGATGTACCTTTTGAAAAAAAGAGGTATCACATGAGAAGGGGTGGGGGTAGAATGTTATATGGCCTCGCGGTGGAAGGGGCTGTAGGTCGGCCATCTTGCCGCTAGCAGCTTAGCAACAGTCGCGAACGCACGCTCCTCCTTCAATGTCACCTCCTTCCAAACTGTTTGAGTAGACCACTCTCACTGCCTCATTATAATCGCTTACGTAAGTCCGTTCCTAGCGACCTTCCTCGCGTTTCCGTTCTGCCCAGTTCCGTTCTGTCCAGTTCCGTTCTGTAAGTTGTTTCTTGTTCGGGAGTATAGGAAGGAAGTGCTTTTATTTACATGTTCTTCATCCTATGATGGCTATTAACTCATCGGAAAGTCTTTTCAATCAGGAGCAACAGTAAGTACTTTTTTCGCATTCGTTAATATTTGATAAATCGTTCTACTGCAATTTTTTTTTCAGACAGCTCTGACTTCGACGTGTGTGGGCGGTGTGTTATTGGCATTGAGTGAAGATTTGATAAGCTAGGTACATATTGGACTCCTTCGTTTGTGGAGTATTCCATCGTTTTCAAATCTATCGATTATTTTGTAAAAATTATTAAAATTTTATGATCTTAATAATAAAAATTAAAAAAAAACGTAACGAAATCAAATGTGATTTACAATATTTAATGTTTATTCTATGGAACTACCAACTGCCCTTACCTTACGAGACAAAAATATTGCATATGTATATAATATTTGATTGTTTTAAACAGGGACTAGAAATTGACAAATTACTTGGATCTGGTCCTGTGCACTTATAATACGAAAGAAACAAAAGGCGGGAAACACTAGACTGGTCAAGAAAACGATCATTTAACTTATGTAGATATTTGATCGGTGTTAGTATATCTTTCGGCATTCCTACTTAGATGCAAAATGAAGAATTTATATATATATATATATATATATATATATATATACATATATATATATATATGTATATATATATATATATATATATATATATATATATATATATATATATATATATATATATGTATTTGAGGCTCATACTATTATCTCTTATGATATCTGATACCGGTCAACACTTCCTTCCACATAATTAAATCCAGCAGACACTAATTTTATAAGTTGATTTTTTTCATTTTTAAATTATGGAAGGTTCTCGTTGAAATTTAACATTTTCATAAAAAATTTTATACATTGACGTACCTTAAACATTTGAGTTTATCAAATTTTACTACCTTAACAAACAAAAATAATAATATATACAGTTTCCGCTTCCTCCCCCCAAAAAAATTGGAAGATTCTTACAACATATATTTATTACTGCATTATTATTAATCGGTACAAAATCGTGAATATATACTTAAAACATTTTCATGTCTGAATCTGATTAATATGTTATGAATTTTAACATTTAACAAGTTTCACTTCACATTTCATATTTTAAGGCGCATATTGAAGTCGCATGGTTGAGGTTGAGAGTTTCCTCTGATACCATATGGATATTTGACTGTTGTTTATGATTTCTTTTGCAAAGGACAAACTACAACTTTTTTTTCTCAAAAAATGGCAGTATGAGAATATTAATGAGTAATGATGCACTTTGAATTACTTCTTTTTTTTTTTTTATCTTGTTGGTTAAGGGCTTTACCAATTAAGGGCTAATTATCACGTGTTTAAAAATAAAAAAAAAGTGAGACTAAACGATGTCATTATGACCATGATTGTTTTTATATATTGGATTACTTTTTGATTCTGTTTAAAAATTTACATTCAGTTTTTTAATTGACGTTTTGCTACTATTTTACCGTCTTTAAAACTTATCAGAAAGGCAAGAATACAAATAAAAAAGGTTACAAAAATAATAATAAAATAAAAACATTTTTAAAAAAACCCGCGACTTTCAGTGGCATTACGGGGAGGGGTAGAGGTCGCCGGAGTTTGAAAATAAGGAGGAAAAGAATAAGCTATTCTCTCACCATGGAATTACTTAGTACAGCATTTAATGTTGCTATGAGTTATTAAATTGTTTAATTACTTATAACGTTGTGAGTTATATGTTAAAATCACTGCCAAGACGGGTTATTTGAGAAAATCTGCACGAGACGTAACATATCAATCCAAGACTTGGTTTGGTAAATAAATACGAGATCAAAAATTTTATAAAAGATAGGTTTATTTTTTAAATAACGTAATCGATGAGCATTATGCGTTTTCTTTTAAGGAAACGGTTTAGTAAGAAACCTTTGGAAGTTTAATCATTATTTTAAAGCTTATTAATGAAATTAAAAAATATCTTTGTGATTCCCCCCTCCTCCCGTCTTTTGGCTAAATATTAGACCCACTAACTGGCAACTTGAATTGTTCTTATCCAAATTTAAACAATTACCTCATTGGTATACATCATCTTAAGTTTTATATTTCTTCGGATAAGCTGAAATCAGTTATCTAAGAGTTGTATTACTAATATAAAACTTTTCTGAAAACGTCATTACCAAAGCTCTGCAAGAAGCCTCTCGTTCAAATGTTCATTTAACTGATTAGTGAGCGGGCGAGGAAAATTATGTTTTTGCGCGGTTTTGTATATTTTAACTAACTTTTAGATATAATTATACAAACACAACCTTGCAATTGACTGAAAAAAAAGTATCGCATTCTATGGATCAGATTCGTAAAATCTACTTCTATGATTTAAATGATTTATATAATTTTTTGTTTCAAATAATTTGGTGACAAAATATGCGTAGCGCTACTATCTTGCACTGGTGGATCAACGGGGGTGATGGCCTCTTTTTGCTGAAACCCCAGAAATGTTTTTTCATTGGTCTGTATCTGTTACTGTGATTAATATTAACTAAATAAACAAAATCACAATATATTATATTTTTAAATTATGACGCGCATAAGTTATTGAATTTAACCTGGTCTAATAGAAAATGTAATAAACCTTTTTTTCCAAAAGTATTATTGTTCGTGTGATTTTTTTTTTTTTCATAAATACTCACCTGAACAACATTTTATACGTAGTTAGTGTCTTCCAAAGTAATTATAGTTTTATACATAAATATATGAAAAAAAAAGATTTCTGGCTGAATCCTCCACCCTCCCCTCCAAAAAAAAAAAATTAAATTCTGCATCCGTTACTGCTAACTTGCTTTTAAATTGTTACTAATTCCTTTGCATTAATAGGAACATCTACTTCTTTTCTAGTCTACTGAGTTTAAATTGAGGAATCAACAAGCAATCGGGTTATCCTTTTGATTCCTAGAAGAAAAACCATTTTTTTTTCTGTTGACCTTATCAGACCTTGTAGATCTTTGACAGCCTGAACCAACCTTCTCCACGTGGGCTGTGGCTTTCTGTTTGCTGCTTGCTGTTCTGCAGCATCTTTGCTGATTGTATTTTTCCATCTGGTTTTCTCGGCCTCTCACCGAGCTAAATCTCACCCCCATCTTAACCTCCTTCCCTTCACATAATATTGAGCAGTATATATACCACTCGTTTTCATTGAATTATTATGAGAAATCCATTGCAAAAACGCATTTAAAATTTTTAAACTAGAAAAATATGTATGTTTAATTTAGAAACGTATGCTAATAAAATAAATGTATTTAAAAATAATGTATTAATGTTTGTAGTTTCAGAAATTTAACCAAAATAAATAGGTAGCTACTGGCAAAGAAAAGGTGACTAAAAGAACAAAAATCAAAACAACTTAACTTTATAAAAAAAAAAATTAATTTGTCATTTTTAACGCCTAATGCCATCGAGTGGTATATTATATAGTATTTTATGATGTTTGTCTGCTGTTAATGTTAAAATAATAAAATTTCTTTTGTTAAAAACATTTTAATTAAGTGAAATATTTGTAGTAATTCAACTTTAATTAAATTTAAATAACCTTGATTAAAAAATGAAAAAAATATCACATTTCATATTCCTCACATAGCTATACAAGTAACCTCCGCACAACTTATTTTCCTGGCAAACATGTTAATAATACCTCACCCTATAGACCAATAATGTTCCTCCAGGTTCTCTGAAAAATCTTTGTAACAATCCTTCTCAATCGCATCCAACTATATTCCTTCCCACCTGTTTCTATTCCGCTCAAGACATTCCACTGTTCAACAAGGCCTTCGTATTCTTGACCATTTATCCTCTTCACTTGAAAACAAGCAGTACTGCACTGGTACCTTTCTTTCGCAAGCTTTCGACCGGGTGTGGCACGATGGCATGCTTTTCAAGCTCAAAACCCACTTACCCCAATCCTTGTATCTAGTCCTCAAATCCTACCTCTCTAACTGTTCCTTTCAAGTCTGCTGCGACACTGAATTCTCCAACTATTATTCAGTTGAGGATGAGCCATAAGGATGTTTCTTGGACCCAGTTCTCTACATCCTCTTCACCGCTGACATCCCAACCAATCCCGATACCTTTAAAGCAACATTCGCTGACAATACCGCCATCCTATATATATATATATACAGACACATATTTATTGTTGTTAATAATTGTTGTGCCTGCTATTGTAATTTATATATAATACCTAAAAAAATTCTCTCCTCTTACAAGACCTGAATTAAATTAAAATCTGCCATCTTCCAATAGTATAAGCATAAGAAGCATAGCGAGTTCCGCTCGTTTTTCAAAACATTATGAAATATATTCTTGGACCTATTACCTAATAAAAGCGTTTTTAAGGATTCATCATGGTCTAAACAACGTAATGTCACTTCGAAAGCAGGGTCTTGGAGCAAGATGCGGCTCCTCAAAACGTATGGACGGTCTGAGTTCCTCGAGATATCTACTTCAGTGATCTCTCAGCTTCAGTTCTCAGGCTCGGTGGTGACCATTAGATCGTTAGTCTCCTTGTGCGTTTTTCAACAACATTCGTATTTCTAAACAATCGTTTTTTTTTTTAAATCGTGTTATTTTGTTTTGAATAACGAATAATTTTGTATTTAGTGTCATGTGTTTAGAAGATCATATAATTTTGTGACTTAAAAAAAAAAATTAAAATTGAGAAAAAAAAAACAGTACCTATTTATTCATTTTATTTATTAAACTGGATGATAAATTAGAAAAAATGGTTTAATTCATTTAGAATACTTCTTTGCAATAATAATTTTGAACATTAAAAAATATTGTGTGTTTATTTTCGAAAAATTACATGGGATGTAATTTTTTTGAGGAATTATCCTATTCAGAGTAATGTTTCCTTGAATAATTTCCTATTTAAGAACATTTTATTCATTCATTTTTTAAATCTTATTTTATTGAGAAATAATACATTTCGCTTCAATTAAGGACACTGGGTATTAGAGCTGTGTGACTCATTCATACCATATATACAATTACAAAAACAATAGAAAAATTATAACAAAAGAAAAGAAAAAGAAAACTGAATAAAATAAAATAAATTAAACATGAGACAACATTAAATAAAAATATTTTTTAAAAATTCATACTTATATACAATATTTACAGTCAGTTGGGGGGGGGGGATCCGAGTTGGTCTCTTTCCCCCACATGTGGAGGATAAGGCAAGACTCTAAGAGATCCCAGCACTTCTCTCTCAGCCGCATCACTGGGATAGGAATCCAGTGGAGACTGAGAGAGTTCACTAAATCCATATACGCTCATGACTTGAGTGGAGAAGCTGGCTATTGGCTGAACTCCATTTACAAAAGATCTCGGGGCCTCTGCCGTTACAACCTTCAAGAAGGATTGTAGGGATGGCTGGAGCCGGCTATGGATTGTGCTAAGATTTTAGGATGATGGATTAGGTTCTGATGAAAGAGTCGGGAGGAAATAATGTCAAGAACAGAAGGGATGTTAAGATCATGATATAGAGTTTAGTTTGTAACGTAACGAGGAGCATTGACTATTGTACGAAGCACGCTAGATTGAAAGGATTAGATGCGTTTGATGTTCGAAAATTTAGCTGTCCCCATAGTTCAAGACCGTAGGTCCGCATGGATTTTAGTGTGGTCCTGTATATTAATAATTTAGTTTCTATTGAGAGATT
The DNA here is from genome assembly GCA_928085145.1 of Nezara viridula. NCBI lineage: Eukaryota > Metazoa > Arthropoda > Insecta > Hemiptera > Pentatomidae > Nezara > Nezara viridula. The sequence goes on along the minus strand of OV725078.1, from coordinate 135,283,338 downwards.
ATAGTTTCTGTTGAGTAGTCTATATTATAATTGGCCAAATCGTTGGTTAATTTTTTGTCTTTCAAGTATGGGGGTTCCATGTTAGCCTTCTGTCTAAAAGGAATCCAAGATACCGAACTGTGTCTGAGATAAGAAGAGGTACAGAGTTGAAAAGGCTAGGTGGACAGGATCTGCGTCGGAGGGTTTTGATGCTCCAATTGTTGCACCATTGCTCAATTTAGGAGATGTGTTTTTGTAGGTTGAGGGATGGTGTTACGGTCAGCGAATGTTGGTAGTGTATCGGGATTGGTTGGGATGTCAGCGGTGAAGAGGATGTAGAGAACTGGACCTTAGACATTGCCTTGTGGTACATCTACTGGATATTAATTGAAAAATTTAGTGTCGCAGCAGGCTTAAAAGGAACGGTTATAGATGTAGGATTTGAGGACGAGGCACAAAGATTGGGGTAAATGGGTTTTGAACTTGAATACCATGCCATCGTGCCAAACCCGGTCGAAACCTTGCGTTACGTCCAGAAAGGTACCAGTGCAATTTTGCTTGTTTTTAAGTGCAGAGGATATATGGTCAACAAAACGAAAACCTTGTTGAACAGAGGAATGTATTGAGCGGAATACTAACTGGTGGGAAGGGATATAGTAGAATGCGTTTGAGAATGAATTTTTCAAAGATACTTGAGAGAACATGGAGCAAGCTTATTGGTCTATAAGATGAGGTATTATTAACAGGTTTACCTGGTTTAGAGTAGAGGATGATTGTGGCTTGTTTTCATAGCAGAGGAAAATGAGTTGTGCGGAGGATACAGTTGTATAGTTATGTGAGGAATATGAAATTTGATCCTTTTTTAATCAAGGTTATTTATTATATTTAATTAAGGTTGAATTGCTACAAATATTTCCACACATTTCAGTTAATAAAAATTAAAAAAAAACAAAAACAATGTTACACAATACAATTTTTTTTTTAACATTAACAACAGACAAACATCATAAAATACTATATAATATACCACTCGGTGGCATTACGCGTTAAAAATGATAAATTAATTTTTTTTTTTTTTATAAAGTTCAGTTGTTTTAATTTTCGTTCTTTTAGTCACCTTTTCTTAGCCAGTAGTTACCTATTTATTTGGTAAAATGCTATTTCTGTAACTACAAACATTAATACATTATTTGTAAATAAATTTATTTTTATTGGAAATGTAATTTTATTAAAATATTTTTTAAAACGTTTCTAAACTAAATATACATTTTTTTCTGGTTTAAAAAATTTAAATGCGTTTTTGCAATGGATTTCTCATAACAATCCAATAAAAAAGACACCAAACATTTTGACTTCATTATGTTTATCAATTATCATGCCATTATTTCAGATAATGACACCTTATTTTAGAAGATTTAATGCTCAAATAGATCTCCATCTTGGTTTGTTTTTACTATCAATGTGAATATAACTTTGAGACATAAAAGCTAATTTTCAGCTTTGATGTAAAATTTTAAATAGGTTCAAAGATAGATTTTATATAGTGAACCCGAACTTTTAGGGCAATAGACGTAAAATAATTTAAAACAATCTCAATTAGATACTGAGAATTATTTTTTAAAATTTTATTTTAATATAGTATACGCCGTTTACATCTACCAATATGGTTAAATGATTGATAAGTTTTGCTCCATTGATGGTTCTATAGCTGGAAATGCGGCCGAATTTCTGTGGTGTGGTTGTGCTGTGGAGGCAGGCAGAGTCTTGTGTGGGCGACCGTCTCGGTTTGCATAACTGTCCATATTGTTTTAGTGCTGCACTTCCCCACCACCACTTACCTTAACGCATTCATCGCACGCATCTGGTCCTCGTTTTCAATTTTATATTACATAATTTTAATTATCTAATTTATTAATTTCAGTTTTACAACTCCGTATATCAATGCGGTAAGTAAATGTAACGAGTCAGAAGATAAAATATTGATATAGCTCGCATTCGTATTAGTTCAAAAATAGGTTTTATGTTGAAAGATCTCGGTATTATTTTCTTTTCAGGCGGAGGATTATTGGGAAGTAGGGGAGAGAGAAAGAACCGTACTCAAGGGCAGTAGCGAATTCAAGATTTAATTTTTTGGGAGAGAGGAAATTTTTTTTAATATAACTCTGGAAGGAAAATAAAAATTCTATAAAATGATGTTTAAGTGTTCGTTAAAGGCCTGCCGAAAAAAAATAAGAAATACAAAACATGGGTGATAAATAGTCAGGACGCAGTCATTATAAATATTTTTTTATTTATTCGTGCCAACGTTTCCTTCAATAAATACAAAAGAGTTACAGGGACAAAAATGCTTTTTGAGATAATTTTTTCCTTGACAAGTGCTAACATTTAGTTGCTGTTTGTGCGTTATAATGTAAAAAGAGCTCATATATTGTAGTTGCTTAAGTATTTAGCCTATAAAGGAAGGTTACGGACGTGGGATCATCGGTTTGAATGTAAAGTTTTTTTGGTGATATCAGGTTGAAGAATATTAGACCCATGTCCGAGGATCCTTGCCAATACGTCCTAAGATCCGAGAAAACAATGTTTTATATAATTTTTAAAATAATGTGTGTCATTTATTTTTATCTTTACTTTGCCAGGAATTTTAGGTTGTTATATACTAAATTATATCTTTTTATCATTACTTTTTTATTTTGCGCAGAACAAGAAAAAAATCTTAACTATGGTAATAAATGACTTATAATGTTTCATATATTACAAGAATCAAAAGGTTTTTTTAGTAAAGTAGGCGATGTAAATTTTTGTTCCGAAAAAATAAGTTAAATTCGTTTTCATTATCCTTAAAAACTCTAAAATACGATTTTTTGTAGAAATAAAAAAATTAAAATTTTCCTCACCAAATTTTGTCAACCATATAAATATGATAACTATATGATGTCTCCACTCATGCACACGAAAATTAATAAGTATGTAGGATTCCATTCCTTACCCGAAATGGTACAAACTCTTTCTCTGTAAACAAATCAGAACCTAAGATATAAAATTAAGAAGTTTCACAAGTTTTTCTTGATTTATATCGTGGTGTTATTTACTTTATGTATTATATTTTATTTGGGGTATATCTATTAATAAATTCATATTTTTATTCTTACTTCAAATATTCTAGAAAGATAACCTCAGTTTTAAAAGCCAGTGTCTCCGATGACACTTTTTCAACTTCCTGTACTGTGGTTGTTCGAGTTTCACCTAAGTGCCGGACTTCGGTTTCTTTTTTATATACGTATTTTTTTATTAAACGGATCATTTGACATTATATGCCCTATATAAACCGATATTTTTGTACCTCGCGCGTTTTATACTATATTATACGTTACAAGCGACTTAAAATGAGATAAAAATTTCCATTTGATTGGCTTTAAATAATAATATGTTTGCGTGTAAGAGATAAAATCAACTGTTCTGCATTTTCTCTACTTTTAGAAAAACTTCCTCGTTTAATAAGCTTTAAGTTCCATATTGATTAAGTTGAGGTTTATTCGGAAAAAAAATTGAAATTCACCTGAAATTGTGTAAAGAAATTATGTAATTCCCTGTCCAGTCACTTCAAAGTACCCTTGTTTTCTTCAAAAATGATTACAATCAACTGTTACCAAAGCTTTTATTTCTGGGGTATGGGATGTATTGTAATAAACATAATTGCCTGAAATATATTTTATTTATAAAATTAAAAATAATGATTTTCTAAATGTTTTTTATGTTAGGTGGTTACGAAATTGTGTTTTTCTCTCAGTTTTCTGTCATAGGAATTGATGTATATTTATGTGTGACGAACATCATTTCTCTAGCCCTAATATTTATGTTGTCATGAAAATAGTGGGAGCAATCAGTAGGTTTCTTTATTTTAAACGTACATTTTAATAAGAAACATTAGGTTTGTCACTGATAAATACATATAAATTCCTATGACGGAGATCTGGGATCAAAACACAATTTCATAACCACTTTACGTGAAACTTATTTAAAAAATGGTTATTTTCAAACTTTTTATATTTATAAATAAAATGTGTTTTTAAGCAATTATGTTTATTGCAATGCATACTAATCAGGGAAAAACAAGAAATAAAATTTTTGCAATAGTTAATGGTAGCCATGTTTGAAGAAAACAAGTGTACTTAAAGATTGTACTTAAAGAGACTGGATAGGATATCACATCCATTTCTTTACAATATTTGAGGTGAATCTCGAAGTTTTTCCTAATAAATCTCAATTTAATTAATGTTTACTTAAAGCTTATTAAACGAGTAACTTTTTGTGAAAGTGGAGTAAATGTAGTACAGTTAATGGATGATAAAAAAAAAATACAAATAATTCATGGCTTTTTTTAAACGGAACTTGACTGTGTTTGTCCGCCCAATAGTGCTCTTTAAATAGTTTTAACAATGACAAACTATACTTTCGTTTAAAGTATATTTTGTCTAGTTTACTATGGGGCAATGTTTAGTTACTTAAATAAAATATGTTTTTAATTTCCTATTCAACAAAAAATGTGACTTGCTAAAAAAAACATAAATCATAAACTTCCTACTTTTATGCTGGAAATTGGGAAATTGTTTATATGAACATTTTTTTAGCTCTTGAGATATGCTATGACCCCTTTAAATATTTCCCTCTACTTATGGAAAATCATATATATATATATTCAAATTTCTGCCGGTAGCGCGGGAATCCATTACAAACACTCCCACTCTCACCTCATCTCTTAGACGCATGCTCAGATCTCGTCCAAAGCGACTTCTGGTTTGGACCGCCTAGTTTTTGCCTCTGTTTACGTTCAACGGAAGCTACAATAGCCTCATCAATGGGCCTTACCTTCTTGTCTGTCTCCTTAAAGGTCTTTTACGCTCACCCGCTTTTTCTTTCACACCTTTGTCGGGTCTTTATTTATTTTTACGCTTTCAAGATAAGAAGAGCTATTGTCCATTGAGATCGATCTCAAAGGCGATTACCATATTTCCCTGTGAATGAAAAACCGAACGTTTTTCCGTCTTCCATTTCTTTTCCTTTTTTTTTAACTGATCGTGCGCAACCGACCATCAATAGAAAATCTGTGTGATAAACATAATCAGGTATTCCTTGTTACATCCGCATTCATCGTCCGACGGCGCCAGCTTCTTCATCTATCACAAGGAAGTTCTTTAACATTGTTTTTACGAGATTTTCTACTTGTCAGGCATTGGTTCTAGGATTTTTCATTAAATATACTTTTTTTTTATCTACAAATTCACTTGGATCCAAAAATATTTTTCCGCTCCCCAAAATTTGCCGCACCTGACTACTGACATAGTACAGCTCCTGCGTAATAACTCATTCATAAGAATATCAGGCTTCGATATCTCACTTGATATGTGTTCTCATCGATCTCGACATCAAATTAAAAATGTTCTCACGAAAGTCATTGACAAATATCGAACGATAAGACGGAGGTCGAATATTCGGGTGGGATGTTAGTTACGAAATACAGCGTATGAATCATTAGCTTCTGTTCCGAAGGCCAAATAATTGCAGGGCATCTGAAACCATTTGCATCTTTAATATTTAAGATGAAAACTAACCCTCTCTAAATAGATTGATCATAACTGATTCCTGAAAACTTCTTTGGGTATTGAACTTTTTGCTCATTAAGTTATTTTACCGAAACTAATTATTTATTGAGATGATGTTTCGTCTGTTAAACAATCTAAAATATTAACCGAGTCTTATTATGTTCCAAATAAAATCATTTACAGTTATCTTTATATGCATATCTTTCTGCATTGATCCGACGTAGATACCTAACCCACCATTAAAATCTCCGAACCAACTTCAGATTTTCTAACTAACCTTACTTTCCAAATGATTCTTGATGACTCTCTGAACTGTTTTTTTTTTTTTTTGTCCTCTACCTTAAATATAACATTATATTAAAAAGAAAAAATATTTGCTTATTTTATTTATTTTTATTTATTTATTTAGACATATAATAATCTATCTCTTAGACAATAATTATAGTGATATATGAACACATTCACACCATATATTCAGAAAATATAAAATTAACATAAGTAAAATAATAATCAAAAAACTATGTACAATAAAAAATAAAATAACCTAAAGATAAGTATTTTTGTTATTAGAGCATTATTAAATTTTTTTTAAATATCAGTTGTTATTTATTTTCTTTTTAAATTGTAGTTTTCTCAATATGAAATATCGAAAAATAAATGTATTTTTATTTAAACTGTTCTTTATAAATTACTTTTAGGAACAATCTTAACATAAGTCTGTCCCGTATGGAGATTAATTAATTTAAATAACATACCAAATTCAAATTATTCCTTAACAAATGCCTCAGAGTTAAATAGATTCTACGTAAAGGAATACATACAAAAAATAATTAATAGCTTCTTTCAATCACGATTCGTAAAAGCTATTAATAACTAGAATAGATAATTATAAAAAAACTATTACCCGCAGATACAAACATAATCGAAGTAAACAAATACTGCTTTAAACATTAACAATAACCTACCTTGTATTTTATTTTATTTTCTAACCGGTGTTTAGTTTTTGTCTTATGTTTATTTCTACCAAAAAAAGAAATACATTTTATGTTTAATAAATTTATATTTAATAAAAAAAGATATTTTGTTGTAGAGCACGTTCCGTATCAGTTAGTGTCTTTCTCAAAAGAAGTTGGTAGAGAGATGTGCATGGATAAAACATCGAACGGAATTGGAAGCGCAGCCATGTTAATTTATAATGAATAATATATAGAAAAAATCGCATTATGAGACTTTTTTTATTTCCTCAACATCTTTCGGGTGGAAGAGTTCGATGAAGAGGTGATTACTGCATTTCTAGAGCGTGGTGTTGACCGACGTTCGTTGAAGACCCTCTTTGACACGGTTCTTTTTATCCTTTAATACACTCCTTTGTCAATATTCTAAGTCTTTTTACGGTTATTATTGTATGTCAATATGTCGGTTATTATTGTATGTCAATATGTCACTGGTTTATTATTAATAGTTTTTGTTTTTTAGAGCCAAAAGCCATATTGATTTTTAATAAATATTTAAAAATGATTCTTTTTCAGCATAGTTGTGCATATTGACTAGTGCATAGTGGGGCCGATCGCTGCTTTAAGACGATAAAACAACATTCAAAGTATGAGAAATATAATATAGCACCCTTATCAACTTGGTGACCTAAAAATAATCCTACTAAAATTTTAAAGTTCGTTTAAACTCTCACCGTGGAGTACAACCTAGTTGATTTTGGGCGAGCAGGCATACCGTTAACCATATTTCTTTATCATTGGATTAATTAAAGTTCAACCTGTTTGATGTTAGTTACAATTGGATATAAAAGCCTTTGAAATACATAAACAACACAACCATCCCACCGCTAAAATTTTTTTTTCATTTGTTGTATTTTTTTTATTATTTTAATAAATAAACAAATTTTGCGTTGAATACTTTTATTTTAAAATTATTTCATAAAACGTCAACCCAATTTAAGGATTCAAATTTTGTTAGCATAAAAAAAACAACTAAGGTATGCGCTTTAGACCACACAATAGAAGTATGCTCACAGTATGCAGGTCCGATTTTTAGTTTCTGAGTTTCTGATATTTTAATCCATATCTTCAATAAAACGCGTTATAATTTAGTTTTCGACACTATTTTTTTACTTTTCGCCTAACATGGCGTCGCGTTAAATAATACAATTTTGGAAAATTCTCCATTACAGAGAGGATGAAATGCTAAACAATCTCCTCGCTTACAGTATGCTTGTCCGATTTTTAGATTCTAATCTATTTTAATCCATATCTTCAATAAAACTGGTTATTATTTTGCTTTCGACACTATTTTTTCCTTTTCGCCTTCCTAACATGGCGTCGCGTTAAGAAGCAATTTTGAACAATAGTCCATTACAGAGAGAACGAAATGATTCCCTCGCTTACAGTAAGCAGGTCCGATTTTTAGTTTTTGAGATATTTTAATCCATACCGAAAACACTTCAATCAGTCGACTCTACCGACTTTACCTGAGCGTTACACATCGCAGATCTGACAGCTCAATCTAATTCACCCTCCGCAAAAAAAGTGCAAACCGCGCCTGAAGAGGTTTGAACTAAACAAAAAAATATATCTTTTCCCACAACTAAATGCCTCTACTTGTTTATTTAAAAAAATATAGTCTTGTGCTCTATTCTATTGTAAGAGGCTGAAGTCCTGCATTATTATTTGAAACTACTCAATTTTATGGCCAAAGATAATAGTACTACGCAATCGACCTTAAAAAATTTATTCGATTTTCGTATGGAAAAATTCTGGTGCAAGCCATAATCTTTGTCGAAATATTTTATGAGGAACCTGCTAATTTATTTTATAATTTTAAAATACTAAATAAAATATATTTTTTTATCTTAATATCTTATATTACAATGTATTTTTTATTTTAAACCTGTACCACGACAAACCATTAAGGTTCTTGAATTCAGTACTGTTTCTTGGTCAGCGATTATACAAGGAGGTGTTTTGATCGAGATCCCGTTCAACCGCCAGGTTTTAATTAATTAATTAAGAGTGCCAACTTTTTAGAGGCTGGGTGGGCCCTAGGAGAGTCTCCCGAACCCAAGGTCGATCCACAGTGAAACAGAATAAATAATTTATCTGCCATCAGCCGTATCCGAACCCTAGACCTTGAGCTTTGGAAGTCAGTGTTTTTTATGCTTTACTTACTTTGAAATTAAAAAAAAAAACAAAAAACATTTTACCCTTTGGCGTCTGAGAAGAAGATGGCCTCGGGACCTACTAATATGTTTTACAAGCAATATTACCAATTTAAAATTTACTTGTATTTTTTTATCTAATACAGCTGTAAATTTCTATAATTATATTTATAAACAAAAATTTATATTTTAAAATATTTCAATTGAATTACTGTCCAGGTCCGCTTGCTTGCCCGAGTGTAGTTAAATACCATCGCTCCTGAGTTAGAACCGGTGGCGGTTCCAATCAGCTTTGGCTTTGTTTCGTGGTAAAACCTCGTCTAAATTTTGACCTTGACACTATTGTAGCTATAGTATTCTGATTCATTTATTTATTTATTTATTTAGACATATAATATTCTGTCACAGGGACAATAATTATATTGATAAATGAACACATTCACACCGTATATCCAAAATAAAATAAAATAAAATTAACAAAAGTAAAATAATAATAAATAAAAACTATATACAATAAAAAAAAATAAAATAACCTAAATACAAGTAAATTAAAAACATTCACACCTATATACAATATATACAATCAGGCGGGGAACCCAAATCCCCGTGCTACTCTCTCAACCACCTCACCGGTGCTAAAGCCGATGGAGTTTGAGCGAGAGCGCTTAGTATTCTGATTAGAATAGCTTAGTAACATGTTGGATGATCTTTTCTTCCCTGGTTGAAGTACACAAATACGATAAGGCAATACTTCTGAATGTATTTTATTTCGAACTTTTCCTACTGTTTTCAAGAAGACATATTCCAAACGGACTGCTGTTGATACAGTATTTTTTAATTTTCTTAGGCATAATATTTCCTTTGGTTTTCGCTATGATTTAAATAAAAGATTTACCTCATTATTACAAAAAAAAAAAAAAAAAAAGAATCTCATCCTCATCTGGAATAAAAAAAATTAATAAAAAAGGTTGGTACTTTATTGCCTTATCCAACCTTCTTAGAAAACCGACAAACACAAAAAAACAAAACCGCAGCCGGAGAGAGCCACGTTCGACAAATATTGGTTTGCTTCCTCTATCAGATGACCGCTTCCATCTTACGTTATACCTCCTTAACTTCTTCCGCGGGTACTCTTTTCTTCTTCACGATGAATTTATCGGAAATTCAAGTTATAATAATAATAGTTATAATTCGTCAATAGTCAAAACTATATAAGAGTTATAATAATATGTTATAAGATGGTTGTTGGTTGTTGATATAAATGGATGTATGTAATCTTAGTAATAATAATAAAGCCTGTTCATACAAGTCTTACAACTTGTAGGCCTCCCCTAATTAAGGGGGTATTATGGTCTAACTTCCCGCGGGGACTGGCCATAGTGGGAAGTTGGGCCGGAATTCGATCCTGTGATCTTTGCTTTACTAGTATAGCGCGCTAACCACTCTGCTATACCGGCACGCGATCTTAGTAGTATTACAAATTTAAAATTTACTGACCCTTCGTCGTGAACCAACGACTGCCTGTCCTACAGTTTCCTTTAACAATACTCCACTTATCCCTATTGAGCAAATCCGATACCTAGGACTCCACCTAGACAAGCGACTAACTTGGAATCCTCATACTAGACTGAAACGACAAGAAACCGCTCGACGTTTCCGATTACTTCAGCACTTACTAGACAAACGCTCTAAACTTCCCATTAATTACACAAGACTCATATACTTGACTATAATAAGACCTATTTGGACTTACGGAGTTGAGCTATGGGGCTCCACTAAACCATCGAATTCTTCTCGCATCCAATCCTTACAATCCAAAATCCTTCGTAAAATCCTCAATGCTCCTTACTTTGTCACTAATAAAATTATCCATAAATATCTTAATGTTCCTTATGTTTCAGATCTGGCCCAATCCAGTAACCTATCCTTCCATAATAAACTTCAGAATTATCCCAACCCTCTCGTTTCTAACCTTGCTTCCTCTTCAATTCCTGATAACACTCCGAGGGGTCTGAAAAGAAGATGGCCCCGTGATCTCCTAATGTAGTCATATCATTAGAATGCTACCATTGGGTAGTTACTCAGCAAGTGTATTCATGTCATTATATCTATTATGTCCAAATTTACTGGATGTATTTATGTAATACAGTTGTAAATGTCATTAAGAAATAAAAAAAAATAATAAAAAAAATTTACTGGCTTTATTTTTTTTATCCAATACAGTTGTAAATTTCAATATATATATATAAATTTTCAAATATTTTGTATTTTAAAATATTTTAATTGAATTACAGCCCAGGGCCGCTTGCTTGGTCGAGGTTAATTAAGTAGCCACCACTCTGGAGTTAAAACCGGTGGCGGTTCCAATTAATTTTGGTTTTAATTCGTGATAAAGCCCGGTATACATTTTGACCTTGACACTATTGTAGCTATAGTATTCTGGTTGGAATAGCTTAGTAACATGTTGGATGGTCTTTTCTTCCCTTGTCGAAGTACACCAAGACGATAGATAAGGCAACACTTCTGAAAGTAGGCTATTTCGAACTACTGTTTCCTAGAAGATATATTATTCCAAACGGAATCACTTGAGTAGCCTGAAAGGCAGCGTGTTCTGGGCGTGCCTGCGTTACGCCATTCTTATGTCACTGCACCCTGTAGCGGGGCATGGATGGAAAGCGTAGAGGCAGAAATCTCCCCTGAGTGCTGTTATTATCTTTGGCGAGGGCAAGTCATTCGTTTCCAGGACTCCTTGCCAAATTCCCGACCAATTACCTTCCTTTACCTGACGGTTGGCACTTAGGGGTAAACCTTTAATCAAATAACGATTGAACGGTAAAAAATAAAATTGTTCGCGAAATAACGTATATAATCTATGCCTTATGCTTACACGGTCGAAGACTGTTATTTATACGGGATCTTGAACATTAATCTAGAAGCGGACATTACCTTCCATGGGGTCTAGTTGGGTAGAGAACGATAATCCTGAAGCTAGGGAAATATATTATTAAAGACTCCGGTTGAACGCACATATAAACCAAAAATGTTTTTTTAATGTAATTTATATTTTCACAAAACCTAATAGTTACCTATAGAATAATTATTACTCTGTTTTGAAGTTTTTGACAATGAGAACCTCCAAATAAACAACAATATGTGGAGTTGATCGGGTGGGTGCGGTCAAATAAATAATAAATTATAGAATAGTATTATTTAATTTTTTTTGCCGACGTTTCGACCCACTTTGCAGGTCTTCATCAGGGCTACAAAAGATACGAAATATAAAAGGTACGTGGTGAAAATAAAATAAATGAATATAAGTGGATATAAAATAAGAAGAAGTCGTCTGGTAAAGAAATAAAAAGATGATATCAGAGATATAGTGTGTGACAATGTAGTTAAAATATCAAGTATTATATATATAGAAGATACAAACAAAAATAGAAAATAAGTATGAATAAAAATAGAAAACAATGCTAAAAAACATGCTATATTCTCCTTTGTTTTGTATTTTTATTCATACTTTTGTTTGTATCTTCTATATATATAATACTTGATATTTTAATTACATTGTCACCCACTATATCTCTGATATCATCTTTTTATTTCTTTATCAGACAACTTTTTTTTATTTTATATCTACTTATATTCATTTATTTTATTTTCACCACGTACCTTTTATATTTTGTATCTTTTGTAGCCCTGATGAAGACCTGCAAAGTGGGTCGAAACGTCGGCATAAAAATTAAATAATCCTGCATTATTATTATTTGTCGAATCTACATGTTAACGTTTCGGGAAATTTACTCCCATCTTCAGAACTTACAATCCCATATTTTCTTATCGATTCATGGCTTAAGTTTGGAATGGAACAGGAGACGAGAGCTGGTACTGGAAAGATCCACCTGGTCCAAGCTCTACAAGAAGCAAGCTAACACTGCATTGGCGGTAAAGAGGAATATGACTATGATGATGATGATGATGATGATGATGATGATGATGATGATGACAATGATACATTTTTTAAAACTAATTTTTATTTTTATTTTACTTCCCGTTTTATTAATTTTTTTTCAGAATAGAACTGTGGAGATGGGTGTAATCGTATCATTGAATACAAACCTTTAGCTTGGCCTAAATTGTAATATTTAAAGCATAATTATTAGAGTATAATTAAAGTACTATCTACTAAAGATAACCATATATTTTTATAAAAATATCGATAATTTCCAACATTCTTAGTTTTCATTTTAAAACCGGCATGCTTGTTATTTTTTTTAATAATAAATATAAAATGAGATTATTTTCATTTATGATTACACTAGCAACAACAAGATCAGCGTGCCTTTAGGCAAATCCATTCAAATTTACGCAACGAGAAAGGTTGCGCATTCCAAACCAAATGGAATATACGAATTCAGAAAATGAAAGTGGTTTTCTTATTTTATTTTTTAATAATCAAAAATACACTGAGAAATATTTATATTAAGATAAAGTGTTTCTGGTAATATAGTATTTTTTTAAAAGGATTTTGTTAGGAATATATATATATTACAATGTTTTTTTGTAATTGGACCTTTATATATTATAACTTAAGATATGAATTATAGTCGGATAATAGGTCATGAAATACACTTAGATGACTTAAAACAACTTCTGTTTATTCTATTTTTTTCAAAAACGTTTCGATCCCTGTTTTTTAACATAAATAATGGGACACTCTTCAGTTTTTTAATTAAGCATCAATACTCCAAGCCGGGCAGCACACTGACAGACCAACAATACCGCCACAAGGACATGAAGCTACTTATATATATATATATATATATATATATATATATATATATATATATATATATATATATATATATATACTGAAGAGAAGAATAGTTGGGGTGGTCAGTCAAAAAGGATGGCAAAAAATAAATGATAATATTTATTTTTTACATATGCTTTCATAAGTTCAGGCCTTCATCAGGGCTAAGAAAACAACCAGATAACAAGGTATGAGAAACATAAGTAGTGATGGTAAAAAAAATATATATATTAAAAATTAAAAAAAAAAATATATATATATAAAATAACACTTATGTAACACCCAGTAACACCCATTGTAACACTTATGTCACCCTTTTTGATTATGCCTACTTCATCATTCCACACTCTGCAACGGTTATTATTATTTATCTCTTAGTTCTTAGTCATTATTCTAACAATTTCATTTTACTTTATATTTATTTATTTTTTTTTTTTTATTTTTTTATTTTTTAATATTTTTTTTTTTACCATCACTACTTATGTTTCTCATACCTTGTTATCTGGTTATTTTCTTAGCCCTGATGAAGGCCTGAACTTCAGGTCGAAACGTCGGCATATGTAAAAAATAAATATTATCATTTATTTTTTGCCTTCCTCTTTGACTGACCATCCCAACTATTCTTCTCTTCATTATCCACGACAGTCAACCAATTACCAATTATGCATATATATATATATATATATATATATATATATATACATATATTTGCAACTTTTCTTTAATCGACCTTTGAGTATTTAATTTAAACATAACCATTTCATTGGGAATAAGGTCACTTCATAACCTGATAATACGCAATAAGGTCATTAATTATTCAATAAACTACTAAATGTTCATTTCCTCTGTGTTTATTGACGTTTCGATTCCGATTTAAGTTAACTATGGGATCCTCTTCAAAGTTTCATAAATACAGCTTCGATACCTCAGGCCAGGGACACACCGACAGTCTCAGCACCGTCCACCAGCACATATATTAAGCTACTCTTAATATATGTATGGTATAAATATATATATGTATATATATATGTGTATGGTATATATATATATGTAATGGTATAAAGTAGCTTAATATATGTGCTGGTGGAAGGTCTTGAGACTGCCGGTGTGTCCCTGGCCTGAGGTATCGAAGCTGTATTTATAAAACTTTGAAGAGGATCCCATTGTTAACTTATAAAAAGAATTAGTAGTTTATTGAATAATTAATAAGTGACCTTATTCCCAATTAAATGTTTATGGTTAAATATATATATATATATATATATATATATATATATATATATATATATATTATATATATATATATATATATATATATATATATATATATATTCCAACTTCATCGCAGAAAATATATGAGAAATTCGCATGAAAATATTAATAATTCTGAGTAGTTATGGCAGTAATATAAGTAGTCCACATGAGAGGTGAATTATTATCATTAAATATAAATAATAGGAATATTTAGGTCGTGATAAAATAGTTACGTACCTACTTATTGGCCTTAGCCAAACCAGCTACTCGTCTTTTCTTAATCGATTTTTGTTTACGTGTTTTGTTTATTCCTGTAACTCATTTTTTATTTCACTTCAAATTATTGGGGTGAAAAAAACCCGCCCCTCCGAAGTCTGCGCAGGTCCTATGCTCTTGGCGTGGATAAGATTTCCCGATTTCTGTAGTCGGTTTTTTTTTTTTATCTCATTAGTTAGGTTTTTGTGTGCAGTGGTCGCCACGGAACGAGAAAATGCAACGCTTTAATAAGGATCAACATTCCTTATAGTTTGTCGTATGATAATTGATTTTGGCGTCAGAATCGTAGCGGTAACGGCGTCCTAGGAAGAAGCCAATTCACTTTCAAATACCAGTTGTGGAGTGTGGGCTCAACAAGTCTTTATAGGGTCAAAACGTTGTTTGATTGCCACACGTTTCTGTGGTCTACCGTCGGGTCTTATCATCATTAACCCTGTCAGCCCTCTCTTACCTCAAGGGGTTCCAGAGTACAATACACACCTTATCTTCTCATTAGTAATAACAATCGGTTTTGTAATGGTGTCATTAATAGAACCGGACACTGCAGTCTTTCTCACAACGTCGCTCTGAGCATAAATTCTCTACAGCTAGAAATAATTATTTAAAAACTGATCTAATCATTAGAGTAATAATTGATGTTGTTTAATACATTTTTGGATATTGTAATAAAAAAAATCTGGTGCGCGCAACACACAACTTTCACTTACCGCTCAACTTTGAATAGAAGTTATTTTCTAGCTATGTTGGGATATTATAAAATTTTTCAATTGCATTTTTAAATAAGCTAAAGCTAAAAGATTACAGCTAACAAATCATAAATACTATTAAAATAATAAAATTCCTATTTATTGTATCACCGGTTTTTCTCTTTTATTCAATTATCAAATTCTTTCAAAAGTTATATTTAACATTTTTTCCTTACTTTTAATAATGAGAGATAGTTAATTATTTAATTTTATCATATTAAAGGTACTTTAGAAGATGGTATATGAATATTGGGCATTTAAGCCCTGTAAAGTGACATCAACCGAGATAAGACCTAAATGGTATTAAAGAACACTTAATTATACAATGATACATAGAGTTTAATGAAAATCGTTAGAGCCGTTTTTTGAGAAAATCGTAAAAATGTGTTTCAGCGTTGATATAAAGTGGCACTTCCGGTTAGCCGATTTTAAGGGAAAAGTTGCTAGGACATCTAAGGCATATACCTATCTTAAATACGTAATGTCAGTTTCCTACGACTTATCGTTTTCGAGCTAGAGTGTTCACATACATACAGACTATTTTTCGGGACTTGGTTATGTGGAATCAGGGTACTTCAAAACGTGTATTTCCGTTGAAATCTCGGACTCGATAATTTTCACGATCGCAATACTTACCCTTACTATATCTTACATATATAGGTAAGTGAAAGTAAAAATGTATTATTAGTCCACCAACCCACCAGTTTACAAATTATAAAACTGTACATTTCATTGCACTACTCGTTGCTCAAATTGTACAACTTTAATTTACATGTATTCTGTAATTGTTGTTTTAACCCCTGATTGTTTGGTTTTAACCCCAAACCACAGTTCGGGAATTCTTTTAATTTCTTTAAAAATCTATGTTATACATAACGCATTACTGTCAATTTGTAACCATAATATATATTCATACCCTTCAGTGTGGCAGACTCTATTAATACTCAATAAAAAAAATAAATAAATATATATATATATATATATATATATATATATATTCAACTTGTCCCGCTTCATATAATCCTAACAATAATTTGGGACATTTATTTATAATATTTTCATTGTACGTTATATTGTGCTTCCTTTCCTATTTCATAATAATTATAATTACATCACAATATAATATAAATATCATTATATATAATATAATAATTAATATATTGTATTCAAGGGAAAATGTCTAGATCGAAAAATAACTGCTGTCACCTACATAAAATCAAATTACCACCTCCAGATGGATTCCTACACAGATTTTTAGTCTAAAATCTTTATTTTTTATTAGGAAAGCAGGAGGTGACATGAGCTTAATAGATAGGTAATTAAATGAACAGCTGTAGAGGTAGTAAAATAATCGCATGATAAGTTGAGCTCCTGTTATCTCATACTCTCCTAATACAAGAATAAAATAAAATACGAAAGCCACTAAAAACTTTTTTATATTATAGAGAGATAAAGTTTGCCATTTGCCGATTTTTATTAAAAATAAATATAATTTCAGGTAGGGGAGACTAGGTTAGGGTTGTGATAATTTTCATTTAATCGTCCTAAATTTTTTAGCGTGCCAATCAGATAGAAGAAAGGTGTTAGTAAGTGCATAATATATATTTACATACACGTAATATCTTGAGGGAGGGGTGGACACCCTCTGTTAATATTTATAAAACCACTAATCATTTTTATTAAATATATGTTATGATTTATTATTATTAAGAAATATTCAACGCAGATGATGACACGCTGTGTGAAAAATCAATGCTAATTACTATGCAGGTTGAAACGAAGCCTACTGCTATGAATTCATCTAAAGGAAGCAATAAACTGTTCAGCAAAAAATAATATAAGAAAAAGTTTTAAAAAATCAAATAAAAAAAAAGATGAAGGTTGGGACGGCAGCCAGGTAGAACACTGAGCATCCCTACCTACCTCTAAGGTTAACCACCTCTTCTTGTCATCCAACCTTCGTCTATTCTCTCTTAATCTCATATGTCAATATATATGTGTATATATATATATATATATATATATATATATATATATATATATATATAGGGTGTTCCGTATGTAGTGGGAAATATTTAAAAGGTTGATAGTAGACATCACTAGCGGATCCAGGATTTCATTTTTTTTTTGGGGGGGGGGAGGGAGGCTTCAGCCATGAAGCATTTTTTTTTCATAAAAATAACGATAGTTACTTTGAAAAAAAAAAAGAACGAAACTAACTACCTATAGGAAATGGTGTTTAACTGATTCCTAAAGTTCTTTTAAATGTAATTACATGAACAATAATACTTTAAGAGATAATTTTTTTATATTTTTTTTCCATAAAACATGGTTATATTTTATCATTTTGGTGGAGGAGGGCTTCAGCCCCATAGCCCCTCCCCCCATTGATCCTCTCCTGGTAGAAATCAAGATCTACAAATAAGTTCATATTACCAATTACCCAATAACCAGCAGAAAATTAGGAAATTTAAGATTTCCACCTATTCTCGCTTGCACTATTTTAAGAAGAGTAAACGACATAGGTGGGGAGGGGGGGGGGGGAGGCAGCCACCCTTGCCGATAAGGAGGCCCGATAACCTGTGATTTCATTCTGAATAATATTTGAGATATTTCAAATTTTTCGACTTTAATTTTATCAAAAATCTTACATCAAATAATAAAATTATTAAATTAACGTACGTTAAAGTACTTTTGCTTTAGAGTATGTAAGTAGCAACTTCTTAATACTTGTACTTGAAATACGAATTTAGCATATGAGATACTGATTATTTGACATGATATACTTATTGAAAAAAGACATTGCTTAATAAGGAACACATTAGGAACAGTAGGAAATTTAAGATTTGTGTTTTTTTAAGCGAGTCACGTTTTTTGATTAATAGGAAGCGTTAAAGTATTTAATTAAGTAACTAAATATTGCTCCATAGTACACTTGTCAAAATTCTTTGAAGGGAAGTAGAGTAATTTTAAAACTATTGGGCGGACAAACACATCTAAGTTCCGTTTAAAAAAATTCATTAATTGTTTGTGGTTTTTCAAGTGTACTACATTTATTTACCCCACTTTTAGAAAAAGCTTTCTCGTTTAATAAGCTTTAAGTACATATTAATTAAGATGAGGTTTATTAGTAAAAATTTTGAGATTCACCTCAAGTTGTATAAAGAAATCATGTGAGTTCCTATCAAGCCACTTCAAAGTACCCATATTCTCAGCCAAAATACAATCAACCATTGCAAAGCTTTTATTTCTTGTTTTTCTGGAATACGAGGTGTATTGTAATAATCATAATTGCCTAAAAACACATTTTATTTATAAAAATAAAAAAATTATAAATTATGATAATTCAAATATTTTTTTATGTAAATAGACAAACACAGTTAAGTTCCGTTTAAAAAAAAAGTCATGAATTATTTGTGATTTTTTTTTAACATCCTTTAACTGTACTTCATTTACTCCACTTTTACAAAAACTTTCTTGTTAAATAAGCTTTAAGTGAATATTAATTAAATTGAGATTTATTAGGAAAAACTTCGAGATTCACCTCAAGTAATGTAAATAAATGACGTGATGTCCTATTCAGTCATGTTTAAGTACCCGTTTTTTCTGCAAACATGGCTACAATTAACTATCGCAAAGATTTTATTTCTTGTTTTTCCGTTATTTGGTATGTATTGTAATAAAAATAATTGCTTAAAAACATATTTTATTTATAAATATAAAAAGTTTTAAAATAATCATTTTATTAATATTTTTTTATGTAAAATGGTTACGAACTGTGTTTTTCTCTATGATTTCTGTCATAGGAATTGGTGTCTATTACAAGAGACAAACATTATATTTTTAGACCTAATATTTATGCTTTCATGAAAATAATTGAAACAATCAGTAGGTTTCTTTATTTTAATTTTTTTTTTTAATATTACAATCTGTCTCAAGGACATTTATAATAGAGTTCACAGATCACATTCACACTCTATGTACAGTAAATAAAATAAATTATACAGAAAAATAATATATATACAATAAATAAGAATAAAATAACCTAAAAATAAATTAATAAAAAGAACACATATATACCTATATACAATATTATTTATTTTAAACATAAATTTCAGAAAGAAACATTAAGTTTGTCACTGATAAATGCATATCAATTCCTATGTTGGAGGTCTAGGAGAAAAACACTATTTCATAACCACTTTATGTGACAAATATTTAAAAAATCACTATCTTAAAATTTTATATATTTATAAATAAAATGTGTTTTTAGGCAATTATGTTTATTACAATACATACAAAACCACGGAAAAACAAGAAATAAAATCTTTGCAATAGTTAATTGTAGTCATTTATGCAGAAAACACGGGTATTTTAAGGTGACAGATAGAAAATCACATAATTTCTTTACATAACCTGACGTAAATCTCAAATTTTTTCCTAATAAACCTCAACTTAATATGGACTTACAGCTTATTAAACGAGGAAGTTTTTCTAAAAGTTGAGTAAGTGCAGTACAGTTGAAAGGTAGTAAACAAAAATATAAATAATTTATGCCTTTTTTTAAACGAAACTTAGCTGTGTTTGTCCACCTAATAGTCCACCTCTTTAAATAATTTTAACAATGACCAACTCAGCATTCTTTTAAAGTAATTTTTGTCTAGTTTACCATGAAGCATTTTTTATTTACTAAAATAAAATATTTTACATTATCGCTTCCTATTCAACAAAAAACGTGACTCGCTTAAAAAAACACAAATCTTAAATTTCCTACTGTTCCTGATGTGTTTCTTATTAAGCAATGTATTTTTTTTCAATATGTATATCATGTAAAATAATCAGTATCTCATACGCTAAATTGGTATTTCAGGTATAAGTATTAAGAAATTGCTACTTACATACTCTAAAGCAAAAGTACTTTAACGTACGTTAATTTAATAATTTAATTATTTGATGTAAGTTTTTTGATAAAATTAAAGTCGAAAAATTTGAAATATCTCAAATGTTATTCAGAATGAAATCACAGGTTATCGGGCCTCCTTATCGGTAAGTGTGACTATCCCCCACCTATGTTTCTCTGCTCTTCTTAAAATAGTGCAAGCGAGAATAGGTGGGATCTAAAAATCATAGATCATATAAAATTACACCTTTTCCATTGTTCCTAAGTTTCGAAGTTCCTCCAAATTGAGATCCTATAAAAATATAGTTGCCTTAAAAAAATCAAAACCCCTCAGAAATTTGCTCCCCACAACTTGCGCCATGCAATCTCCTTCTGAGCACACCAGTCCAGGAATAAAAATATGCTAAATCTCCACGGAGCGTGGATATTATGCAACATATATTAACCAAGACCGAAATAAATTCACTACGGTAGCGCCCATATTTACAACAGTTATTTTTCGTTTCGGTTGTAAAATACCAGTGGTTATATTTTGAATTTCAATATGACTTAAATTCCCGCTTATAAATATTTATTCAACCCTATAAATAAATAATTTATAAGGGGGTTAATAATAATACTTTAAGTTACGCGGGAGAAAGTTTAGACTTGCCGGAGGTCCAATATATTTTAATCAAGACACGGGAAGTGTTCATTGCGATTACATACTTCAAATCTGCCTGAATGGAAATTTCGCTCTGTATCATATAAGGATTTTCTATCAGAGAAACCGGTTTATTTATCATTACTTAGGCATAAACTAAGTTTATTATTGATTATTTAATAGTTTTAAAAAAGTAAATAAGATTCTTAATACTAGAATTATTTTTGTAATATTAAAATCTTGATAAGACTGTTTGGTTAAGATAGGTTCATAATCATCAATGATATAATTTACGTGATTTTCAATAATATAATGAGCTAATATTATCCATAAACGCTGGAATGGGTTTTTCTGGGCTTATAATTAATATACTTCCTGGTTATTTTTTTTTTTGTTTTTTGTTTAATATTCATTATTCAACTCGTAGTATTCTCAATTGCAATTTTTAAAAATATTTTGAAATACTTTTAAACATTTGAAATATATATATATAGTTTAGTGGAGCCCCATATCTCAAATCCGTAAGTCCAAATAGGCCTTATTATAGTCATGTATATGAGTCTTTTGTAATTAATTGGAACTTTGGAGTGTTTGTCTAGTAAGTGCTAAAGTAATCGGAAACGTCGAGCTGTTTCTTGTCGTTTCAGTCTGGTATGAGTATTCTTATGTAAATATATTTTTAGAGTGCTAACAGTGGGCAGTTTCTCAACAAGCATTTTCATGTCATTATATTTTTTTTTTTGCACATATACTAGATCTATTTTTATTTTAATACATTTGAAAATACCATGAATAAATAAATTAAAAAAAATTATAAAGGAAGGAGATGGTCCGGGGTTGCGGTCATAAACAGGCTAAATAGTGGTAAAACTATTTTATTGAAAGCCAACGTTTCGATCCGACTTTGCAGGTCTTAATCAGGGCTAGAACGGACAAGATACAAAAAGATAGAGAATTGTGGCAATTACATAATATTTAGACATAATTTATAAACAATGTGAATAAGCTTATTAGAATTATAAACAGTAAGTACAATATGGACTAAGTAAGCTGAGTAACAAGATCCTAAACTAAAGTAAATAGATGCTAACAATTGTTGTAGTGTAATATATAATAAATGAAAATGTGAGTATAATTCTACAAAATCTACAGGAGAAAAATAAAATTAGAGACATACAGGTGTGTTCCTCTAGGAGTTTCACTTAGAACTGGAAAGGCAGCGGTAAGGATTGCAGGTATAGGGGAAGTTAACATGTGTTAACTAAGTAAACATTGAAAAAACCCAGGAAATTACAGTATCTAGGAATTTTTAAAGATATGGATGGATACAATGGAAAAATACTATATCTATGAAATATTAAATTATAAATATACATATAAAATAGAGTTGAGAGGTAGTTTAGGATCTTGTTACTCAGCTTACTTAGGCCATATTTTATTGTACTTACTGTTTATAATTCTAATAAGCTTATTCACATTGTTTATAAATTATGTCTAAATATTATGTAATTGGCACAATTCTCTATCTTTTTGTATCTTGTCCGTTCTAGCCCTGATGAAGACCTGCAAAGTCGGGTCGAAACGTTGGCTTTCAATAAAATAGTTTTACCACTATTTAGCCTTTTTATGACCGCAACCCCGGACCATCTCCTTCCTTTATAATGCAACGGTCAACTATTAAATATTAAAAAAAAAATTATCTATTCGATTCTGCTCCATTAGGCATCTGGATAGGTTCGAACTACTTCACTAAGTGAGGATTTGGAGCCCAAATTAAAAACCTTTTGACCTTCAGATTCCCTTCAATCCTTAACGTGTGATGGTGCTGTCAGAAAATCCACAATCTACAATCATGGGTAATTTGCCTGACCCCCGAGCCCATCCTTCGTGAGAGTGGGACAGCTAACAGGCCTGAGAAAGATGGGTTAGATATGGTTACGAGTCAATGGTATCTCATAATTGATTAAGACTCTGAAGGCTGCCATATTGGCTGATTGCAGGCTATACCGTTAACAGATTTCTTTAGCATTCGAACACCACCACAGACGCCTTGTAAATTCACGATTGCTTACCTTTATAAACATTTCCACGCTTAATTTTTTTTCTTTTAATAACCCCCAAAATTTGAAGTATTTCGTGATTGGATGCTTATGCTAAGAATCCATCACACACTAAGGAACGCGAAAAAAATTAATATCTGTATTTAATTTTTGCAAATGTATACAGTAGAATTTTAAGGTCCTTAAGAAAAAAAAAAAATGATATATAGAAATATTTTAGTTTTTCATTCGAAAAAAAAAATCTGGTATCTTGTGCGCAATACACAACATTCACTTATCACTTTAGATTAATAAAATGTATAAGTGGATCTTTTATAAAATTACGTTTTTATCCAAAACATCTACAACGAAACGCGTTACAAATAATGTTACTACTATTATATATAAATATATATTTATACATAAATATAATTATAAATTATTTATGATATAAAAATAAAAATACTTTTATATATAAATATAAGAGTATTACTCAACATTTTGTCTGCCCGATTTGAAGAAAAAATATCTTTTTGCGACAAAAAGGTCTTTTATTGGAAAATGTTTTATAATATCACACTAGACATTGATGGTCTGTTAAAAAAATTGATAATAATAAATAATAAAAAAAAAAAACTCACGTGCTTTCATTCAGAAGCTTTTTAATAAGAGTTTAAATATTTTGCTCAAATCGTTCACTGAAACAAATATGGAATAATTAACAATAAATTATTTTTCTATTTTGGTGGAGAACATCGGCTTGAACGCTCCCCCCCCCCTTCCAGTTGATCCGTCGGTGCTGATCGGTATTCATAAAAATATTTCCTCCTCGTATGTTTGTGTTTCTACTCTTTTTATTTTATGTTGGTTAATTCTTAAAATATGATACAACTATGTGAACCCTTTTTATTAAGAAAAAAAGATATTTGGCCCTACTGGTGGCCACAACATAATGGCATATGTACAGGAAAAAATAAGTAAACAACAAAAGCAGATAATCTGCCTCACATAACTTTCTCGTATAGTAGCGGATCCAAAATTTAATTTTTGGGAGGATGTTTTTTTATTATTTTTTTTTATAGTTACGATAAATTAGAAGAACGAAACTGTATGAAATAATTTTAGAGATGGATAATTAGTCGACTGATCAATTGTTAGGATGAATAAAATTTACAGTTTTTACAGAATTTTTATAAGGTTAGCCGACGTTTCGATCCAAACATGTGGGACATCCTCAGGGCCAAAAATTACAAAATATTAAATAACATAAGTAAAAAGATAAATATAAAAGTTCAAGGGTAATAAGAGTACAGAATAACAGTAACAAGATGATAGTAATAAGATTAAATAAGTGCATACGCTGTTTATTGCACACTTTTTATTAATATAAATGTTTTTATTCTTTTTGTTTACACTAATTAATCGGTTTTTAATTATTACTTTTGATGTACAATAATTACCTTTTTTTATTCATTAAAATAAAAAAACAAAACATTTTCTTGTCATATTTCAATGTTATTACTATCGTATAATTCTACATTCATCATTTTGCTGATTTCATTCTTTACTTTTATTGCTATTAACTTACTTATTTAATCTTATTACTATCATCCTGTTTCTGTTATTCTGTATTCTTATTATCCTTAAACTTTTATTTTTATCTTTTTACTGATGTTATTTTAGATTTTGTAATTTTTAGCACTGGGGATGACCCACATGTTTGGGTCGAAACGGCGGCTAATCCAATAAAAATCTTGACTGTAAATCCTAACAATTTTATTTATCCTATGTAAAAATAATGTAAGTGTTCCTTTTCAAGGTCCGTAAAAAAACAAACAAAAAAAAAAGAAACATAGCAAATAATTTTTTACAAAATATGCTCACAGGAACAATAATGCTTTCATGGATAATTTTTTCTTGGCTTATGCTTACATTTAGTAGCTGAAATACATGCGTTATTATTTTTAAAAATAATATATTGTGATTGTTTAAGTATTTAGCTTATATCAATCATATAAATAAATATGAAGCAATTAAAAAAAATATATATTTTTCTATTTTAAGGGGAGGAGGTTTAGCCCGAAAATCCAATTCCGCCCGTAGAGACGGACAAAACTTGTTATTAATGAAACAAATAAGTTACTGTTTTTTATTATATTTCTTTTTTTCATTTTTGGGAATATATATATATTTAGATAACCTACATCGTTTATCCGAGACATTGACTAATTTAATTGATTTGTACTAATTAGAAAAATGTTTTATAATAAAAGGATGAGCTAAATTATTGATGAATTAAACAGGTGGCGTCAGAGCGTCGTAACCGCCTTTAACTGCGGTTAAGAGCTTCACTCCTGGCGTGCAATTTAAGATCCTTTCATTTTTTTCCCCTTTTTTTTTTGGCGGATAGAGTGTTGGAAGGGTTTCTCTGAGGAACGGCAAAGTAACCGTGACCCCCTAAGGGTTTTATAGCCCTTGAAAAGCTCAAGGACGTATTTCCTAAAGCTTGGTCGACAGGTATATCTTAAGAAATCCAGGGAAGATATAATATCTACATATTATTCTATTGCTCATTACAATTTTTAATAATGAATATTAAATTTGAGTAATTCACTGGGTCGACAGTATGAAGATTATATTAATTATATTTTATCAGATCTTAACATAATTGAGAGAAAAAAAAATGCTGTTCGTGATTATAAATAAATAAAAAAATCGGAAAAAAACTACCTAGTGAACCTAATTTCTTACTAGCAATTGTTAAAAATGAAGGTTCTTTTGCAGATTAGTCCCGCCAGTTACTTTTGGTAACTGTTTTAGAAAAGTATCTGTTACAATTGAATAAATTTTCTTAACCTTCTAGTATATAAATATCTTTTCACAGATGATATTTTATATGATTTAAGAAAACACATGATATCAACAATTTTTATTATAATTAACCCAATTTACTTTTTTAAATATTATTCACATGGCCAAAACTCTTTGAAATTTATTAATAAATAAAGTAAAAAAATAAAAAATGGAAACACGCTAGTTGCTTCATATTTTCTTCAAATGTTCAACAGTGATTGTGGTCGAATTTCGACCACTTGTCGAAGACTAATTAATATAAATAAGTAAATAATTTAACAACAGACAGAAATCAGACGTTAGGTTACAAATTGGTAAAAATCAAACCAATCAAACTTGTATCTCTAAAACTTTTATCTGTTTTATTTATGCATATTGCGGAGAATTTAGAAATTGCCGTTAACTATAAAACTGATCGTATGAATATGAATAAGTTTTAAACTGAAACGTTGAACATCTTCTACAAGTCTAATAAATAATAAATAATAAATAATAAATAAATAAATAATAAATAGCTAATTTGCTCTTTTAACTTTTTCCGAGCGATTAGCTGTTTTGTTTTTTATGGTAACCTTACTCTGCTGTCTATTTTCGTTTCTCTTTTCTTTTGTATTCATAATTATTCATTTTCTCCTTTTTATCGGTATTTTTATGGCTTATTTATTTATTTTTATTGGTGGGTATACGTTGCTTTGTTTTCATCTGTTCTTTATGCTAATCAGCTATTAATTCATTCCTCTGCTGTGTGAAAATGAACCCTTTCTTTCAGTTTGTATTTGGACGCTATTGAATGATGTAGTTTGTTTTTTATCAAACAAATGGCGGTGTACATGATCATATTAAATATGATCTGTTAACAGATGTTTATACTATAGGTAGAATAACAGATGTTTATATAATAGAAGAATAGCAACGTTGATTCAAATGTAACTGATACTTTTCTATAACAATTGCAAAAAGTAACTGGCAGGCTAATGTGCAAAAGACCCCAAATGAAAATTTGAACACATTTTTTTTTTTTCGTTTTTGATATAATTTTTTTAAAAACTATTTTGAGCTATGTTGGAATGAATGGGTGTACTATTTCTATTTAATTAGTCATTTGAATGTTGATATGAAATGTTTTGTATCCGTTTGATCTTGTATTTGTCTGTCTTGATGATTATTGACTGATTTTTTTTTTTAACATTTATTCAGAAATATTACAATCTGTCACAATTAAGGACATTTATAATAGTGTTCAGAGAGCACATTCACACTGTATTTACAACCAATAAAAATAAATAATACAAAAACTAATAAATGTATATAAACAAAAGAACTCAACTAATCAAAATAACAACTAAAACACATGTATACTATACAATATTTACAGATTCACTCAGAAGAACTCCGAGCCAAGCTTTTTTCCCCACTCGTGGAAGGAAAAGCAGGACTCTAGGAGATCCCAGCGCCTTGCAAATCAGCCGTATTACTGGTATTAAGGACCAGTAGAGGCTGAAGAGAGGCTATAATCACACATACTTGGCTTGAGTGGAGTATCTGGTCATTGCCAAAACTCCAATATATGCTTATTCGCAGAAGGTCTCTGGGCCACTGCCGCTTCAACCTTCGAGGAGGATTGTAAGGATGGGTGGTGCTGGATAGTGATTGTGCAAGGGGATTTGGATGATAGGTAAGGTTCTGGTGAAATTTGGAGAATTTTTCTGGGATAAGGTCTGGGACAAATGGGATATTAAGGTCATGATGTAGGGTTTTGTTAGTTACATAGAATGGAGCTATTGTTGAACTATTGTTCAAAGGACTTTATATTAAAAGGATTGGATGCGTTTGATTTTAGTATATTTTGCTGTTCCCCAAAGTTCAAGTCCCTATGTCCATATAGGGTTCAGGATTGTCTTGTAGATAAGTAATTTGTTTTCAATAGAAAGTTTAGATTTTCTGTTTATTAGTCTATTGACTGATTAGTTTTGTTCAAGGATTAGCCTCTGAATCCCAAAAAAAAAAAAATAATAATAAAAAATAAACGTAATTATACCATTTACCACCATTTTATTGGCCTCCATTTTTGATGCGTACCAGTCCCTACACAGTTGAACTTCAAACTACAAAAGTAAAACATTATCAACATTCTAGGCTTTTACTGCAGACCAATCCTTAATGAGCTTTGAACAACCTGGATGAGGGATAAGGGACGGACTGGACATCAAAAACATCCCTGACATTTAATTTTATTCACAAAGGAGCTTAAAATTTATGATTTTTTTAAAACAGAACTTAGCTTAGTTAGCATATCAAAAGTTCCCTTTACATGGTTTTACCAATGGCAAACTCTATTTTCATTTGAAGTGAATTTCGTCTAGTTTACAGTGACGCTATTGTTAATTACATAAATTAAATATTTCTTTAATTATCGCTTATTATTAGACAAAAATCATGACAAAAAACTTGGATTGTTTGTAGCTCTTGAGCTCTACTATTATTTACTCCTATAAACATTTCTCTCTAGTTACGGTACACTCTGTGTATCATTTATTCTTATTTAAGCAATAGAAAGGGAGGTGTACAAATTTGATTTTGTATTCATTATTTAATGTAATTTCATTTATTTGCTTCATGTTTAATATCGATGACCATTATAATACCCAATCTCATTTGAACCAGCCCAAATTCAATTGTTGATCTATAGGTAATATTTGGCCCTCACCAAATAGCCGAGATCGAACAAGTTTATTTACTGATATTTATGAGTCTTTGACGATTATAATATCTAATAAAATTATAAATAAATGAGATTAATATATTATTTCGTCTGAAACTACAGATATACGAAAAAAAGTGTCCAATAAAGAATAAAAAATAAAATGGCAACAGATGTAAACAATATGCAGAAATAATAGACAGTGACAGCTTAGCTGTTAGTATTTCATCATTTTGAAAGAAAATAATTACGAAAAAAAAGGACTTGAATGGAAGAATTTAAAAACTTCCTCTCCCCTTAAATTATTTATTTTTACTATTTTTTTCCCATTCTTCTCTTCGAATGTCCACTTTGTTTATCCTTAAATCATTACTTTAGATGCTATTCATCCAATTAATTACAGTTTAAATCAAGAGTGCTGCCTACTTATAAGAATTTGCCTCAAAAGGGAGAGTAAGTTTTTAAATTCTTCCATTTGAGTCCCTTTTTTTATCCAACCATTCTTCTTTTCAATTATTCACTACAGTCAACCCAGAAAAATAGATATTCGTTTTCGCAGTAAAAAACAAAACAACTTAACTACGAATTTTTATAGCAATCGAAAAACTTTTTTCACCATATTTTACTTAGATGGACTGTTTTATTTTGTCAAAAACTAAAAAAAATGTGATAACCCCACCGATTCCCTCGGAAATCATTAGTTTAAGGCTCTATATGCTACAAGGAATGGTACAAACCTGACCTCCGTTAACATATTACAACCAAAGTTATGAAATAAAAATGTTTGAGAAGTTTTTCTTAATTAAGAATGGAAAGATTCTCGAACAATAGTCGAGGCTCCCTTTTATGTAACCAATAAAACCCTACACAATGACCTTAATATCCTATTTGTACTTCACCTAATCCCAGACAATTTTTTTCCGAATTAAACCAGAATCTCACTCATCGTCCTAATCCTGTAGCACAGTCCCTGTCTAGCTCCAGCCATCCCTACAATCCTCCTCGGAGGTTAAAACGGCTGTGGCTCCGCTACCTTTTGTAAATATGTATATATTGGAGTATGGGCACTGGCCAGATTCTTCACTCAAGTCCTGAGCGTCTGTTGCTCTAGTGCCCTCCGTCAGTCTCCACTGGCTTACAATACCAGTGTCGCTGCTGGGAGAGAAGCACTGGGATCTCCTGGAGTCCTGCTTTGGCATCCACAATTGGGGGAACAAAGCTTGATTCAGAGTGTCCTGGGCCAATTTAAATATTGTACATAGGTGTGAATGTGTTTTATTTGATTATCATTCGGATTTAATCTGTTATTTTACTAATCTTGTATATTACTTTATTTTTTTATTTATATATATGTATATATATATATCTTTTTTTTTCTTTCTTTCCCTTTTTAATTGGTTATTTTAATTTATTTTCCTTTCTTATGTAAGTATTGTGTGAATAAATACTATAGCCCTAGTATCAATGCCCTCCATTGTGGTAGACTGTATTAATACTCAATAAAATAAAATATAAAAAAAATTAAGAATGGAATCAAAAAGTCATTGATGTGAGTTGTGCAAGCAGTGACTATTTAGCTTTCCAATGACTGTACTTACGTTGAATTTGAAAAAAAGCGATAAAATATATATATTTTTTTCGATTTAGTATTACTGAAAAAAAAAATGGTTGATATCGGTGGTCTACTGATTTTAAACTTCCCTTGTTAGTCGTTGAGGGTTGGTGGAGTAGTCGGTGTGACGCTAAAACCCTGAAATGTTTGGAGATTTTAACAAGCAAGCTTATACCTTATTATATATTTTAACGATGAAACACGCCATTAAAGAATCAACTCTTGAAACACTGCAGATCTTTGAAAGTCTTAATTGGCTGGTGAATAGGGCAAGGTTGAATTTCTCAATACGAATAATGCTCATTGCCCATCGCGTTAAATATAAGAATATAAAATGAAATATTTAATAATAAAAAAAAATGAATAAAATTGTTTCCCAGCACACTTTATGAAAAAGGAGAGATTGTGTTGACCTGTTTTATTTGGTAGACGACAGGGGAGTTACGAAATTTTGGATTTCTGGCCCGAGGACGCGAATAAAACCTTAATTCCCTCGAATATACGTCGGCCTTTATCTTCGGTTGTAAATTATATCTTCTTGGATGAATAAAAATTAACAATATAACAGTCCTACATCGTCGTGTAGCCGGAGCTATATTTCATCGCTACAACTACAAGCTCCTTTAACAAACAAGGAAAATTATGCAGTTTTTTTATTGCGATACGTCCAGAAATGAATCATTCAGTGTAATATGTTAGTGAGGATTAGGATTTGTTTTTTCGCGTCGTTTGTTCATGTTTTATAGTATTATCATGATAAATGTAATACATTTTCTAAGAAATTAAATCAAATATTAAAAAAGTTTTATTTATTTTTATTTATTGAGATTCACAACTGTATTAAAGGAATACATTTAGTAAATGTGAACAAATCAGGAATAACGACATGAACAGACTTGTGGAGATACTGCCCAGTGGTAGCACTCCATGAATAGTTCTAAGTAAGAAGATCACGAGGTCATCTTTTCAAACTCCTGGAAGGATTATCAGGAATCGAGGAAGAAGCTAGGCTGAATACAAGTGGGTTTCGATGGGACTGGAGTTTATCATGAAAGGATAGATATCTGGTTCGGTCCAGATCAGCGAAATGTGGAACATTCATCATGTTGTTTTTTTTAGCAGGATATCATGTGTTTTCTTTAATCATATAAAATAAGATCTGTTAACAGATATTTATATAATTAAAGAATAACAACATTGATTCAAATGTAATATATACTTTTCTATAGCAGTTACTTTTTCCTATTTAAAAAGTAACTGGCGGAGCTAATGTGCAAACGACGGCGGAACTCTTCCGAACTACGGGACTACTCTTCTGGCTAAAGCCCCCCGTATATATATAAAGATAAAATATAACCATGTTTTACAGAAAAAAATATTAAAAACTATCTCTTATAGTATTCTTGTTTGTTTAATTACATTTAATAGGATTTCAAGAACCACTTAAACGCCATTTCATATAGGTAGTCAATTTCTTTATTTTTTTTTCTAATTAATTATTGTTATATGTATTTGAAAAAAAATCTTTCGGGCTGAAGCCCCCCCCCCAAAAATTAAATCCTGGATCCGCTAGTGATCGCGTTCATATAGCAACGCCTTGACGTTTCCACTTTTAGCTTTAAGCTTCAAATATCATAAACTCCTTGCCTTAGTGCGTGAAATCAATCGAGCTAGTTAAGTAATTACTCATTTCTCTTTCCCATTAGATCTTAAAATCTCTGATTGTCTCTGTTATGAACATTTTTCTTCAAATATCAAGTTATTATGTAAAGTCATTTTTAACTGTTTATAGTGTAACCGAGATTAAGGAAGCATTGAAAAAAAAACTCTTCTCTCTTTTGTTTCCTGTGACTGATTATTAATTCATATTTTAGCATGTGCATGTGCTCTTACATCTTATATCTTGACTATCGCTTCTTGATGTTTATATGTGGCATGCCATACTATTGTATATAGAATAAGTATCTTTTTTGTTATTTTTATTATCTTCCTATTTATCTTTAATTGTATATAGTAATTATGTTTAAATTCTCTCTTTTTCCTTTTATTTTATTTCTTTTGCTTGTACATTAGTATTAATTCTGTAAATATTTCTTTCTGTAAATAGATCTGTTAACCTTTTTTGCTGCTTTATAAAAATATCCAACCTAACCCCTTCTCACCTGAGCTAGCATGGTAGAATAAATATTTAATGATGGCCAAATAATGGGTAAGTACCTTATTTTTCTAGATTTATCTCTTTAGATATCGCCCAACAAGTAAAAATTCCGATAGAAAATTATATTTACTAAAACTTATTTTATTACCCTTTTTTTGGTCATAATAGGTAAGGGTATGTTTTTAATGGTATTTCTATTATTCGTCTCTCCGCTAAATCGTCGCATCCTTGGTCTCGACGGTGATGGTTAACACATAATATACATATCATATCATGGTTAACACATATCATACATATCATACAGCTGTTATGTGTCAATTTGGAATGATGCATTGTCTCTACTTGGTTAGAGGTTTTTACACGGTTGATGTCAGATGTGTTATATCTGATTTTATTTTTTCTTGTATTTTTTGTTACTGATAATGCCCAAACAAATAAGACGTATTGTTAAGAACTACTTGGCAGAAGTTTTGTTGCAATCGAATGATATCCTATAATGTCCCTATTTGATATTCCTCTCTTCCACTTTTTTTTATAAAGTTATTTATTTATTGCTTTTTATTTACCTTTTATCTTCTTAAAACGGTTTTAGTGGGTAGATAGATGAAAAAATTTATTTGTTGATAAAATATTTAATTTAATTTTTTTAAATAGGACTGAACGAATTATCGACAATGAGCATGTTCGCATATCGGGTTGTTCTCCTAGTCTGTACATAGAGATATCTTTTCTTTTAAGAATTAACAACAACAAGAATTAGCATCATTTAAACATGTGTGTTAATCTCGAAATAAGGAAATATAAGGACTTATTTATAAAGCTTTATTTTAGTCGGAGGGAATCATTTACAAGAATTGTAAAGACCAGTTTTTATTAATGATCTTATTAATTGACCATAACGATCAATAATTAAAGGAAGATAGTCTTTCAGTAGTTGATTGGCAGGAGCTCAGTAAGAGATTAATATCACGTTTACACCAAGTAAAATGGTGGATATGGGTATTTCTCATTTTAGGGGCACGTTTTAGTCCATTACAACGTTTACTTGATTATTTAAGTCTAGCTTGATTTTTTTTCTCCACTGCTATACGGCGAAGAAGTATTTCTTCATAATGAAATATTAAAAATTAAAATATTAAAGAATAGTGGGATTTTATGATTACTTAAGTTACTAAAATTTCATTACCACGTATTATCCCACTCACAGTTTTCTAGTAAACATTTTTTTTTTTCTTTCGGGCCTATATAAAATGACATTGAAATTTATTTCCACTCCTAAAGAATAATTAAGGCATTTTGAATTATATATATTTTTTAAACTTTTGTTAACAGTAAATTACGTTTATGGGTTATCAAACATTGTCCCATCATTTTGATGTCAAGCAAACTTTAAGCGTTGAAAAGAGGGAACAGTGGGGAAAGTTCTTCAGAGTGTAGTAGTAGCCATAGAGTTAAAGGACAGCCACCAGCGGATAGACTGAACGGTTGGGGAGCCTCCCTCTACGCATCTGTTTCTTATACGTTGAGCACGTACCTTTATTATTGTCATTACCACTGCGTATATTATCTCGCTACCTATTCAAATTATTTAATTTATTATGATTCACGTTTGATTACGTGTAGCAAGTCAGTTGGAAAAATTATAATACTAGTTACACAGCGATTTTGGTCGATTAAAATACGTGAAAATGTCACTAGCAAGTTGAAAACTCGTTTCATTTCCACAACAGAATTATTAGCTTTACTTACTTTAATTACAATGCAAAAAGCACTTATAATCTTAGCCATGTTTTCAGATTATGCTGAGCGTCAATAGGAGGTGTAGGTAGGTATTTGGAACATTGTATTTAAATGGCGTCAAAATTATTAAAATTTAACATGAAAATTTCCCATAATCCGAGAATCACCCATATGGCGTTAGTCCTTAGAATGTGTAATGGAAATTATAAGATGGCAGAAAAACAATACATACATATATATATATATATATATATATATATATATATATACTTTTTATGTGTTGTTTTATTAAGACTATAAACATTGCTTTTTATTTTTATTTATTTAGAAATATAAAAATCATATAAAAACGTGAACAATAATTATAGTGAGATATGAACACTTTCACACCATATAAACAGAAAACATAAAATTAACAAAAGTAAAATAATAATCAAACAACTATGTACAATAAAAAACAAATAACCTAAAGATAAGTATATTAAAAACATAGAAACTCAGTCATACTTATATACAATATATACAATAAGGAAGGGAACCCTAAGCCAGGCTTGTCCCTCCAACTATAGACGGAAAAGCAGGACTCCAAGAGATGCCTGCGCTACTCTCTTAACCGCGTCACTGGTGCTAAAGCCAGTGGAGATGGAGCGAGAGTACTTTATCCACATACAGTCATGTCTTGAGTGGAGAATCTTGCCATAGCTAGAACTCCAAGATACATACTCAAAAGGCCACTGCCGCTTCAACCTTCGAGGAGGATTGTAGGGATGAGTGGAACTAGATAGGGATTGTGCAAACGGAATTTAATGATTTGTAAGGTTCTGATGGAATTTAAACAATTTTTCAGGGATAGGGTCTAGGACAAATGGAATATCAAGGTAATGATGTAGGATTTTGTTAGTTTACATAGAACGGAGCATTGACTATTTTTCGGAGGACTTTGGACTGAAAGGATTGGATGCGTTTGATGTTAGAAAATTTTAAATTTTGCTGTCCGTAGGTCCTAATAGGTTTCAAGATTGTCTTGTAGATCAGTAATTTGTTGTCAATTGAAAGTTGAAATTTTCTACTCTGTAGTCTGTATAATTGGCCGTATCGTCGGTTAAGTTCTTGTGTTTTAAGTCTAGTATGTGGGTTCTACGTTAGTCTTCGGTGTATGAGAAAGCCAAGATACCGGACTGTGTCTGAAAAAGGAAGCTGGATGGAATTTAACATGATCTGCGCCGGAATTTAACATGAAAATCGCCCATAATCGGGGAATCACCCATGTGGTGTTAGTTCTTAGAATGTGTAGTGGAAATTATAAGACGGCAGAAAATAAAAAAAACAATATATATATACTTTTTTATGTTGTTGTTTTATTAAGACTGTAAACATTACTATGGAAAAATCCTCAGGAGTTTTTAGTTTTCTCGTAGGCAATCGGGAATAATGAGCGATGACTAAGCCGAGAGAAAAAAAAAGAAAGAAAGAATCGTTTCCGAGACTAGTTCTACGTTGGAAACCGCAAGATAGCTGCTAAATATCGCTTCAAGCCAGGTACAAAAACAACGGAGAATATTATAACTGGTTTATTAATTGTTCCTTGGCCTAGCCCAAGGTTCCTTCCATGACAAGATTTGAGATATCTAGTTCAGGGATCGATTAATACTCCTCATGGCCGTTCCCAGGAACCTTGGAGTCGTTACCAAACAATCTAAAATATACCGGTACCAGATAAGAGGCGGGTAGTTGCGTGTTGTTAATATACGTCTGAATCGAGTATGTTTCTTCATTTGTTGTAATGCCATGCATCGGTTAACAGGTTTCTTACTCGGTTTAATAACAAAATTTATTGTTTTGTTTTAGGAAAACTTTAAATGAATGAGCTGCAGTCCAACTATGGTAACTAAAACACGGATTGAAAAGGAAAAAAAAAAAAACTTTAATGATGCGGTTCACCTGGAATTTTTCCTTATACAAAACATTAAATGATGGCCTTTTCCTCTCGTTATTAATGAAGATTATTCGAAATTTTCTACGTTCTCGAGTTGAATTTATAAATATTTCATGCCTGTTTAATAGATTTAAATAACAAATAAATGACTAAGGGGAAGAGACTAATGCAATGGAATGATGACAAATATAAATGTTAACGAATTTTTATATTTAAATTTGTTATTATCAGCATCAAAGGCGTTGTTACCATCAGGAACTTCAAACATGGCGAGAACGACAGACAACATACTAGAGCGTCTGTGGCTGTAGTGCTCTCTCTTAGTCTCCACTGGACTCTAGTGTCGGTGACGCGGCTGAGAGAGAAGCGCTGGGATCTCTTAGAGTCTAGCCTTGTCCTCTACATGTGGGGGAAAGGGCTGGACTTGGAGCTCCCTTGGCCTATTGTAAATAAGTATGACTGTTAGTTTTGTTTTCGTTTGTTTGTTTTTTCTATTTACTCATTTCTAAAATTTATTATCATTAATATTAATTTAATTTTTTTTTCCCTCAAGAATCTTCTTTATTATTTCACTACAAGCTATATTTCTTTGTTTTTATTACAGTTTCTATCTTTGTTACATATACATTATTATCTTTTATATAGTTCTATTTTTATGTATTTATTATTTTATTATATTGCAAATATGGTATGAATGTGCCTTACAGCTTTAATACTCATTACCCTTAAGTATGGTAAAATGTTTATTATGCCTCAATAAAAAGATTAATACATAAAAACATAATTATTAATATCAATCTAAAACGTTTTAGGGAAGCGGGGTGGCTTTGTTATTAGTTGTGTAAAACATGTTTCTCGGACAACCTGATAAAATCGAAGATGTTCAAATCCCCGTGCTTGGGGGACTTTTAACTATGCAAAAATTTCTCTACCCTCATCCCTGGCCCGAGAAAACCCCCGTATAGCCTAAAAGGCGAGTAAGAGGAGAAAAAAAAAAAGGAGCTTAAGCTATGATAATGACTCTTAATGGGTTGTAGCGGTACAGGTTTTACAAATATTACCATACATAAATAAGGCCCTGGACACTTATTATAATACCTATTTATATTAGAAAGAAATAATAAATAACGTAATTTTTTTATTTATTTATTTAGAAATATAATATTCTGGACAATAATTTTATTGATAAATGAACACATTCACACCGTATATACAAAAAAAATAAAATAAAATTAACAAAAGTAAAATAATAATAAATAAAAACTATAAAATAACCTAAATACAAGTAAATTTTTTATTTGTTTAAATTTCTTTATTGAGTATTATAACAATCTGTCTCTTGGACAACTAGTAAATTAAAAACATAAAAACAGTCACATTTGAATAACGTAATAAGCTCTAAAATAATGTGTTAACCGTGATGATGAGGGAATTGTTTTTGTTTTAAGTCTGACTTGGGATTGTTACGGTTGTCCTGTAGAGGAAAGTATGTAGGCAGAATTATTATTGTTATAAGTGTTAGTCCATAATATTGTTAAATTTGTATTAATATAAGCTGCCAAAAAATGTTTTAATGTTCTCTATTATGCAATTGTATTTTATTTAATATTAACTTATTTATAAAACAAAAATTAATCATTTAATTAATTCAAGCTCAATTTCTCACCTAAATTGTAATAATATATCTAATAAATAATATTTTTTGAAGAAAAAATTTATTGAAATCCGAAATCCTTGAATCGCTTTTCTATTAGTAATGAAAGTAAAAGTTCCTTACGAAATATGACCAAAGAGGTTGCAATACTACTTAGCTTATAAAAATTTAATTGAAACTTTTTTAAATTGTTTATATTTGATGGACTAAAATATTTATAATCGAATCAATACTTAATAATAAATTATATTTGACTTATTCTTTGACACGAACTTCGGTGGAATCTATTAATACCAATCTTTTATCCATCTTTACCTAATTCAATGGATCCCTGAAGGTAATATCCTTGTTCCAGTCATCTTCAAGGATTTTGTAGTTTATCAGCCCACGCATCTCATGTTTTTTTCTCACCGCGTGATGACATATCGTGCGTGATTATTAGACATATAACCATGAACTTCAAGATTCCAAGAGAATTGGGAATTTCCTGTCTTCTAACGTTTTAGTGTACAGGTCGGAGGGAGAAGAGGAGTGAGGGGGGAGGAGGGGGGGGGGGTTTAAAACGGGAATCGAATACAGCTACCTGATGTGCCAAGTCGCTAACATAACAGCTGACTAGCCGCTTCTTCTGAGAACACTGAGTCAACAGGGTGACGATCGAGACCAACTGTTGAGCGCCTTTGTACATTCGAACCAAGATGAACTCTTTGTAGCACTAATGGACCCGATAGTAAATGGACTGTACAGATCCATTAATCAGCTTGGGTGTAAAATGAGAAAAAGAGTATTGGATGGAGTATGAAACACTCCAATGGCTTTCTCTTAAACACTCGTTAAGGGATAGTTACTGTAACAGGTTATAAGCAGATAACGGATTTTTGAACCATAAAGTAAGCAGAAAATAAATACTTAAACACCTTAAGGCTAAAGCGCTCTCGCTCAAACTCCACCGGCTTTAGCACCAGTGAGGCGGCTGAGAGAGTAGCGCAGGGATTTGGGTTCCCCGCCTGATTGTATATTGTATATAGGTATGACTGTATTTTTATGTTTTTAATTTACTTATATTTAGGTCATTTTATTTTTTTATTGTACATAGTTTTTATTTATTATTATTTAGTTATTATTTTATTTTTGTTAATTTTATTTCTTTTTTGTATATATGGTGTGAATGTGTTCATTTATCAATATAATTATTGTCCCTGTGACAGGATATTATATGTCTAAATAAATAAATAAACAAAAAAACACCTTAAACGTGGACTGATTTTTTTTTAAATGTGCTCAATTATGTTAAAACATTAAATTATTTTTTATTTACTTATTGTTTAAAATTTAAATATACATATATTTATTAAAATTTACAACGGTATTAGATAAAAATACAATTCTTAAATTTGTATTGGTAATATCGCATGTACAATGTGAAAGGAAACTAACCATCGGTAGCACTCCAATTATAGTTCTATATTAAACGGTCTCGATGAAGATGAAAGGTTAGAAACAATTGGATCGAGATGGGACTGAATTAGGGAAGGTGTATGGATTGGGCTAAGCCAGTAACATAGTGTTGTCAAATCTTGCAAAGTAAAAGACCAAGACCAAGGCCGCCTAACTCTTGCAAGACCAAGACCGATAAAAAAAATCTATTTCTTAATAAAATAAAGGCAAAATAGTCACTAATACTTGACAATTTTAGTTACTATATGTAAAGAATTAATATACTTTTGCATTTAACTCTTCTAATTTTTCATTCGGGCTTAGTTAGGTTTCTCCTATCTAAAAAATTACAGTAATATCTCTACAGTAATAAGCTAATAGTTAACTGCAGAATTGTTGGGAGATTCTTGCGCAAGACCAAGACTATGTACACCGCTAGACCAAGAGTTGTGGTCTCGCATTCGGACGACACCAATAACATACGGAACATTATTTGTTTTATTATGTGTAAAAATTCAAATGATTGTGAAGCGAACCGATACAATATTGAGTATTATAATTAATTTGTTTAATTATTTGTTTTAATTTGTTTAATTAATTGTTTAATGTCTGTACAGTTGTAAGGATTTTTATTTTGTTGTTATACTTATTATATGTACTTGAAAATATCTAATAAAAATACAATTGAATATATAACGTATTTGTTTAGATTAAATACAGTGGGAAGACAGTCTCAATAACATTGGTACATTTATAGAACTTTCTCAGCTAAATATGAATAATGTAAAAAAGTGAAAAATTTCTTAGTGTGTACCACCTCAAAAAGTTGGTCACGGAAAATGTGCGGAAAAAATTTGAGAGATGATTGAATAATAAAATGCTAGGATATATATATATATATATATATATATATATATATATATATATATATATATATATATATATATATATAATCTTTGAATATGAACGACAATTTAAATAAAAGTTAGTTTTAGGTATCAATAAAGTAGTTATGTACTACTACTAGCTCCTAGCCCCTAGCCAGCTAGTTCGACTTTTCTTAATTAATTTTAGCTTAGACACTTTATTCATTCATATAGCTTATTTATTATTGATTTTAAATTTTTTACATCAAATTATTGGGGGAGGATTTCCCCATCACCCCTAGCCCCCCGAAGTCTGTGCCTATGCTATTTATAAATTATAACACTTTTTCAGCTATTAAATAGAATTATGTATCAAGGACATTTTTTAATAAATTACTAATAAAAATATTATTGTTCCAGTTTGTTTTTTTGTTTTTTTTTTAGTCGGCCTTAAAGGTCTTCTTTGACATAATTTTATATGGTTTGTCTCTTTTTCTTTTTCTTCCAGAGTATTTATCGTTTTAAACAAAAAAATAATAAAAATAAAAGTCCCTCAAAATGAAATTCTGAGTCCGCTAGTGTCTGGATGGAATGAATAGGAGTTAATGGAAACATGTTTGTAATTAAAACAAATTATTGAATATTTAATAGTTGACCGTTGCATTATAAAGGAAGGAGATGGTCCGGGGTTGCGGTCATAAAAAGGCTAAATAGTTTTACCACTATTTAGCCTTTTTATGACCGCAACCCCGGACCATCTTCCTTTAAAACAAATTATATTAGCATTATGTATTATATATAATGTATATGCTCGTATTGTTCAATAAACTGAGTATCATTTCGTTAATAATACTTTTTAAAAAAATAACGGTAATTTTCAGGACAGTTGTTTTACCCCAAGGTTTGCAGTTAATTTTACCAGCTTGCATCTTTTGCATGTTAGATCGATTTTGTACATTAGGTAATCTGCTGTTTCACAGTTTTGATTTTTCAACATAAAAAGAAATTACTGTTATAAAATTACGGATTGGTGATTTGTTGCCCACCTCTACAATCTACCTTATTGAAAACAATTGAATAAAATAAAAATAAAAAAGGAAACATCTGTATATCAAAATACAATTTAAGAGAAAATAAAAAGAAGGTTTAAATCAGGAATTTTTTTTTATTGTTTTGTGGGGTATTTTCTACTTCGCTACCGCAAATTTCTTTTCAATAAAAACATATGATTTTGTTTTTGATTGTTTTTAACTGTTACCGATTGGAATTTTTATTGTGTACGTTCTAGAGTTAGAGTTTGACACTAAAATAAAATAAATCTTTTGCAATTATCAGCTACATTCCAGAGTGAAGGAAACGTTGAGAAAAAAGTCCAATCTCTTTTGGAATTCTTAAAAGAAACAATGACCCAACAATGAAAAAAAAATTAGCTATGTAGCGATCGTTAGAAGTATATAGAAGTTTGACAATGAAAACTTGTTTTTATTGAAAAATGAGTTGTGGTAGCGAAGTATAATAGATACTTCGCCATAAGAACCAGTTAAATACTTTAGAAATAGTAATATTTTGTTGATAGGGAAATGATGAACTCGTTGTTTTGCGCTCAGACGTCGAAATGACCAACCAACCAAATTGATCCTCCTGGTGTTTTATAAATTTCAGTTTTTCAATATGTTAAAAGTATTAACGATGAAAGTATACAGATAAATTTATATTTATTTAATCTTTAATTGATTTAAGGGAATTACAAATAGAGTCTATAGTAAAATATTATTATCCTCATGGAAATACAAATTCATTCCTTTTTATACTACATTACAGATATTACAACACTCCTAAGGATAAATTAAAAATCAGACAGTTAAAATTGTTCCAATAATCAAATTAATATAAAACCTAAAATTGTCAACAATATATGTACAATAACAGTAAAACCATTTTTATAAATTATTAATATTAAACTTTTATTTTATTTATTGTACATAAATATATACAATGAAAAAAATAAATAAATAATTCTATATATTATTAGAAAATATATAGTGTGAATGTGATCTCTGAACACTATTATAAATGTTCTTGAGACAGATTGTAATATTTTTCAATTAAAAAAAAAAAATTAAACTATGTTTTAAAATTAAATTAAAAGATGACCCCCTATACCGAACAGAACAACCAAGAAAAAAGATTCGGACAGATTACATGCCGATGTTCAATATGGAATTTTTGCCACAATATGCAGAGTACAATATTCCAGATTACCCTACCAATTCTCTATAATTTGATATAATTGAGATAAAAAAATTTAATTTTCTCATATCTTAAATATTTAAGCACTGGTTGGCTTAAATATTTCTACCCTGGTAAATTCTTAAACTTACTTAAACTACTATAAATTGGACATTTAAATAGAATATGATGAAATGTTTTGTTTTCTTTAGTGTTGCACATTTTGCACTCAAGTTGTAGAATAATTTTCACAATTTTATTATTAACAAAAATCTTGATCATATATTTTCGCGAGAGGCGAAAGTACATTAATAGTCTCGTATATTTGAAATTAGTTGACATCAACAAATAATGGGAGATCTGATCGTTATTAAGAAAAAGCTTTCAATTTTAACTATAAGATGAGTTATGGAATGTTATCCTGTCAGCGACCTGCAAATCTTGTTTATATTTATTTAATATCCTGTTAATATTTATTCTAGTTATGGCTGAGTTGGTTTCATAAACTAGATAAAGTAGAAGGATATATATCAACAAAAATGTCAACTATAACTGCATTCTGGTTAATTTTCTATTTACTGAAAATTTTTCCATTGTTGAGAAACACTTATGGGTGCCATAACCACTAAGTGAAGTGGTTTGTGGTGGAAG
Organism: Nezara viridula; assembly: GCA_928085145.1. Taxonomy (NCBI): domain Eukaryota; kingdom Metazoa; phylum Arthropoda; class Insecta; order Hemiptera; family Pentatomidae; genus Nezara; species Nezara viridula. The sequence continues at coordinate 135,240,079 of OV725078.1, read as the reverse complement.
AAAGAATTATTGGGGTCAGAACGATCAGGTTTATAGCTAGCTCCTATTGTGGTCCCCCAGTCAGGTGTTTGTGTATTTTATCCATCAGTTGATCGTATCCGTAGTAAAAAAAAAAATTAATAAAAACGATTTAAGCTGAATTTAGTAATTAAACTATTTTAATATAGTGTATATAGGTATGTTTGTATTTTTTTTATTTGATTTATTTTAAAGTTATTTTATTTTTTGTAATTAAGTATGAATGTTTTTTTAATCAATTTTTTTTACTTATTTCTTTTACTTATAATTTCTTTATTTTTGCTGTGAATTTCTGTATTTTATTTAATTTCAACTTCAAGTTACATTTCTTTGGTTTTATTATAGTTTTTGCCTTTCTTGTAAAGATATATATCTTTTTTATTTTATTTTATTTTTTATTGGATTGTATATATGGTATGAATGTTCCTCACTCAGCTTTAATATTCAATTACCTTAAGTGTGGCAAAATGTTGTAAGTTTTAAATATAACGAATAAATAAATTTAAAAAGCATACTTTTTGATTATTATTTAGTTGTTATTTTGCTTCTGTATACTTTATATTTTCTGTATATACAGTGTGAATTTATCTCACTATAACCATTGTCTATATGATATAATGTTATACTACTAAATAATAAAAAATTAATAAATAAAATAATTAATTAAGATTTTCAAGGTTGAAAAAGTAAGAGAAGGAAGATGGAAAAAAAGAGGGAGAAGAAAGGAATTGCGCATGCACGCTATTCTCCCTAGTCCTAGATCATCCAGGATTAATTTTGGGGAGAAATTTAAGCCCGAAAGCTTTATACATATATATATATATATATATATATATATATATATACATATATATATATATTGATAATTATCTAATAAAGAATCCCATATGAAATAACGTTTAAGTAATTCTTGAAGTGCTTTTAAAAATCTAATCACTCAACCAATAATACTTTTAAAAATAATTTTTTTCATAAGACATGGTCCAAGTTTAGAAACATTATATGTAATATAGTTTTTGTTATTGTTTAATTATTTAGCTTAGTTCACTCGCAGTATCAAATATGGACCACATTTATTAATATAATAATGTTTACATTTTTGGAGGCTTGAACCCGAATGTCCCCTTTCCTTCTGTAGAACCGCCAGCGACCTCTAGAAATTGTATTGCTCTTCTCTTCTTAAAAACACTGTAAGCGAAAGTAAAATTTGAAAAATTGTGGACCGTATGCAATAACGAAACAATAAGTTTTTCCTAGGTTAAAATCTCTCAGAATTAAAACACCACGAAAATTCACTACCCCCTCAAAATTTGTTTCTTCAAAATTCAAAGTCCAGTAAAAATGAACCCCTCAAAAATATTGATGGTGCAACTTGCGCCATGCAACCGTCTTGGCTCCCTGTTTATTATTATTTTAAATATTATTATATATATATATATATATATATATATATATATATATATATATATATATATATATATGTATATATGTTTTGTTTCCTATATTCTAATATTTTTAATAATTTTTTTTTTCTTTAATTTGTGTTGGCCTTAATATCGTATAAAAACTAGATGTATATTTAAAATCTATTATTTATTATTTTTTGGTCAATTTTATCAACCGAATTATATAATTTTGATTTCTGTGCCAACTTCTAAATTTTAATACTTTATGCAATTCATATTTGATCTATATTCTCACAGTGATTTTTCTATTCCGATTACCGTTATATTTATTATTCTCTAATAGAAAAAAGAATCAATAATGGTTTTTCGCAATTCACTTGCATGTACTTGCAAAACAATCCCAACAAATGGTTCGTTTTCAAATGTTTCTTATTATTCTCGGAAATGACAAGGAAGAGATGGTGACAAATTTCAATCCGTGACACTGGTCTCATGTATTCGAATTTAGCTGGTAGATTTTGATTATATCACATTTCATTGATGTGTCGGGGAGTGAGCGATTTGTATATTTTTTTAAAAATAATTGTTGAATGGTTCGCCCTCACACTCAGCAATCTAGTGAAGTATCTTCTAGAATTTACAGTTTATTTTTTAACTGTTAATAAAAGTATATAGTGGGAAAGGTACGCAGGGCTGGGTTCAAGGCTGGCTGTGACAGGAAATTTATTTTATTACCGTGGGTCGACTATGGACGGCAGACCCACATTGCCTACACTCAGCTTCACAGGCGGATCTACGGGGAGGAGGAGGGGAGGGAGGCTTCAGCCCGAAAGCCCTCCCCCCAAAGTGGTAAAATATATAACCATGTTTTATGAAAAAAAAAAATATCTAAAAGTATTATTGTTGATGTAATTACATTTAATAGGACTTAAAAAATCACTCAAACACAGTTTCATAATAATCCTAATATATACATACAAAAAAAAATCTTTCAGGCTGAAGACCCCCACAAAATTTAATCCTGGATCGTTAGTGCTCAACTTCTATAAATTGGATTCCTGGCTCATCATTTTGTTCAGGGAAAACCTGAGTATTAAATATCGGAACTGATAAAAATTTCCTTGTTCTATCTTTGATCATGAAATAGCATGTCCTTACCTAGTACTATTTTTACCTTACCTAGACCTTGTTTTTTGTTCTTTCTTTTAGATTAAGGTTTTTTTCATAAAAAAACCTTTTAGAACTTAAGCCTACTACCCTATATTTACATCATGAATCTAGAAATTAGAGACAGTTTGTTTAAATTTATTAAATCTAAATTATATTCGCCTGTATAAAAGTTAAAAGAGCTTTTATACTTAAAATCATCAACCTTTATTTTAATTGTCTTTATTAACTTATCTTCTTTTTTTATTTATTTAATGAAATTTACAACTGTATAAACAATACAACTAGTAAAAATGCACACATTAGAAATAATGACATGAACAGACTTGAAGAGATACTGCCCAGTGGTAGCACTCCCTATTTAATTCTAGGTGAGAAGATCACGAGGCCATCTTCTTTTCAGACGCCTAGGGGGATTATCAGGAATCGAGGAAGAAGCAAGGCTGGAAACAAGTGGATTCGGATGGGACTGGAGTTTATCATGAAAGGATAAGTATCTGGCTCTGGCCAAATTAGCGGCATGTGGAACATTAAGGTCTTTATGAATGGTTTTATTTGTGGCATTGAGGATTTAACGAAGGATTGGATACGATAGGAATTCGATGGTTTGGTAGAGCCCCAAAGCTCAACTCCGTATGTCCATATAGGTCTTATTATAGTTAAGTAGATGAGTCTTTTGTAATTAATTGAAAGTTTAGAGCGTTTGTCTAGTAATTGTTGGAGCAGTCGGAAACGTCGAGATCTTCTTTTAATTTTTATAACTTTAATTCAATTGTATCACCATATTCAACTGTAACTATATTTAACTTCCTAAAAACCCCCATACCAGACTGAAACGTCTAGAAACCGCCCGACGTTTTCGACTACTGCAGCACTTACTAGCCAAACGCTCTAAGCTTTCAATCAATTACAAACGACTCACATATTTGACAATAATAAGACCTATTAGGACTTAAGGAATTGAGCTTTGGGGCTCCACTAAACCATCGAATTCTTCTCGTATCCAATCCTTCGTAAAATCCTCAATGCTCCTTGCTTTGTCACAAATAAAATCATCCATAAAGACCTAAATGTTCCATATGTTTCTGATTTGGCCCAATCCAGATACCTATCCTTTCATAACAAACTGCAGAACCATACGAATCCTCTCGTTTCAAACATTGCTTCCTCCTCGATCCCTGATAACCCTCCGAGGCGTCTGAAAAGAAGATGGCCTCGGGACCTTCTAATATAGTACTTTAATTTGAGTTCTACCAACGAGTAGTTTCTCTTCATGTTGTACATGTCATGTTACCAATGTCACATTTACTTATTGTATTTTCCATGTAATACAGTTGTAAATTTCAATAAAATAAAAAAACTTCCTAAACTCAAAATTGTATTCATTAGCTGTATTTTTGTTATTTATGCCTAAGAAGTAGTTGATCAGACTGTAATATATAGCTAAAATGACCCAGGTTATTGAAGAGCCCAAAACATTTACAAATAAATTAATAAAAGTGAAAAGATTTGTTTATATCACTATAACAATTAATTATAGTTTTATTGAAAGAATACATTCTAAGCTTTTGGTTTACCATGTTCGTTGTGATGTTTATTTAATAAAATATGTGACGTTTTGACCACATTAAAAATTCATAAAAATATTCCTTATATACAATTTGAAAAGATGTCTATTCACTCTTAAGTGTATGCATTTAAGGTCGGTTAAATAATAATCAAAATTTAGTTTTTGATGTGTTTACTACTTCCTTTCCTAATGATTACTATTTTTGTTTCACACAGATTTATTTGCCTTCCTCATATTTTTCTAACTTGAATAATGAATTCAATTATAATACTATAGTAAAATAAATATATTAAATAAATATTAACACACTCACTTATACGTTTGTATTTATAAATCGTCTAATTTAGCACAAAAGTACAAAAATGTGCAATTTAATGGAACAAAAATCAAAATCGTGCAATTTAAGCCGCATACGGCCAAACGTACAATTTCGTGCAATATAAAATTTAAATATGTTATTCTACAGGTCCTGAAACGAATAAATATTCGGGTCTCGAGTTTTTATACGCATGCGAATAAAAAGTGCAATAACATGGAAATCCGGTCTCTACTAATCACTTAGAAATAAATTGTTTTTTTCTCATCTAATCATTCATGTAAATACTTTAGCTTACGTAGACCACAGGCGGATCTGCGGGGTGTGGGGGGGGGGGCTTTCGGGCTGAAGCTCCTCCCCAAAACTTTAAAATTTAGCCATATTTTATAGGAAAAAATATTAAAAACTATCTCTTAAAGTATTATTGTTCGTGTAATTACATTTAATAGGACTTCAAGAATCATTTAAAAGTTAATTTCTTTCTTTCTTTTTTTCAAATTGATTATCGTTATATATATGAAAAAAAATTCTTTCGGGCTGAAGCACCCCACAAAATGAAATCTTGGTTACGCCAGTGACGTAGACTATATGTTCTGAATATATTATTTCCAAGAATCTAAGTATTAACTCACCATTGTTGAAGTTACGTCATACCTAAAAACCAAATATTCTTGTCAACATCACGTGTATTTAAAAAAAATAAAATAAATGAATGAATAAAAAAATTCTGTATTTTGTAATTTATAATTACAAAAATTACAGGAGGCCTGGCTCCATCAAAAAGATTATAACATAAAGAAGAATCAATAATAAAAACACTACACACATATAGAAATAAATCGAAGAAATATGATTTTTTCATAAAAAGATAAAATAAATATATAAATTATGATAAAAAAAAGAGAAAAAAAAAGATGTATTACAATATAAACAAAAAGTATTGGCTTTGAAAATATTTAAAAAAAATTAAATAAATATGCAATTAAGGAATTTAAAAAATAGCAATAACATATTCCTATTATAGGTATTATATTATTAGTTACTATGTTACCTATTATATTAATGATAATACAATATACGATATACAATAAAATATAGCAAAATGCAAGAATACATGGTATGATCAGCTTCTTAGTCGAAGATTACAGAATGTCTTGTGGCACTAGCAGATCCAGGATTTAATTTTTTGGGGGGTGGGCTTCAGCACGAAAGATTATTTTTTCAAATATTTATCGATAATTAATTTGAAAAAAAAAATTAACTACCTATATGAAAAGTTGTTTAAGTGATTCTTTAAGTCCTATTAAATGTAATTACACGAACAATAATACTTTTTAAGAGATAGTTTTTAATATTTTTTTTTCTCTAAAACATGGTTATATTTTACCGTTTTGGGAGGAGAGGGGAGGAGGGTGGGTGGCGAGGAGGGAGATTCAGCCCGAAAGCCGTCCCCCCGTAGATCTTGTGTCTTGTGGAAAACATAAATATTAATATTGTTTGCATTTAATCGTTCATGATGAATGATCTAATTTTAAGGCATCCCATTGTGAAATAAAATATAGCGTATAATTTTACCAGTTTTTATATTGTTAATAAATTACCCAAGATTAAATTGCTGTCTTCACTAATATATTTCTCTATGTAATGGTCCCTCAAATCATAAAGATTTGGTATAAAACATCGGACATCCTATTAAAAACGGTGTCTGAACACGGATTCCATTAAGATGACATGATGGTTTTATTTTTTATAAAAATTAGGCCAATATTCACCAACATTTTAATTTTCAAGTCTTAATGAGTTCTCCGTTATATATTCATTATTAATGTCGCATTATTTTGTTCAGTGAACGTTGTTCTGCTATTTAGGGGTTTCGCCTACGTCTTTTCTGGAGGGACATAACTGAATATATCTAAATTAATATATAATGGAGGACTCATTAAGACTTGATGGTCGAAACGTCGTAATTAATAGCTTATAAATTAAAATGTTAGTGAATATTGGCCTAATTTATGTAAAAAATAAAACCTCAAGACACCAATTTTAGTAAAAATGGACAGAAAAATGATGGCTTCATTAAAAAAAAAATATTATATAACATTTTTTACAGAGTAAGCAGATTTAGCCACCCCTTTTAGCACTAGCGGATCCAGGATTTAATTTTTTAGGGGGGGGGGCTTCAGTCCGAAAGCTTTTTTTTTTTAATAACGATAATTACTTTTGAAAAAAATGAAGAAACTAACTACCTGTATGAAATGGTGTTTAAGTGATTCCTAAAGCTCTTTTTATATTAATCACACGAACAATAATACTTTAAGAGATACTTTTTAAATATTTTTTTCGATAAAACATAGTTATATTTTACTATTTTGGGGGAGGGGGCTTCAGCCCGAAAGCCCCCCCCCTCTCCCCCGTGCCTTTTAGAAATTAAATGTGACTGCTAAGACGGAAAAATGACTAAGGGCTGGATTGTCACTCCGCCTTTGGTCGGTTTCTTTAGGAAAAGTAGATCACTTCTTCTATTGGTCATTTGCTTAATTGGTTCCGAGGTCCCCTTCCAATCCTCGACAAACATTCAACTTTCATTAGTTTGGCACAAATAAAATTAATCCTAATGGTCTTATTTCGCTACATTGATCTGGTTCGTTGGGATCAACCTACCTGTGGGTAGCTTATATATTTTCCTGTAATATTTAATCATATTAATAATAAGAGATGTGGCCCTAACCATCCTAGCGAAAGAGGTGATAACTAAGAGAGTTTATTGGTACCAAAAGTGGTTAGAATTCGAGAATAGTTGCAAAATTAATCTTGATACTGCCAATATCGCTGATCTGCGCGGAAAATTGACTGTTGTTAGACGTAGGGTAGAGGACATAGAAAAACAATATAACCTTCAAAAATGCCTTCATTCAAGTGTTTCTGTTTACGCAGGAGTATTATAAGTGGGTCCTGTTACACCCTATCTTGATGATAGTTTTGATATTGTGACTATAGGGGCAATTTTTCGATGTAGGACAGAATTGCTCGATTTTAGCGTAAAACCATGGGTGGTGGGGGACAACGATTACTGTCCGGTATGTAACTCTCAAGAAAAAGAGGATATCATTCACTTTTTGGGGACTTGCCACATGTTCAGTGAGTTAAGAGAAAAACGTTTTGGGCAGCGGACCTGTTCTCCAGAAGAATTATTTGGTTTCTTAAAGGGTTCTAACTGGAAAGCCTTAAGCAATTATGTACAGCAGGCCACATTGCAAAGATCTCAATTAGTCAGATAGCAAACTATTGATAAAATATCGTGTTTATTTATTGTAAAGTTTGTTTTATTGTTATATTGTATTTGATGATTATTATTATTATTGTTGAATTTAAATTTCTTATTTGTTGGATTTGTGATGTATTAATGTTTGTTTTTTGAAAACTCTATCTAAACAAATGAGACAGTGAAAAAGAAAATTGCTAGAATGGATGTATAAAAACATAATAATACTGTAGATATATTATTGCTCATTTATTTTAGTTATAGATGTGATGAATATTTATTATTGATTACACACAGACCTCGACAGACGGAATTTTCCATTGTCTATGTGTTGTTGCTTGTATATATATATTTTACTTTGTATAATTTTTTAAAAAGTTTAATAAACACGTTTTCATTCATTCATTCAATAAGAGATGTGGTTATAGTTCTAGTAATTGAATACACACCAGTGTATAAACATCCACCACGAAAAAAAAAATGGATATCTTCTTAAACATCTTGATAGATTGTTAGAGAAATTGACATCTACGAATATTGAAACTTGGCATATTCTATTGCCTTACATCCATGAAAGAAATCCAAAACTTGCATCAATACATAAAAAGAGACCTACTTACCTGTAGCTGTAATGTGTGGTGAAAAATTCCCACACTATTACACCAGTAACTAAATTTTAAATATATGTAGATTTCAATTTTCCTGACATTCTACTAAGCTATTTAAATAGATATATTTAAAGTACATCCCCGTAAGATCAATAGGATTTACTGATTTCTGTAATCTTTTTTTTTTAAATTAATTAATTTCTATTTTAACCCTTTTCGTTTTTTAAGTTCTGATTTTACTGAATTTACATTTAACACATATGGTTACGATGCTACTCATGATAAGATACGCAACTAACAAATATTTGAGAATACTTAAAATATAATAAAATATTTTTAAAAAATATTTTTAGATTAATTAAAAAAAAAAATAAATCTATGATATCTCACTGATTAATTTGAACCATCTAATTTTATAATTATCCATTCGCTCAATAACTGTTTGAAAATTCGTGCAAATATACCATTTATATGGATGGAGCGGGTTAGCTCAGTGGATGAGCATTGACTTCCAGAGCTCAAGGTCACAGGTTCGAATCCGACTTATGAAAAGTAAATATTTTATCAGCCGTGGGTCAGCCCCGTGGTCAGAAGACCATCCCCAGGCACACCTAGCCTCTGTAAAGGGAGTAATCTTAATCAAATAATTAATTAAGAACGAAAATCTGGCGGTTGAGCGTGATCTTGGCCCAATCACCTCCCTGCACAACCGTTGGCTGTATAACAGTACTTTCTCCCATAGTACTGAACCCTTCTTTCATAGGATTCATATAAAAAAAAATGCAGTCCGCCTGTAGTCCATGGAGTAGACCCAACAGTACCACCACGAGGACATCAATCTACTGAGGGCAGCAACGCGCACCCTGATCCTGGAGTCCGATAATGATACCGATACTAATAAATAAAGTTTGCTTTTCTTTCTTTCTTTATATATATATATATATATATATATATATATATATATATATATATATATATATATATTTCGGTTGGCGCTACAGACCTTGAAGATCTTTGACCGCGAGTTTGGTCTCCTAGACCACATCCCGATTTCCGATTTAAAGTACGGGGTAGGGTCATCAATCCTACGCCCGGTCGGTGTGAGTTGCCTCCATTAGCCTGACGGACCTCACACGGGCTTTCCTTGGTGGACGGATACCCATCCAAGTGCCACGGTCGGCGTTGCTTAACTTAGATTACCTATTGCAAGAGCCGCAAGGCTACCCCAGCCCCTATATATATATATATATATATATATATGTTGTAACAGAAAATGAAATACAAAAAAAAATAAGTTTGTAAAATAATGTTTTATTTTTAGGCCTCGAAGAGAGTTAGATAAAAAATAAATTTCATTAAATAATTATTAATGAAAATATAGTTCCCATAGGGGATTGGTTCACATATTTCTCCTCTAAGAATGGTAGAGGAAGGTAACCTCACATCACTAGTCTAATATAAATAAGAATCAATCATGGTTTGTTATAAACTCAAATAATTTGTAAATTTGTTCCTAGGTCCAACTTAAACTTTTTATTGCAATTAGGTAATTGCAAAACTTTTTTCCTAATATGTTTTATATAGTAACTGTTAAAATGGACCTTTTTAAAAAGTTTCAACCCTTGTTTTCATCTATGGCTACCTTTATAAAAGAAAGTAAGAAAAAAGGTTAGTCGATAAACTAAATATTTTGTTTAGGTAAGGAAATCGGAGCATTGAAATGAAATGGTTAATAAACTTTCTTGGGAATGTTCCTAAATATGGTCTTAAAAGGAATAGAAAATCAAAAAAGAAAACAAAAATACATGAATAATCTATAAAATTTTTATTGATATAAAATCACAGTTATAAAATTTAGAATATAAGTTAAAAATATGATCAGCATAATATTATGACATTTCAAGATGAATAAAACCTAGTTCAAAGTTAACACATAACTATAACTTCAAGGGCAAATAAACAAAAATTAAAATAATAAAATAAACACAATTTTATTTGCTTTATTCTAAAGTTATTATAGTTCCATTCTAAAGTTAATTTTATTAACTTTAGATTGGAAGTGGCAGTGCCTTAATTTCTCCAAGTACTTCTTCATACAGTTCTGAATAGACATCTTTGGGCTTCACCATGACCGTCACAACTGACCGATTGACTCCCATAGCAGCTCCTAAATCTTTTCTTGATGGCATGTAACAATAAGGAACTTCTTTATCTTCACATACTCCAGGAAGATGGGACATTATGTCAATTGGCATGACATCGCCAGCAAATATAACTAGGCTGCAAAAAAAAAAAAAAAAATGTAAACAACTTTTCCATCTAAATCAAGTGATAAATGTATTGTTACAATCTAAACTGAATATTTCAGAAAGCTTAATAGATAATTATAATTTATGTATTATGCCTTGTTTGGATAATAAATCACACTATATTGCCTAACTTTGAGTTTAGTTCAGTTCATATTATTATCTACATTTGTTAGTAGGAAGAAGTAAAGGTGATGAATGAAAATTATGTCTATTTGAGTTAAAATTCTAGAGTTTGGCCACCTCTGTACTCTTCCAGACTAACTCAGCTAATTTTGTTATTTCATGCACAAGTGTTATCTAAGAGATCTCAGCTCACACAACCTCTAGACGGAGCACTTATTATTTAAAGGAATATTTTGAACTAGATATGTAATAATAAAATAGTGCCTTTTTTTTTTCAAATAAAGAGAGACACTCAAATTGTTAATATATATACTACTAGCCAAAAACAAAGATGGGTAACAATGAGCTCCAAACACCAAAATGTAAACAAAATCAATCACTAATTAAATTAGTGATATGTAATATTCCTTGATACTGAGACAGGGCCAGTATTTGTTGTCATCGGAGTTATTACTCTGGCCAATACTAAATGATTCAGTTCTTTGTTAATAACAAATACGGTACTAGTTCACATGAGTTCCATACAGAGTGGTTCGCCATCACTCTTTCATAGAATGCCAAAAGTATTCAGGTTACCTGAAAGAGTAAAAAAGGTGACCAATGTCTTGGATTAATAACAAAGAACTTTTCTGCAATTAAAGTAGTTGTATACCCTTAATAATGTACAGTTATACAGCATGAGTTGACTTTTATTTAACTTTAGCTGTGCAGAACTCTTGTGAACTACTACTATAAATATTTCTGTACAAAATCTTCATATCACAATATTTTAAAGTATTTTAGAAAACTAAGGTAATAATTCACAAGTGTCATGTCTGGTCGACTAGGGCTAAGTCAGTATCACATCAAAAGTAGTGCACAAAGAATTTCAAAAGTAGCAGAGTGTGTCTTAAAAGTTAAAATTAGCACTTAATCTCAGGACCACATGGAAAATATTATATAAAATATTTAAAGATGAACTGAGAGGATCCTTGGCAGGTAAGGCAACAACCTCAACTATACTGGACCAATAATGGACTTACCTAATCCTTGGGTCTGCTACTCCTTTGGGTCTGCAGGTTCTAGTTAATGAATCTATGGACTACATAGTAATAACTCAAACTTATAATTCATTAGTTTAATTATTTACATACCCATGCCCTCCTTTTCTTAGATTAAATTGAACTTGTCTGAGGCCATCAATAAAACAACTCTTGTCCTTGCAGGCTGTAAAAAAATTAAACTTAAACGAAAGGAACATAATAAACTGAAAATTATATGTTATGTTGTTATTTTAAGAAATACATAATTAAATTAATGAAACCTTACATTTTTTTTATTAATTTATAGATTTTTTTGGTAAGCTTCCTGCCGGCTATAGGTTTGGCAATGGGGTTGACATTTTTTAATTTATATTCATAAGTATCAACTCCAGGTTCATTTGTGTGTGTGTTCGATGTTTCATCTCCTCTTTCTTCACTAAACTTAGATTTTTTTCCCATGACGATGGAGGTCTAGAAATTGTATATACAAAACCACTTAGATTTCTTAAGAAGGTAATAATTTTGTGGTTGCAACAAACAGGACACAAATAAGCGTATCAAACACACACATTCAAATAAATAGCAGTCGAATTGAATATAAATACCTTAAACCAAAATTCTTAAAAGATTAGAGGCGCGTCACAGACCGTTAACGCTCTCCACAACTCGATAATGTAAATATCGATAGCCTCCAAAGAGTTTTCAATCTGTCCAGATACTTAAGAGTCTCTAAGTTACAGTAAACATTTTCTGGGTTTAAAATATGCTTCATACTTAAAGATATAATCACTAAATACGACAGAACATAATGATTTATTAATTCAGTAAAGGACAAAATATATGGCGGAAGACCTTCCTGAATTATGTTTCCATATATTTAGTTAGCCACTGCTGGCGAGTCTCAGACTGAATTGTTCCACTTAAGCTAATATGTTATCTGTAATGAAGAAGGAAGTTCTTGAGTTTTGGTTGAAATAATTCGCTACTTTTCTGCTAAGTTTGAAGAAGTAATTTTTCATAGCGAAGCAATCTTAAGCATTAGGGTTAAAGCACCAGTAGTTGACAGCACAGGCGGATTTACGGGGAGGAGGGGCTTTCCGGCTGAAGTCCCCCGCCCCAAAATGGTAAAACGTAACCATGTTTTATGGTAAAAAATATTAAAAAATTATGTCTTAAAGTATTATTGCTCGTTTAATTACATTTAATAGGACTTCAAGAACCACTTAAACACCATTTCATGTAGGTAGTTAATTTCTTTCTTTTTTAAAAAAAATTAATTATCGTTATATGCATATGAAAAAAAATTCTTTCGGGCTGAATCTCCCCCCCCCAAAAAAAAATAAAATTAAATCCTGGATCCGCTAGTGTCACAGACTAACAAATAACTATTTTTTTTCAATTTGAAGAAGTGGGTAAAGAAAATCCTGACGACGCTGGCTCGACTAACTCTTAAGTTCCCGTTTTCTGAGGTGACTAAATTTGCTAATTGGACAAGGACACCATTGAGATCTTGTAAATATATACGTGCAAGTTTTTTTTCTTTCATTTGATACTTACATAAATTATTGATTGGTTAATTAATGTTCATTTATTTTTTTGTTATCTTGTAAATCTAGTTTTGTGTTTATATTGTTCGTTTTCTTCAGATGTTATTTTCTTCATTAATTATAGAAAAAAAGAAACTCATTAGCAGCATTAATAGTATACAGTTTTCCTCTTCTTTTTCTTCAGTGTTCGTTTTCAGGTTTCAGTTATGTTTTCTCTTGTTAAAAACATTTAATAATGAATTATAAAACCGTATTCGAGGTACCACAGAAAAATCATTATTAACTAAGAAGGTTCTATGGCTGATAAGGGGCAGGGAAATTAACGTATGTTTTTAAATAATTAGGTTATTAGTTCTTAGCTTACTCCTTCTCCAAATCTTTTTTTAGAAATTATATATATATATATATATATATATATATATACACCTTCGGTGTGTGGATTTCATCTGCTCATAACATTCCTGGATCCACCACTGTTAAGTGGCTCGCGTTGGCAATTTGTTTTTTGCATGTGAAATGTTACATGTACAGGTTAAAAAAATTTTAAAAAGTTTCCCATATTTTTCGTTTCGATCCTCAAGTTACTGGTCTAATATTCATTAAATCAGACGCCATTTTTTTTACACTTTTTTCTTTGATAATTTATAATTATACCTACAGGAGTACTTATCATTTCTATCCTATATTATAGTTGAATTGCATCAAGACGTCAAGCCTCAAATAGACAACAAAAGCTTTCTCTTGCTGAAGAACTTTGTCGGAAGATCGCAAGTGATCCTATGATGTGGCGGTGCGGCATTTCTGGAGTGTGCCGGAGAGCGTTCTGGAGTTAAGGACGCAGTTTGTCACGGTCCTTTGAAGCCAGCTCCGACAGCCTTTTGTCAATAACTCGGTCTTTTTACGGTTATTATTTTTATCAATAAGTCGGCCGGTTTATCTCTATTCTATTTTTTTTTCTATTGCCTTAAGTATTGTTAGTTTTATTTCATTATACAAATACGTCACTATATATATATATGTGTATATATATATATATATATATATATATATATATATATATATATATATATATATATACAAGGTGTTTCGTAATTGCATGGCACTATTTTAGGTATGTGTTCACTAACACAAAATAAACAAAAAAGTTCATATTAACATATATCTCAAACTCATTTATTAAACAGATATCAAATGTTAAAGATTTATTATTACAACATTTAGAGTAACTCTTCTAAGGGGCCTCAGTTTTTTTTTTAAATGCAACATTCAGCACGACGAATCCATGTTTCTCTGGCTCTTCGTATAGCATCAGGATGGTGCTTGATAGTTACTGCGGTTCACAAAACTCACTCACAAAACTAGACAAACAGATGAGGAACTACTGCCATTGCTTATCGTTCAGTTGTTTATCAGGTGGTTAAAACCTGTTATTTAGTATTAAACAAATTAAACTTTGTACAGTCAGTCTTAATTTAGTAAATAAATAATAAATCTTTAATCTTTGATACCTTTTTAATAAATGAGTTTGAGATATATGTTAATATGAACCTTTTTTATTTATTTTGTGTTAGTGAACAAATACCTAAAATAGTGCCTTGCAATCACGAAACATCCCGTATATATGACTAAAATACTAATTGTGGATTAATGGTTGACTGTCGTGAATAATGAAGAGAAGGATGATTTGGGTGATCAATCAATAATAATATTAAAATAATAATAATAAAATAATAATATTAATACGACCGAAAGTTGTATATATAGTTGCTTTACCTATTCCACATATTAAATAAGACTGCGCTATTAACAAATTTTTATCATTCCGACCTCTTTTTTAGATATTATTATACCATATTAATTTACACACACACACACACACACACACACACACACATATATATATATATATATATATATATATATATATATATATACACACACACAGGGTATCCCGTAAGTGGAGGGAAATTTTGATAGGACGATTTCACAGGACTTTTGAGCGGCTAAACTAAGCTAAATTCTGTTTTAGAAAAACTACAAATTATTCGGCATTTTTTTTATACACCATCATCTCACTTTTACAAAAACTTCTTCGTTTAATAAGCTTTACTTTCGTATTAATTAATCAATCAATCAACTTTATTTGTTTTGAGGGAAGAACCCTATACAAATGGAGTCTATCACATAATAACAAACATTATCATCCTTATGGAAATACAAATTCCTTTTTATATAATCTACATAACAGACATTACTACACTCTTAAGCATAAATTAAAAATCATATTCAGTAAATGTCGGACAGTTAAAATAGTTTAAATTATCAAATTAATATAAAATCTAAAATCGTCAACAGTATACATAAATAAATACACATAAAACAATAAATACTAATATTTAAAAATATTAATATTAAATTATATTTAAAAATTAAATTAAAAGATTACTCTTATACCTAAAAGGACAAACAAGAAAAATACCCGGCCAGATTACATGCCATTCGTATTAATTAATTTGAGGTTTATTAGGGAAAAAGTTGAAATTCAGCTCAAGTTTGTAAACAAATTATATTTTTTATCCTGTCAAGTAAAAGTATTCCTAATTTCAGCAAAAATTACTACAATTAATGTTACAAAACTTTTATTTCACGTTTTTCCATGATCTGGAATGTACTAAACACACATTTTATTAATAAAAACAAAAAAATTAAAAAATACTGATTTTTCAAATATTTTCCGAGTAAATTGGTTATAAACTGTGATTCACCCAGATCTTTATTTCAGGAATTGACTCGAATTTCTAAGTGAGAAACTATATATCCCTTTTCCTAATATTAACGTTTTAATTGAAATAATTGAAACAATCCATAGGTTTTTATTTTATTTTAAAACTTAATTTTAGGACTAGATAATTCTATTTTGTTACTCACAAATATAGCTCAATTCGTATAATAGAGATCTAGGTGAAATTTAACAGTTTATAACCAATTTGCCCGGAAAATACAATTGTAAAATCAGTATTTTTCGAATTAATTTTTTTTTAATGAAAAATGCCTAAAAAGTATGTTTAGGCAGTGGGTTTATAGAATACATCCCAGATCATGATAAAACGAGAAATAGAAGCTTTGCAACAATAAATTGTAGTCATGTTTGCAGAAAACAGGGGTACTTTTACTTGACAGGATAATAAATATCATATTTTTTTTTACAAAAATTGGGCTGAATCTTAAATTTTTTCCTAATAAACCACAACTTAATTAATACAAACTTATTAAATTAAACGAAGAAGTTTTTGTAAAAGAGTGGAAACTGTAGTATAGTTGGATGATGGTTAGTAAAAATGGTGAATAATTTATGATTTTTCTGAAAACAGAACTTAGCTTAATTTAGCCTCTCAAAATTATTCTGTAAATGGTTTTAACAATGATAAACTCTATGTTCGTTTAAATAACATTCCATCTTGTTAACAATGAAGCAATTTTTAATTAATTAAAATAAATATTTCTTTAGTTATCGTTTAGTAATTCAACAAAGAATATGACTCTCTTAAAAACGCAAAACTTGGATTTCCTACTTTCCTGCTGAAAATTGGCCATTGATTACATGATATTTATTGTAGGTCTTCATATCTGCTATCACTCCTATCCGAATTTCCCTCTACTTACGGTACACCCTGTATATATCTAAGTGATTTTTTATTCCCTTGAAATTTGATTGAGTTCAGTAACTAAATGAAAGTTCATATATATTGCTGCCTTCCTTGACTTCGCGTTTCTACCGCGTGTAGGGGGCTCCAGGAACCGCATTTATTTATATTAAATGTATTTGATACTTAAATTTGTATTTATATCGGTTCCAGAAGGGAACCGGTCAACTGAAAACTATATGTATTGTGAATATTTAATAGTTGACCGTTGCATTTAAAGAAAGGAGATGGTCCGGGGTGGCGGTCATAAATAGACTAAATAGTGGTAAAACTATTTTTATTAAAAGCCGACGTTTCGACCCGACTTTGCAGGTCTTCTTAAGGGCTAGAACGGACATGATACAAAAAGATAAAGAATTGTGGTAGTTACATGATATTTAGACAAAATTTATAAACAATGTGAATAAGCTTATTAAAATTATAAACAGTAAGTACGTTAAAATATGAACAAAGTAAGCTAAGTAACAAGTTCCTAAACTGAAGTAAATAGATAAATTGTTGTAGTGTAATATGTAATACATGCAAATGTTAATATACTTCTACAGGAGAGATTGAAAGAAAAGGAAAAAGGATATAATAGACATAAAGGAATGTGGAGAAAGAAAAGAAAGGAAACCAAAAATTAAACAAATAAGTAAATAAAATGGAAGAATGAAATTAGAGACTTACAGGTGTGTTCAGCTAGGAGTTTCACTTATAACTGGAAAACCATGGGTAATGGCATGTATAAAGGGAAGCTGACATGTTTGGGTAATGGGGAAAAACCTAGAAAATTACAGTATCTAATGAATGGATACAATGAAAAAATACTATGTCTATGAAATATTAAATTATAAATATATACATATACATATACAATAAAATTAAGAGATTATAGATAAGAGTACAATGTGAATAAACACAAAATTGGCAGAAATGAAATATAAATATAGAAGTAACTTCATTTACATACATACATTGCAGAACTAACTTCGAAGTATAGAGAGGGAAAAAATTAATAATTATAATTATATTTGGTTGTACATATATAAGAAAATTACATTTGAATATTAGATAATATTTAGGCATGGTTAATAAGTAAAATGAATTAATTTTACTCATGATTTTCATATTTCATACTCATTTTTATCATGAAGCAATTCATTTTACTTATTATCAATGTCTCAATATTATCTAATATTCAAATGTAATTTTCTTATATACGTACAACCAAATATAATTATAATTATTAATTTTTCCCTTTGTAATGTAATTCTATAATTTTTATTTTAATGTACTTATTTTAATGTACTTACTGTTTATAATTTCAATAAACTTATTCACATTGTTTATAAATTTTGTCTAAATATTATGTAACTACCACAATTCTCTATCTGTTTGTATCTTGTCCGTTCTAGCCTGAAGAAGACATGCAAAGTCGGGTCGAAACGTCGGCTTTTAATAAAAATAGTTTTACCACTATTTAGGCTATGACCGCCATCCCGGACCATCTCCTTTCTTTATATGTATCGTGTATTTAAAGGTTAGATACCACAGACCCCCTACTTTAGTATCCTAGATTAAATAATATACTTTTTATTGAATATCTTTTCACAAGGTATCGTGTTTAAGAATTTACTATTTCCATCTATAACTAATTGGTGGCATGCAAGGGAGATTGCAAACTTATCAAGATGATATAATAACTCATATATTTATAAACTTAAACAAAACATATATGTAGAATAATTATTAGAGGAGAATGCTATTTAGGATATGACTGATTGAAGTTACTAATGATCCATTGATTCTATTAATGACTGCCGCCAACACAAGTTTACATATGTATAACTAAATGAATATTACGACTTAGCTGTCTCTTCTCCTGGCTGCCTGCCTGGACTCTCCAGTCCATGTTGCTCTCTCAGCCCATCTTCTTCAACTGTCCCTTTTAAACCTTTCTCCACTGTGTCGGAGGTGGTCTTTGTTTTTGCCGACCTCTGTCCTTTGGTTTTTTATTGCCTCTCACAAAAGGTTGCACTCCCTAGGGGGTCGTTACTCTCCCTCAGGTAACCGGACCTGTGTTAGCAATTATTATTTAGAATATATTTATTGATTTGAAATGATTAAATATATTCCAAATGTGGTCCTTACAATACATAGCAATATGTATACCCGATATTATATTTAAGACTACGCGATATTCCCCATAGACCGATTTCGGGTGACGTTAATATAATCAATATCGAGAATTTTAAAAAATAGGTTCCAGAAAAAAATAATCTAAACACAGAACGTGAATAAAACCTTAATTTAAGTTTCTGGGCAGGAATCAACTGTTGGAAAAGGGGCACATGACGTGATAAGAATTGACAACCTCAATTTACCAGCATTAGGCTTAGAGGAAAGATGTCTAACCATTAGCCAAAAACAAATCTCGGTTGAGATAACTTAATGTAATTTTTATTTATTTTATTTTTCTCGAATATAGCTCTTAACGTTTTTTGCTAGAGATGATATGGTAAGCCCTTGTCAGTTGACTCTCGAAGCTTGTGGAAAACGCATATTTAAAACATATGGAATGTTTGTGAGCTTCGAATTTTCTAATATCCATAGAAAAATAAAGATTCATGGGATTGTAAGGAATTCCGGGTTAAAAATCCTCCCTCCCCCCTGAATAAAAGGAATATTTTTATTTTTTTTATTGATCTATATTTGTTTGTAAGAGTGATCTGAACCAAATAATTAAACAATCACAATTTCTTCATTTTTTAAATTACAGTAACTATAATTTTATTAATCTAATTATACAGTTAGCTACTAAATGTAAGCATGTGTAAAGAAAAGATATATAAAAAATAATTTTTTTGTTTTTTGGTCAGGCCTTCAAAGACCACTTAATCATTATTGTATGTATACCCAGAAGGGGATTTGATGACGCAAGTCCATCGAAGTTTTTGAGGAGGGCATATTTTGTTGGATTTTTGAGAAGGGCACATTTCGATGGCGTTATGAATTTTCAGAATGAAAATTTTCAGACCAAGGGACAAGGTGAAAATATGGAATAGACCGCAGCAAGTGTAATTGTATTTGATGTACGATTTTTCTAATTCTATCGAATATTGTATATAGGTGTGTATGTGTTCTTTTTATTTCTTTATTTTTAGGTTATTTTATTCTTATTTATTGTATATATATTATTTTTCTGTATAATTTATTTTATTTATTGTACATAGAGTGTGAATGTGATCTGTGAACTCTATTATAAATGTCCTAGAGGCAGATTGTAATATTTTTCAATAAATAAGTTTAAAAAAAAAAAAATTCTATCTTAGCTTGCTCTGTTTTTAAGAAAAGGTTAGCAATAAAATATGTTGCTTGGAGGAATAGGTTTTTGCGCCATGGACCTTGGGGGGGGGGAGGGATGGGCTCCCCTAGGCATATGCATAATGGTTTTCTCCACAAACTGTTTCAGATAAGTCAAGATCATATATATGAGAATAAAAACAGTCTTCTCTTGATTCAATTCCTATTTACATAAAAAAAAAAGATTTCTCCCGCCAAAAAAAAAATTCCAAAAACAAAATAATTGTGCAATATAACTTCTACCAAATGACCAACAATGCAATTGAAAAAATGTCCACAATTGTAATGTATTTATATTATATGAAAAATTCATTTTAAGATTCCCTTTTCGACTACTGCAGCACTTACTAGACAAACGCTCTAAGCTTTCAATCGATTACAAACGACTCACATATAAGACAATAATAAGACCTATTTGGACTTACGGAATTGAGCTTTGGGGCTCCACTAAACCATCGAATTCCTCTCGTATCCAATCCTTACAATCCAAAATCCTTCGTAAAATCCTCAACGCTCCTTACTTTGTCACAAATAAAATCATCCATAAAGACCTTAATGTTCCATATGTTCCCGATTTGGCCCAACCTAGATACCTATCCTTCCATAACAAACTGCAGAACCATCCGAATCCTCTCGTTTCAAACCTTGCTTCCTCCTCGATCGCTGATAACACTCCGAGGCGTATAAAAAGAAGATGGCCTCGGGACCTTCTAATATAGAACTTCAATTTGAGTTCTACCAATGGGTAGTTTCTCTTCATGTTGTACATGTTATGTTACCAATGTCACATTTATTTGTATTTTCTATGTAATACAGTTGTAAATTTTATTAAAATAAAAAAAAATAAAAAATATTCCCTTTAAGGTTTGCGGTTTCTCTTAGAATGTTCAAGTAGTGTCAAGGTTTTGTCCGTAATCGTTTATCCCAGCTATAATGGCAGTTATGATGATTTTTGTTATATTTTTTTTAATCGTGAAAAACAATTATTCTTCGCATAAAAAAAATTGTGATTTTATCTTACATTGTAATTCCAATCTCTTCACTTATCTTGAATAATTCGTTTATATTGTTATAGAAATATAATGCCCATTTAACTTATATGTAAATCGTGATTTGTTTGTTATAATACAATACCTATTTGAATGGTATATTTATTTATAAGGTGAATATTTTAGAAATTATACGGACGCTGAACCTTGCCTTCACTCAAACGTTTAACAGGCCACGCCTACAGTAGCTTGCCAGTACTTTCTCTCCAATCAAGGCTTCATCAGTATGCAATGTATCAGGTGCGATCTAGTCCATACAATCTCATGTTAGTCACAGCATTTAGAAAGTGATATGTTTTCGTATATATATATATATATATATATTATATATATATATATATATATATATATATATATATATATATATATATATATATCGTTTCACAAGATTCAATTATCCTTTTTCATAAGGAAATAATGTCATTGACCGGACTTGCTCAATCATATCCCATACCCCAATCAATGGATTGGCCGTGCAGGACCAGTGGCTTGCCTGCACGCTCTCCACTGGATTTTTTTTTTGGGGGTGACATAAAACAAAAAGTCTATGAAAGTCCGGTCAATGACCTTAATTCCTTACGAAGAAGAATAATTGAATCTTGTGAAAAAATAACACATATCCAGTGCCGTTTCGCCACTGCTGCTGTTGAAGAAAGATGCCGAGCCTGTCTTAATGCTCAAGGAAATCACTTTGAACATCATTTAATATGAATGTTAATGTTTACATCTAATTAATAAAGTAGTTAGAACAAATCAATTTGTTTTATTTATTTAATATAACGTAAATATTAAATATTTAATATAACGTAAACATAGAACTACGGCGTTTGAATATTCCTTTATTGCCCGATCCACTGCCTTCTGGAATTCTTTGCCATCTGAAATACGCCATGCCTCTCCCTTGTCCTCATTTAAATATCATATTTACTAATTCCTTCTCACATCCCAAAATGACGTTATACAATGAAATAAATATTGCGAAACAGATTTTGACTAAGGTGAATGGCTGTTAAAATTGATAGAGTTTTAATTTTAAAAATCAACCCATGCTTATTTTATTTTGTTCTCTTTTCATTTAAATAATTTATTTATTTTTTTTCTTTTCAAAATGGTGTTATTTTTACTTGTTTTAATTTAATTTTACTGAAGATACTATACATTCTTTAATCTTGATTAGTGTAATTTTTGGCCTAGTACATATAGTGTGAATGTCATCCTACCTCACTATAACCAATGTCCAAGAGACAGATTGTTGTAATAGTCAATAAAGAAAAAAAATAAAAAATATATTGACTAATGTAATTTTTGGCCATATGTAGTTTTTATTTTTTGTTCATATCTGTTATTCATAAGGGACCTTGTCCCAGAATAAAGTTTACTTTCTATCTATCTATCTATCTAAATAATTCATAATTAAAAGTGAGTATCATCTAAACTAAGCGTTTGCGGAAATACCTTCAAATGATTTTTTTTTCTTGTTTTGAGATCCTTAGTTGATTTTTGCAGTTTGACCACTTAACCCTGAAACACCCTGTATAAACAGGTTGACTGTGACCCACAGCTATAATACACAATGCTCTTGACTGTGGCAGATTGTATTATTATTCTTCTAATAAAAATATGTTTAATGATTGTTTCAATGTTGTATAGAGAACCCATTACCAAGTTTGTGACTACGTATATTTTTAGAAATTTTGTAACTATAAAATATAAGTTTTGTGTTTTTGTGATAACAAAAAAAAAAAATATAAACTAAGCTAATTAGCTATTGCTTAGTAAACTAGATGAAATTTTCATTAATACAAACAGAATTTGCCTTATTGTTATTGTATTAGTTAAAATAATGTAAAGGGAACTTTTAGCAGCTAATCTACACTGTTATGTTTTTCATAAAATCATGTATTATTCCAGATTTTTTTTTATCATTCTCCAAAAGGACAACAGATATCCCATATTTATAAAAGATTCGTTGTTTTATAAGCATTTATTTCATAGCAATTTAGTTGAATTTTGTTACGGGATAGGTTCAAATTCACCTGAATTATGTTTTCATAATGTAACATGTTTCAGTCAGTATCTGTTTTCAGCAAAAATAACAACGGTCAATTATAACAAAATTTTAAATAATTTTTTAATCCTATGACCTGGGATGTATTGTTATAAAGTAATTATGAAAGTACACTTTTTGTGTACGTTACAATAGACGAAAAAAAAAAATATTATGTGAATGAAGTGGTTATAAAAAAAATCCGTTTACGTCTACAGCATTAAGAGGCAATAGAATTTTTCATAATTATTTATAAATAGAGAATGATTGAATTGCTGTTTGCCTTGTATATGGTATAAAACATTTTTTGTTTTGTTTATTTTACATCGAGTGATCAATGCAGTTATTACCCTAGAGATACCTGATTGAAATGCTGTATAAGATCTCAATTTTGTTTTTTTTAATATAAATCTTAATTATGTATGTTTTTAAGTCGCAGTGAACTAATAATCTTGTATTTGTAAAATATGTTTTGGCACCGTAACACCAGAGAACTTAATAGATCTAGGGAGCCGGGGCCCAAAAATCGACCTGATCGCAGGCGAAGGTTTGATTGTAAACTAATAAATTGTGTATTATTCTGAGTAAAAAGAACCTCTTCTGCCGTTCCAGAGTCGCTGTTCTCAAAAATGGCGGCTGATTTAAAGAATATTAGGCCAGTAATTTGTGGATCTAAACGGAAAATCCATTGAGAAAACTGTGAGAAAAGTTTTTATTTTTTTAACTTGTATATATGGGTTTAGACATGAAAAAACAAAGTTGCTGATGCGGGCCACCAAGGGAAACTTTTTACTTTTTTACAGTCAAAAAAGTCAGATGTTTTCGATATTTTTTGTTTTCACCTATAACTCCTAATTGATGCATCAAAGCGAAAAATGCACTCTTTAATAAATTAAAGAATGTTAAATTGTGCGTCGAACGAGTACATAAATTTTATAATTTGGCTACGTGTTTAGGTATAAAACCACGATCAACCAACGCTGATTTTTATAAAAACTGAGACAAATTACCATAAATGGTCCAGTAATTTGGAAATGAGTTCCCTTAGAGGAAAAACTCATAGAATCAAAATCGTAGAGCGTCAAATTTTGCGTCAAGGTTCTTTTTACTCAGAATCACGGGCGGATCTACGGGTGGAGGGGGAGGGCTTTCGGGCTGAAGCCCCCCCCTCCCCCAAAATGGTAAAATATAACGATGTTTTATCGAAAAAAATATCTCTTAAAGTATAATTGCTCATATAATTACATTTAAAAGGGCTTTCGGAATCACTTTATTCAATCCATATAGGTAGTTAGTTCCTTTCTTATTCTCCAAAGTAATTATCCTTATTTTTATGAAAAAAAAATCTTTCGGGCTGAAGCCCCCCACCAAAAAATTAAATCCTGGATCCGCTAGTGCTCAGAATAAATAACATACACTTTCGTAATTTACAATCAAACCTTCGCCTGCGATCAGGTAGATTTTTGGGCCCTGGCTCCAGGGCTATAACCACTTGAGCTGAGTGGAGTAATATCACTCCAAAACTAAAAAACGTCTTTGCATTGCCGTACCCAAGACATCCCTTACAACGTGGAAAAATATATTATTAGCAAATTTCTTTAAATTGATTAATTTATTGCATACAGGTATGTCTGTATTTTTTTTCTTTAAGTTATTTTCTTTTTATTTATTGTATATACGTTTAGATAATTATTTAGTTGTTATTTTGCTTCTGTTTATTTTATAGTTTGTGTATATATAGTGTGTTTGTAGTCTTACCTCACTATAACTATTTTCCATGTGACGGAATGTTCTATTACTCATTAAGTAAAAAAAAAACTTGATTAAAAGCTACTGATTTTGAATATATTTCAAGTTTTGAAAGATACCGATAAATAAGTGAAGACTTAATTCCTTCACTCTTAATTTAATTCCCTCCTTTTTAATCCCTCCCCCCTTCTGTCTACGCCTTTGCTTCTTTAGTAACAAGAACAAAAGAAGTGAAAAGGTTTGGAAATGGATACTCTATGAGAGTAATTCACTAAGTAACAGAAAGTTGTTTTTGAAAGTTAGAAACAAAGAGAGGTTTTAGTTTTGGAGTAATGTTATCTTCTTAGGTGTTAAGTTCCCCCTTCGTACGATACTTGTATTAAAATAATTGGAAGGCTACAATGAAGATTTTACATTTTATTTATTTCAAAATTATGATCTATTTTATTGTGTTTGTTGGTTCATTTCGTTCTATACCTGACCGTTCGCCGCGAATCACCATTCACTTTGACTCTCTTCTAGCTTGTATATGGTTTACTCCACAGCAGACCTGGGCAGTATTTCAAATAAAATATTGAATAAATTACATTTTTTGTGCTTCGCATTTTAAAAAGGAAAATATAAAATATATAGCTTGTCAGTGTATTTAATTTTTTAAGATAAATATACAATATATAAAATACAAAAGAAGTATTTGTATATTCTTTCGAAGATAACAAAATAAAAAAAATAAAAAAAAATTATTTTGCATTTAAAATTCATAAAATAAATTACTAAATTGATTAGGCATTGTATTAAATTTGTAATACAATTATCTTTGGTCATTAATCTGATTAGCCTTAAAAGATTTGGTGGATGCTAGGGTCTTTTAAATAAACGAGTAAAAGTGGACTAACAGATTGGGTTAGGGAAAGACATGCTCACCCCTTTTTTTAAAAATATTTTCAAGTACATTTTACCAAAGAAAAAGGAAGTATTCAATTTTTATTATACTCTAGAGAGTATCGAAAATAAAAAAAATTAAATATGATAAAACTGCCATTTTTGAATAAATTTTTCAGAAATATTATTAATTGAATAAAATAATATGTTCACAATTTTTTAAAAGTATTCCAACTTAGAATACAAAATGTTTTTCGTATTCTGTATTTAAATTTGTTTTTTTCTAAAAATAATTTTAATAATGTTTAATTAAAATATGATGTAGTTTAAAAACAAATAAATACTTAGTGTTTAAATGCTGTATTTTAAAATAATAATAATTAAAATACTTTTTGCCCAGATCTGACACAGACTTCCTCAGGTGCCACAGATGTCTACTATGACTAAAATAATCATAGTAATTCAAGATCATGGAACCTTCTGTTTAATTCAGTATGTATTTGAATGGTTTGGTGATATGCCAATAGCAATTGTTTTTTTGTATTTCCTTTTTTCTCTCTGCTAGTAAATCTTTATTATTTCGTTTCTTTTTGCATATATGTGATCTTGTTGTTTTTTATCCTGATAATCCACGAATTGCTGAGTTGATCCACGAAGTGAAAGTTCACCTGTACGTCAGAGACTCTGGCTTTATACAATAGTTTGGATTTTTTCATTTATAACTTAATCATTGTATGTCTCTTTCCGAGATATATTCCTATTTTAGTAATATTATTTGTGGAGCATCAGTGTATCCACTGAGTTTAGTTGGGTATGGATGTTATATTCACCTTTGATATTTTTCTTTTATATTTATTATTTTTTTCTAAATTTTTGTATTATTATATTTCAAGCATATATATATATATATATATATATATATATATATATATATATTTTTTTTTTTTTATTACTGCAAATCAGTATTAAGTTCCTCTGCTGTGGAACCCTTTATGGAAACCGTTCAGTTTGTATTTGAATGGTTTGATGGTTTATCAATAGCAATTGTTCTTAGTTTTTATTCCGCTTTTTTTCTTTTCGCATATATGTGATCTTGTTTTTTTTTCTGGTCTGATGATGGGCTGAAATGGCGAAACGTTTGCAGATTAACTGTTCAACTGTATGTCAGAGACTCTGGCTTTATACAATAGTTTGGATTTTTTCATTTATAACTTCATTGTATGTCTCTTTCTGAGATATATTCCTATTTTAGTAATATTATTTGTGGAGTATCAGTGTATCCACTGAGTTTAGTTGGGTATGGATGTTATATTCACCTTTGATATTTTTCTTTTATATTTATTATTTTTTTCTAAATTTTTGTATTATTATATTTCAAGCATATATATATATATATATATATATATATTTTTTTTATTACTACAAATCAGTATTAAGTTCCTCTGCTGTGGAACCCTTTATGGAAACCCTTCAGTTTGTATTTGAATGTTTTGATGGTTTGTCAATAGCAATTGTTCTTAGTTTTTATTCCGCTTTTTTTCTTTTCGCATATATGTGATCTTGTTTTGTTTTTTTCTGTTCTGATGATGGGCTGAAATGGCGAAACGTTTGCAGATTAACTGTTCAACTGTATGTCAGAGATTCGTGGCTTTATAGTTTGGATTTTTCCATTTATAACGATGTATACGATGTTCATTACACGTGGCTCCTAATTTCCTGGTATTAATGATACTCCATACATCAATTAACTCCAGCTTTAGGAGGAAAAATGGGTAAGAATATTTTTAAAATCCGATACTATTCAGACCGAATCTAGCCAGGTGATTGTATCCCAGTGCATTTGGTTCTGAGATTAGGTTGATACAGTGAAGGATGTGAATGGTAGACTTCTAATTCCCTAGGGCTACCAAGTCAATCTCGGCTATTAGAGGGAGATACTTAAGTGGGAGTGAGTGGGGGGGGAGGGGAGGAGTGAGAGGCAGGTAGAAGAGAGACGCAAGTCACCGGGTCTCTGCGCGTGTCACGGAGTCGAGGAGAGCCATTCATCTTGAATGAGGCATGCCTCAACGTTAGCAAGATATACTGACAATA
Organism: Nezara viridula; assembly: GCA_928085145.1. Classification (NCBI taxonomy): domain Eukaryota; kingdom Metazoa; phylum Arthropoda; class Insecta; order Hemiptera; family Pentatomidae; genus Nezara; species Nezara viridula. The sequence continues at coordinate 135,211,864 of OV725078.1, read as the reverse complement.
TACCCGAACTAGGGAGGTTGAGATAGTATCAATATCGATAATTTCCTTTCGATATCGTTCTAAGCATTGTAAACCTCTTAATTGTGTAAAGTGAAGAAAATTAAACGCTAGTACTCTCGATTTCAACGCAGCCTAGGGTCCTGTAACGTTTTGCTAACTTCGTAAATTCAAACAGCGGCTTATTGTAAGGTTTTGATGTGTTTGATTCTTTGTTTGTGTACAATAGCCACAGCAATGGAATGTAAAGATGGCTAGGATTCCATCTATGTATTCATCAAGTTCTTTGACATCTGAATCTTTATTTATGCTTTCTTATAAAGCCTTTTTAACCAAATAATCCAGCAGCTCAGTATTTTCACTTCGTTCTGGCATTTGAAAAAAAAAATCAAAAAATCAAAACCTTAGTAGATCAATTAAGAAATCAAAAACTTTGTTTACAATACATGCATAACCTTACTATAACTAATAACACTGAAGCACGTTAGTACAGACAGATTGTTTACCATTCATTCAAAATTTGTGCTGACTGCTTAGTTTGATAGAACATAAAACATTTACAACAAGGCCATGAATACTCCTGTACGTTCAAAGAAAACATCCTATGTGATCGGCTTATTTTAAAAAGTCACTAAGTACATTTTTGTTGGAGGTTAACTTTATATAACGTATTGGCAAAATCTCAACAATTTCATTTTGATAAAGATGTTAATCGATATTATACTAATATTGATAACAAATACCGATATCGACATTGATGAGGAATATGGGAACTGGCCCGATATCGCAACATCTCTAACCCGAAATAAATCTAGAATTTAATAAAAGGAACAAAAAAAAAAAAAAAAAATGTTTTGCGAGTGTTATTAGCAGGTAGGAATTCCATATGTGAATCCTTAAGTCTCCCAAATGCCAGTAAATAAGTAACCAGTCAACGTTTCGTCACTTGATAATCGGCAGGACCATACGGCCATTTTACGAATTATTGGGGAGGGGCAATGTTAGTGTAACATTGTTCAATCAATGAACAGGGGAAGGGAGATAGAATACGACACAAAAAGGAATATTCTGTTATAATATATTATTTCTCAAAGGTTTTTTTTTTTCGGTGCTAATCTTGAAAATTATCTTCTTCTTCAGGTCAAAAAAGATAAGCACATCCACTAATAAAAATCAGGAAAAAATGTTATGAAGGAAAGGAAATTTTACTTTCGCATAAATAAAAAATCATGAAATTAATGCCATTACATAGTATTTAGAATAGAATAGAATAGAAAATTGAACTTTATTCTGGGACTAAATCCCCTTAGAATAAAAAAGATGAATTAATACAAAATAAAATACAAATCTGGCCAAAAACTAACTTTATATACATTATTTAAAAAGTAGTATGTAACCACTAAGAAATAAACAAAAAAAAAAAAAAAAGATATATATACATAAATGAACATAAAATCTTCTCAAAATTACTTAATATTGTAATGAAAAAAAAACAAGAAAGAAAATAAATTACATATCTATATATACATAACTGCACAATTTTTATACAATAGGCTATCTAATATAAAAATAATTTAATACAAAATGTAATAATATCTACAGATATTACTATACTAAGATAAAATAAAATCTCAGGATTACGTGTGGTATAAAGGGAAATAAAAGGAACTATGTATACGTACGTACTCATATTGGTACACAGAGCGACAAAAAGTATAAAATATAAACATATATACCAGAAAGAAAAAGCACAACCTGAGGTGAAGAGAAAAACAAATAAATAGTAAAAATTTAGTAATTAGTATTTGGACCGAAGAAGGTTGAGTCTACCAGTGAATTAAGACCGTCACACAATGCCGTATTACGTGAACTGTACACGGTTAATATAATTGAGATGTTTACATAGAGGCGAATGAAATGGGAATGTAAAATTATTGGGCTTAGTAACAACATCGATTGGTGGTATCGGCATCGGGTTCGCTAAGTCTTATTATTATTCATTATATAGTATTTGAAAGGTTTCTAGATTTTCCAGAAAACGATAAACTGACAATACACTCTAAATAAAAATGCTCATTGTATATCCACATAACTGAATATTTTCAGCAAAGGTTCCGCCAATTGTATTTTATTCACGTTTTGGTTTATCATTTGAAACGAACCGTGTTAATCGATAACATTTTTTTTTTTCATTTATTGATATTTACATTTGTATACATATACAATAAGTAAATCTGCTAAAATGCTAATAAAACATGGTATAAAATTGTAAAGAAACTACCCATTGGTAGCACTTCAAAAATTAAATTAATTTAGAAGGTCCCTTGGTCATCTTCTTTTCAGACGCCTCGGCAGGTTGTCAGGAATTGTTTTGGATGGAAGGTTATGAACTAGAGGGTTAGGGTAACCTAGAAGTTTGGAATTAAAAGAGGAGTATCTTAGTCGGGCCAAGTCTTCAACAAAGAGAATGTTGGAGGATTTTGGATTGTAAGGATTGGATATGGAATGAATTTGATGGTTTTGTGGAGCCCCAAAGCTCTATTCCATATGTCCATATAGGCCTGATGATGGAGGTGTATATGATTTGTTTGTAGAATATTGGAAGTTTAGAGCGTTTATCAAGAAAGAGTCTTAGGTAACGGATCTGTTGGACAGGGATAAGGCGAATATTGTTAAAGAATAATGTAGGACAGGATGTAGTAGGTTTACGACGGAGGGTAAAAGTAATTTGTTGTGATTTGTTTGGATTAATTTTGATTATCCAGTTATGACACCATTCTTCAATGGCTGAAATGTGTGACTGGAGAATCGATAAAATGAATTAAAACAAATAATTCTTCCCTCTTGCATTGAATTAACTTATTTTCTTGTTATTTTTCCATTTGTTTACTGTCTAATATTCTATATACTATGCAAATCATATGCACATGCCGATTAGTAATATAGTTAGTATGTATACGGTTTATATAGTTTTTTGTGATTTATTTCAAGCAGATAATCTGCGAAATAATGTAAGGGCTAGCCCCCATTCATAAAATATTGGGGTTGGGAGCAGAAAGTAGACATCAGTCCTCAGGGCCATCACGTGGGCAGGGTGACCGGGGCGCAGTGACCGAAGGAGCCCCACGAATCAGATGAAAAAATATAAACAATTTTTAAAAATCTTATTTCTATCCGGTTTCTACTTTTGGATTCATTTCTTTTCATCTTTGCTTAGATCTTGGTTCACGGCAAGCAGAATAATTATTTTTAACCTCAGTTCCACTTGCTGTTGTCAGATGGATTACAACAAGCTAGACATTTATCGGTCGTGAATGGAAGTGCAAAAGTACAATAAATATAATCCGTAAACATGAGAAAATAAAATACTGTTCGTGTTCGAAGGATGTGAGGGAGCGCCTGATAAAATTTCGCTCCCGGGCGCCTAAAACCCACTTGACGACTCTGGTAGTCCTTTTTTAAATCAATCGAACGCTTGGCGTACAATTGAGCGGTTTGAAAAAAAAAGAACAGGAAATGGCGTAATTATATTCCTCTTCCCATTGTCCAACTTAATCTTCTTCCGGTAATTCTACTAGCTCTAACTGGTTTCCGTAAAATTAACCGATAGTTTAAAACGGTTGTTTTTCTTTTCAACATAACACAGGACTAATCTATTAGTCTAATATACTGTAAATGGACAATTTTTGTATTTAATATAACTATGGTCTTTTTTTGAAAAATTAAAAAAAATTAATATTATGTTCGATTGGATGATAACATGTAAAAAAAAAGAATAAAATTACTTCTAAGGTCTGTTTAAAATTTTATTCTTTTTTATTACATAGAGAGTGTAAACCTATGACTTCTTGTCCTATGGTATCATTTAATAATATTCCACTTATCCCTGCAGAACAGATCCGATACCTAGTATTCCGCCTTGACAAATGTATTATTGGATTCTTTATACAAGACTGAAACGAAAGAAACTTCTCGACGTTTATGGCTGTTTGAACTCTTACTAGGCAAACGCTTCAAGCTTTCAATTCATTACAAAAGGTTCATTTATACGACCAGAATGCCTATGTAGACTTACGGAGTTGAGCTTTGTGGCTTCAACAAACCATGGAATTCCTTCGTATCCAATCCTAAATAAATCGTAAAATACTTAATGCTCTATATTAGGCAATAAATAAAATCATTCATGTAGACCTCAATGTTCTATATCTTGCCGATTTATGGAATGCTACCATTGAGTAGTTTCTCGGCATGTCTTTGAATGCTATTATTATAATTCTTTTCAGATTTACTAGTTCTATTTTGTTTTAATACTATTGTAAATTTCAATAAATAAATTTTAAAAATTTTTATGTACGCCTACGTAAGGTGCTTTGAATAGGGGCTTATAATTAATAAGTGCTTTGAAATCAATAACAACGTCGTAACAAGATTGGATTCGTCCCCCCCCTCCATCCATTTCTAACGTTAGAAAACAAAGTAGTAAGAAGTACGAGTATAAGGCAAAATAAGTGAAAAATTGATTGATAGCTACTGGTTAGTTGTTAGTATTTCAACATTCCGAAAGGAATTAATTACGAAATAAACAGTAGTTCTCTGGCTGTTAAATTAATTGCTCCTCCTGCTGGCTACGCCCTAGTACTCATTGAACTAATAAAAAATGGTTTTATTTTGTAACCACAGGCGGATCTACGGGGGGGGGGAGCTTTCGGGCTGAAGCCCCCCCCAAATGGTAAAATATAACCATATTTTACAGAAAAAATTATTATAAACTATCTTTTAAAGTATTCTTGTTCGTTTAATTACATTTAATAGGACTTCAGGAACCGCTTAAACACCATTTCATATAGGTAGTTAGTTTCTTTCTTTTTTTTTAAAATAATTTTTATGAAGATTTATGAAAAAAAAAAATTTTGGGCTGAAGCCCCCTCTAAAATTCTGCTAGTGTTTGTAACGGGAAGTTCCCAAAGAATAACTGTCTTACTCCGGCTACATTTAGATCTGTGATGTTTGAAAGAAAATATAAACAAGAATTCACGAATAGATATGGGCGAAGTTATAGCGAAGGATTTGCTAAATGAAGCAGTTCTATGAAAAAATAGACCCGAGTAACGCCAAGGCAACCTTTATTTATTTTAATTTTTTTTTTTAGTCCTATCTCACAATTTATGGAAAACAGGGGGTTGTTCTAGAGGTACAACCAAACCTATTCTGACCAGAGTGAGAAGATCGAAGTTCATTCCGTAGGCCCGCAGCGAAATAAATTTTACGATTATCAATAGGCCGGATTCAAACCAATTTCGTTAGACTCGAGATTTTTAGGTTTACGCTTTAACAGGCTCTGTGATCACGACCTCTCTCCAATCTAAGCATAACTATGCCTTTTGGTGTCAAAAGAACTGAATTAAGAAATATGAAAAAAAAAAAAAAAAATTAAAAGTTATCGAGTTACCTAGGACTCCATCTGGACAAACGTCTAACTTGGAATCCTCATACCAGACTGAAACGACAAGAAACAGCTCGACGTTTCCGACTACTTCAACACTTACTAGACAAACGCTCTAACCTTCCAATCAATTATAAAAGACTCATTTACATGACTATAATAAGGCCTATTTGGACTTACGGAGTTGAGCTATGGGGCTCCACCAAACCTTCAAATTCCTCTCGCATACAATCCTTACAATCCAAAATCCTTCGTAAAATCCTCAATGCTCCTTACTTTGTTACAAATAAAATTATCCATAATGACGTTAATGTTCCTTATGTATCAGATTTGGCCCAATCCAGATACCTGTCCTTCCATAATAAACTTCATAACCATCCCAACCCTCTTGTCTCTCACCTTGCTTCCTATTCGATTCCTGATAACCCTCCGAGGCGTATGAAAAGAAGATGGCCACGTGATCTACTAATATAGACATATTATTAGAGTGCTACCAATGGGTAGTTTCTCAACATGTGTTCCATGTCTTTATACCAATGTGCGAATTTACCAGATGTATTTTTTGTATACAGTTGTAAATATCATATAAATAAATAAAAAAAAAAAGTTATCGAGGAGTATTTTTCTCTCCATCCCTCCCTCCACCCCTCATCAATTAAACTTTATCCTTCGTCTTAAACCTATGACTTCCTTTCCTATAGTATCGTTTAATAATACTCCGCTTATCAATGCTGAATAGATCCAGGAATTCTTCTTGAAAAACGTCTTACTTGGAATCCTCATACAAGACTGAAACTACAAGCAACTGTTTGAAGTTTCCGACTACTTGACGTTACCGAGCACTTACTAGACAAACGCTCTACTGGTACCTCTACTGATGGAAGGAGCTAGTCCGAAAAAGGGCATTGTTGTCATTTTTGCCAACCCAAGACCCAACCTTGCATACTTACCAGAGTGGGAGTGTAATGATTTATTTCTTGAGACCGCCGTAAATAAATACAAACTGACCCAGGTTGGGAACTAACCCACAGCGTTCAGAACTGTGCACTCTGGGAACAGGCTCTAATGTGTTCGGCCATCACGTAATCAGACAAACGCTCTAATCTTCCAATTAACTATAGAAGACGCATTTACGTGACTATAAATAGAGCCATTTGGACTTACGGAGTTTGGGGCTCCACTAAACCATTGTATTCCTCTCGTATAAAATCTTTAGAATCCTTCACAAATTCTCAATGCTCCTTACGTAAATTATAAATAATGACCTTAATATTCAACATGTCGATTTAGTACAATCCAGATAACTATTTTTGCATCCTCTTCGATTCCTGACATTCCTCCTAGGTATCTGGAAAGAACATGGCCGCGGGACCTTTTGATGTAAAACTAATAGTTTTCCTACAAGTTTGTCCATGTCATTATACTATTTCACATCTACTTGTTGTATTTTTAGTTAATACAGTTGTAAATTTTAGTAAATATGTTTATATTAAAAAAATAACATAGGACAAACAGGGAAACAAAAAAAAAGTTCATAATATTTTATTTTATAGAGGTATTTTACAAATTGGATTAAAAAAACTGATAAATACTTATAGAATGTCAATGTCCTATTCTAGTGGGGACACTCAAATAATGACTATCGCAAATACACATACCACATCAGACATAATGGAACATGCAGTTCAGGATCATTAGCGATATTCATTGACCCCAAAGAGAAGACTGACAATATGTGCAATCAGTACTTCCTGGAAATCCTTGACAGTGTTTAAACTTTATTTATATTTTCCAACTGTCTTTAACTGGCATGACAAACAGAAAGTACCGCATATACAGGAAAACTATCTATTTTCCTAGGAACACTCTCATGCTAAAAGTCATTGCTTTTTGAGGTTGTTCAACCCTATGCTAATACCGGCCTTCAGCGAACACTGTTACGGACACTCCATCTTCGATGATGCATGATGTTATTTCTTTGACAAGGTCTGTCCTTATCGCGCGGCGTTACTATTAGAAGAGATGAAATTTTTTATTCCATAATATCTTTTTTCCTACATCGCTCCCGCTAGTAGGTGATATGGAAATATAAAATAAAATAATGAATATTAATGAAATAACTTGCGAACTACACCAATCCCATGTAAGTGCGATGGAGGAGTGCGTAACCATAGGCGTAGACTTCAAAGGGGGGAGGGTCGCCTCCCAATAATGAAACAGAAAATATCGTTGCCTTCTCAATAATTTGAAAAAAAAACCGTTTAAATAAAATTAATATCAATAACAAATAATCTATATGAATGAATAAAATGTCATTCATTGTATCAGGTATTTACATATTTAGAATAATTTGTAAATGCCTTCGTCAAAATCAAACTACAAATATATTTCATTTTATAATATACAGGATTATATTCTTCTATAATAACAACGGTTTATATTAATTATCTTTACTGTCGCTTATAATTTTACACTTAAAATAAACCCGAATGTATTTTATTGATTAATACAGTTGTAAATATAATAATATTTATCAACTAGGGACGTATATATTGAAAGATAGTCGATTTATATTGTTTTTTTTTATAATTTCGAAACATCGAAAAAGGTATCGATGTATCTGGCCTGAATAATTTTAATATTTAAAAGAAGGGAGAGAGGGGGTTAATATTGGGGTATTAGATTTGTAGTACACCTCCTTCCACGTACAGGCTATGCTCGTTTCATGATCAGTATATTTTTATTATTACACGTCTCCTTGAAATATAAAAATTGAAATAAAAAAGAAAAAAAAAATGTTTTTATTTCATAAATACTTACATACGGTACATTTGGTGACCTTTGGCCTAATTTTTTATAAAAAAAATTTTTAAAATGGCACCGAACCTGAAATATACCGCTATATATCTTTCGGATTAATTTATTGAGCTACTAGAGCTATTTAAGTTTCGATTAAAGAACTTTATATATATATATATATATATATATATATATATACTGATCAAGACATAAGAACGTAAGGCGAATAGAAAGGATAGGGGACAGGAGAATGGGAGAGTATTATAACCTCTTAAGGTAGAAGCAGTAACGGGTTTCGCCAATTTTATGGACATACGGTATTTCTAGTTTTATACATAATGACAAAGCTTTTCCATCTTTAATTATTTAATGACCATGATATTAAAAAGTATAAAGTAGACAATGAAAAGAAAATGATGATGTTTAAAAAATTTATAGCCATCAGTGTTATGCGGTTGTAAATGCGTCTCAGACATTTGTTTTCAGACTTTTCTGACAGATGTTTTTTGACAAAGAAACTGCCATCTATACCTTCTTAAATGATAGTTCGGTCTATTTTCATTTTTATTTTTAAAAAATAAATAGATTAATAACAAAAGTTCTAAATTATCATAAAAAAATAAATGGAGAAGAACAAATCTATCAACTCACATTGCATTGTTAATGTGTGGTCCGTAAGCAGTTTCTCACAACGTAATTTACTGAATAAATATACTTCATATTTATTGAGCTATTTTTTTAATTACCTCCTTATGATTGAATGAATCCCATTCAGGTTTGACAAAGTACCGAGAATAAAGCCGATTGAAAAATAGAGAGGGTCTAGGTAAAAGTTCGTTTTACCAACGAGTACCAAAAAAATGTATGTGTTAAACTAATCAATTATAACTTACTTTATTGCTTTATTATTATAGTAGTGATAGCAGACCTCAAGTGATACAAAAAAGTTTATATAAATAATGGGCCGATTTTAAGCAGAAAAGTAGGAAATCCAAGTTTTGTGGTTTTATAAGTGAGTCAAGTTTTTTTTTTTCTTTTTAATCGAAAGCAATACCTAAAGACATATTTACTTTAAGTAATTAATAATAGCTTCATTGTAAACAAGATAAAATTTACTTTAAATGAAAATTGAGTTTATCCTTGTTAAAACCATTTACAGAGGACTTTTGTGCGGCTAAACTAAGCTAAGTTCTGTTTTTAGAAAAATCATAAATTATTAGCAATTTTTTTTATCATCATCCAACTATACTACTGTCACTCCACTTTTACAAATTTTTTTTTCGTTTAATAAGCTTTAAGTTCGTATTAATTAAGTTATCGTACACGGGACTCAATTTATTTATTTACTCAATATAAATTTTTTTTTGTATTATCTTATCGTTTTATCTATATTCGTGGGATTACTTTGGTATACATATGTACGATTTAGTATTGAATTCCTAGCATTCGAATTTTTTTTTTTTTGTTAAATATGTGTATTATGCAATATTAATAACTTAATGTAGTGTATGTATATATATATATATATATATATATATATATATATATATATATATATATATATATATATATATATATATATATAAACATATATGTGTATATAATAAAATAATATAATATATTAGTTATGTCCATATGGATTGATTAGTATTTTTTTTTTAACCTGTTTTTTGAGAAATAATACATTTTGCCACATTTAAGGGCACTGAGTATTAAGGCTGAGTGAGGCACATTCATACCATATATACAATACCATAAAAAATAAATAAATATATAAATTAAAAAAAAAATAATGATTAGTATTAGTGTTGCCCAAATGCGAGACCGAGACGAGTTTTGGTCTTGCGCAAGAGTCACAGTCTTGCAGTTACTTATTAGCTTATTGCTATAGAGATATTACTGCCATTTTTTAGGTAGGAGAAACCTAAACCCGAATGAAAAATTAGAGGAGTTAAATGCAAAAGTATATTGATTATACCAATTATTAACATATGATAACTAAGGTTGTCAAGTATTAGTACCTATTTTGTCTTAGTTTTTATTTGAAAAATCGTTTTTTTTTTACCAGTTCCGGTCTTGGTCTTGCAATAGTTAGGCGGCCTTGGTCTTGATCTTAACCCCAAGACCAAGACAAATTTTGGGCAACACTAATTAGTATGTTGTATATGAAGCAAATCTATGCAGTACAGCAGCATTACTTTCAATTAAGTATTTCTTTCTAGTCAGTGGTAAATGTTTATCCATTTTTATTAATTCAATGAGAGTGTAGAATACAGCCGCAGACTTTCCATTCTTGTTAGGAAGTGATGCACTCCCTAAAAAAGTCTCAGGACTTTATATTATATGTACACTTTATGAGTGATAATTAACATAATCAACACATTTATTGTAAAACTAACAATATAATACTATATATAAAAATAAATTTATGTAAATTTGTATGTATTATTTTTTTTTTAGGTATGGATATTTTTGAAAATATGTTAGCAAAGCACTTGAATATATTACACATTATAATAATAAAAACATTAATATTGATCACAAAAGTCCTAATTTATTTTTTACACCGACGTTTCAGCCCTTAGTTCATTTTCAAGGAATGAAACCTATTTAAGAGATAACATTACAAGAGGAGATTCAGCATTTGACTGATTAAGTTAGAATGATAAAAACATGTTGTGATTAATATGGGTGTTTTTATTATTATAATAATGTGAAGTCTTAACCTACAAGTATAAAAATAAATGTATTACACATTTTTATTTTCATTTAAAGGTTTAATGCAGTCTGATGAACTCTTCGATGCTTCAAATTTGCCGCGGGAAATGTAATAAAATCTTAACGGAAAAATGGAAGGGTACAATGAATACATCAAACCTTTTTTTATTTTATTTTTTTATTTATTATTTGAAAATTAATACATTCCGCCGCATTGGAGGGCATTAATATTAGGGCTAAATTAAACATTCACACAATATATACATACAAATGATAACTAAAATAGAGATAAAAGAAAAAGAGTTGTGGAAAGTAAAATAAGAAAATTAAAATACATAGGTAAAAAAAATAAAAAATAGAGAAGCTAAATGAAATTGAAATATATAAAACACATTCACACCTATATAAAATATTTACATTCGCCCTGGGGATTCGGAGTCATGCTTTGTCACCCAAATGTGGAAGCCAAGGCAGGACTCCAGGAGATCCCTGTACTTCTCTCCCAGCCGCGTCACTAGTATTTACATCAAATCAAACTTGATTTTGTTAGGATATATATGTATTCCTACATATAATTATCTTTGAATATAAACTAAAATTTCAATAATGTGTACCTACTTCTTCGCCTTAGCTTAGCTATCTAGTCGACTCTTCCTATTTCCTTAATTGATTTTAGTTTACATATGTTATCCATCCACGAAGATTAATTGTTATTTATTTTATTTTTGTTCTTCGAAATTTAAGGGGTAGTGATCATCACTCTCGCTTACCCTCCTCCCCCCCGGAGTCTGCGCCTATTGGGTAAAATGTAAAAATTAAAATCAGTGTCCCTTTTTTTGATGTCATCGGTGTATTTACGGTTCAGCTGAGAACATTCCAACCATTAAACCAGTGTGATTATTTCAAACGTTTCGGCCACTACGCTGAATAAATGACGACTACTAACAAAGATATCTTTATGGAAATCGTGGAACACATTTGTGTCGGGATTGGAGGGTGAGGGACACAGTATGACATATAAATATAAAGAAGGAAACAGATAAAGACAGGACGGAAAGCTAAGATAATATTACAAATAAAAAATAAAAAAAATAAATTGAAAATAAAATCAGGAGGGAATTCATTTGCATAACCGGTACGGAAAAGTAGAATTGAGAATAAGGCAAATTCGTTGTGATTTTGAAGAATCTTATGTGGGCGCCAGTTGCAATTCCAAACCATTTAGATTTTGTCGGAACGGACTTGTGATATTTTTTTTAAAATATTTATAATCCTACATAATAGGAAATATATGTATACTTTTTTTTTTTAATTCAACCATGAACTTTTCTAAAGAAATATGTTCTCGAATATACTATCTCATCTCAATTTTTTTATGACCAACTAAAAAATTTCAATATGATTCTCTTTTATTTATTTTTGCAATGCTATTATTTCTTCTTTTAATTCAGTTAAGATTGTGAACCAACTTTATTTGACCTTTAGATTTTGTGTGAGTTTTAGATTATTTGAGACGCTTGATAAAATCGAAGTCTACCGATCGATATTACTTTTCTCTTATATATTAAAATAAGAAGGGAGATGAGAAGATGATTAAATAAAATTTTATTATAATTGAAGAAATTGTTATTTATTTCTAAATCTTATTTTTGTTTATTATACTTATTTTTGCTTACATCTTGTCATTATTAAGAATAGATTAATTGGAAACACTAACCTAACCTCGTATACATGTGATAAATTCGCTAGTTGCAAATGTGGTTGTGGTTTCAGATCCTTTGAGTATCCATGCATCCAGACCACATAGGAATACATACTATTTTGGGGCTCATAAAACAGCTAAGTAACATTGGAACATTAGTACATTTTTTATGATCCCCTGGTAATGTAGGGATTGCTGGTAATGAAATGACTGTGCAGTAGACGAAGCTCTTACCCTTCCAGGACGTGGTAAAGCCTTCCTGACGCGTCCGAACTGGCGCGACGCCTGAAAGAGGCCATACACCAGGATTGGCACACACTATGGGACAACAGCCTTCCAAATAAATTAAAAGCGATAAAAAAGGAAGTGAAGTGAAGAAAAAATATGGAGCAGTTCCAGTCGCAGTAAACGCAGAGAGGAAGTTGTCCTTACGCAACTAAGAATAGGTCATACCAGGCTTACGCACCTTCACTTAATTACTAAAGAAAACCCGCCCATTTGTCGAAAGTGTGGAGAGAGAATGACATTGGTCCATATCTTGTGAGAGTTGTGCATATTACATTATAGAATTAAACTTAAGGGAAATACCGGCAAATACACCTGGTGCTTGGGGAAATGGTGGAAAAATCATATGTTTTCTCTCCGAAGAAGGGAATCTTAAAAAATATCTGAACCTCTCACGCAGCACTCCCCACCTCTTTTTTCCTTTTACCATTTTATTTTTTCCTCACCATTTATTTTTTTTCTCTTTTTCTTTTTTGCCTAACGTGCGAACTTTAAATAACTAAACTTTAATAAAAATAAACAACTTTTAACCTTAACGTGCATTTTACATTTTTTTAATTTTATTCAATTCTTAATATTCATAACCAAAAGATATAATAATACATACATTTAATTAACGGCATTGATGACCAACAGGTTTTACGCCTTTACTATACAACCAACCAACCAACTAACCTCGTATGTCTTTCTCACGATCTCAACGCTAAATTGTGCAGAACCCCAACACAATAGTGGATTAAGTATTCAACTTTAGGGAAGAGGGGAGCTAAACCTTTTTAAAGTTTTATTAAGCTATTCTTAAATTATTATAACAGTAATTAAAGGAAAAAATATGTATATACAATATTTTTACTTGAGACGTGCTTACAGTTGGTAGCTGAAGTTCATGCATTATAATTTTAAAAGAGAACATATTGTGGTTGATTATGTACTTGGCCCCATAGGCGCAGACTTTCAATTCTGGTTGGGGGAGCGATGGACCCTCTCCCCCCCCCAAAAAAAAAAATAAAAATCTCAGGAGTTAATATTATGTTTAAAAATTATCAATATAATTATTGTAAAATAAACAATATGGTATTGAAGTTTTCGTACAATATAAACTGACCAATACAATTATCTCTTAGTATGATGTAAAATGACAACAGGAACATCGGACGTGGTAAAATAATTGCGTACCTTCTTTTAGGCCCATTTTATTCATTCATAGAGATTAATTAATACTGATTTTTATTTTATTTTTTTTGTTCCTCGAAATATTGGGAAGGAAAACGATATTCTGGCCCCCTGCCTATTTGTATTGGGGGACCTAGCCCCATGCATGGCCCTGATCATTCAGAGAAAAAAAAAATACGGAACAATGAAATGAAGGTAGTCCAAGTATCTGGTAAATGGATATTCGTAGGTTACTACAAGAAAAAGTCATTTACGAGGTTCTTGCCGAATGTCAATAATTTGATAAAAGGGGGCGCGCTATAGAGCGCCAAAATTAAACTCAACAATCTTAGTTCCGGCCCAGTCTTTAATCCTGGCTCCAACTGTATTTACCGTTAGCACTTTAAAATATACAAAACAACGGGATTCGTGTATCCACGATGAATACAGAATATGAAGTACTGCACAATCTTTTGAATCACGACTTTTTATAAATCTCCGTTCGAAGCACTAGCGCAAACATTCAAATACTTCCTGTAGGCATTTCTATTCCTAATATTTTTCTTTTAAATTGGTTGGTTTGTAAAACATATAATTTCACAATTACGTTTTGTTCAGAAATAATACATTTGGTCACACCTGGAGACAATAGTTATTACATTTGCATGTGAAACTGTTTTGTCATATTTAAAGCAAAAATAAGTAAGAAAAAAGAAAAAAAAAGTCTGTTGGGATTAGTGTTGCCCAGTTGCGAGACCGAGACTAGCCTTGGTCTTGCAATCTCAGTCTTGGTCATAGTCTTGGTCTTGCACAAGAGTCTCGCAACAGTCTTGGAGTTACATATTAGCTTATTAATACAGAGATATCAATGTATTTTTTTTGGATAGGGGAAACCTAACTAAGCCTGAATGAAAAATTAGAGAAGTTAAAGTTAAAGATGTGCACGCTTAAAGAAAAAATAAAGTTTTACTTTCTATCGGTATATTATACGTCTAAATCATTACTCTTATTTCTGGAAATTTGTTTTTAACCTGCGAATAAATTTTCCCTATTTTCTCCTTTAGTTAATTATAAAACTATTTTATTCATTTCGTACTATTTCAATGAGAGACCTTTAGTTATTTCGAATTAAAAAAAATAAAGATACTTTGGAGGAAGGAATTTTGAAAATTTGGAATATAAACTCTATCAGAAGTTAATACCTAAATGATATTAAAGTCTATTCAATTTTTCATCGAACTAGTTTAATCATAATCGTATGATCCGTTTTCGAGAAAAACCTGTAAAATAGATGGTATAAATTATCAATATCTGTTAGTCGATTTTGTCGAAATTGCCATAACATCTCAACCGTATTGTTAAAGTAGCAGTGAAGACTTAATAAGTAATGCTTTTATTCATAATATACCAATAATAAATAAGAGTAATATACTATGGATATATGGGTTGGCTACGTGAGTTCACTCCAGGTCTCCTGGCAAGAGTGTGACTTCAAGAATGTAACTGCAAGAAGTGACTAGTTCAGAGGACCATGGAGTTAATATACCCAGGCAAGGGGGTGAAGGGAAGTCGAAAGAGGAATCCAAAGGAAGATATCAATAATTGATATTCTTAAGATAAGGTCAGTGAGAAAAGGCTGGAGCTATTAAATATGAAGTATTGATATTTTTATCCTTTAGTATTGATATGAGACCTGTAAGAAAGAGACCTTTTGCGGAAATCTGTTATTGTTCCCTGAGTCTTGATAATGGGTCTTGTTGTGCCCAGTCGGCACATTCTAGATAACTATTTTTAAGCTATCACAGATAGTTTACCTTAGCTATCTAAGGATAGCTTTGTCCTTTTATCCTTTGAGTTATGAGAATTGTCAGTACATTACATGATTGACCAATTGGCATATTTAATAAACTCAGTCATTACAATAAAAGTTAAATTAATATTATTATTATTTGTTACGGATTAAGTCCATTCCGTAACTGTGTGATGAGTACGTAATTTCAGTTCCATACATTTCGATTTTCGAGCTAGACTGTTCCCACCAATATTTTTTACGAAACTTGGATATTTGAACTCACATAATTTTCGTTCTGATTCTAATTTTTTTAAGATCGCAAAACTTTCCCTTACTGTATATTTCATATATGAATAAGTGAACATATAAATTAAGCTTAAATAGTAAAGTATAATAAATCATTAAAAAATTTCAACACCAATACCGTTAAAAACCTAGGTGTTACTTTTGATCAAACTCTATCCTGGAAACCACACATCTCCCAAATTTTCCGTCGCACTATCTCCACCCTAAAACAGTTCAATCGTCTACGATATCTTCTTCCATATAAGTCCCGTCAACTCCTAGTTTCCTCCCTTGTTTTCCCCCACTTCGACTATGTCTGTATGGTGTACGGTGGACTCTCGGGAGATTCCGAGGCCAAACTTAAACGCCTAATGAATTTCGCACTACAATTTGTTTTCGGAATCTCAAGGGATACGCATATTACCCAGTATTACACTGAGTTGAGGTGGCTCTACCCATCCTATCACCGTCGGTGCCACCATTCTGTACCAGATCATTAGAACTCATCGACCCTCCTATATTTTTCACAGCTTACAATTCAAATACTCCATCCAATTCCCGTCCCACTGAATCTCGTACTACCGACCTCTATCCTCCTTCTCACCAAACTGCTGCGTTTGAAAAACCCTTTCCAATACAAGCCGTCTCCCTCTGGAATTCCATCCCTGCTGATATTCGACACGTTCAATCAGTTTCCTCTTTCAAACCTCTCCTCTTTAAACACCTACTCCTTTCTCAATCCGACTGATTGCGAAATATACTAAAGAGAAATATCTAACCACCCCCAGAGACTACCTCAATTTATTTAGGTTATTTTAGTTTCTTATATATGTGTACAATTTTCTTGTTCTTTTCTTTCTCTTCTTTAGTATTTTTATTTTTAGCCAACTCTTATTGTAATTATATAATCTAATTTTAACCACACAGACATACAATCTGTACTTATAATTAGTTCTAAAGGGACAACAGTCCCAGAATAATAAAATATTTTTTCATTCATTCAATCCTTAGGATTCTATGTACTCACATTATGGGGAACCGATTCTAAAAATTAGAGGAAGGAAGGGGCATTAAGCATGAAGAATACAAAAAAAAATAAATAAATAAATATCACGAATTCCATCCTTGAGATTAAATTGATATTCAATTTGAATTTTAAATATCGGTGATCGGTGTTGGAAGTAAGAAACTAATGTCAGCTCCCATGCCTTCTTGCATACAAACACATGAGGAGACCAGGCACATCCTACCTGTAGATTGCTTATGCTTCTCATCCAATCGTCTAGCGGTTTGTGATGCTCATCTTGTCCGGAGCTTACAACTTAAACAAAATCTTCCGTTAACTCGCCATTTAATGAAAATACAATCGTGATTCTTCAAGAATTTCTAATATGTCATGACGAATTATAAACATACCAGACAATAACTAAAAAATTGAAGTTTGTTAATTTTTTTTATTTATACTTGTCTTAATTACTATTATTAATACATTATATTTATTTTTCTATGTTCATGTATTAGATTATTTATGTAAAATATGTATTATAAAAAAAAGAAGGAATTTTATAACAGTGTAGGGATATATACGTCATTTACTATGACTATTGGATTCTCATAGTAAAAGAGAATTTATTTAAATCAACTATTTAATTTTCATTTCATAGGAATATTGATTTATTTTTTGTATTTATAATTCTTGTGAATTTTGAAAAATAAAAACAAAGAAGCATATCCTTCATTGGTAGAATATTATGATTAAAATTATTATAATAATAATAATTATATTTTTTTAAATTCATTTTATGATCCATCTATTCTATTTCTAGCACCAGTTTATTATAAATATTAACAGCTTAAGTGTTTAACAATTACCATAAGGAATTTTCGTTCAAAAAATAAATAGGATGGGTTTGATTGAAATCTTTAAGGGCGCATGATCTCATAGAAGAATACCTGGCGAAAATGTGGATTAAAGAGGTTTTTGGCAATTTTAGTCTTCAGGGCGCATATGATTGAAAAAAATATCTAAAAACACGGTTTGAAATCGATAATTATTTTTTCCGAAAAATCATTATATGGCAAAAATAAATAATAGTATTTATTTTAACATTTGCCGACGTTTCGACCCGAACTTCAGGCCTTCATCAGGGCTGAGAAAAGAACCAGATAACAATTGGTATGAGGAACATAAACAATGTATTTAAAAAAAAAAAACTTGAAGTAAAATGAGTTGATAAGTAGTAGTAATTTTGATTATGTTTACTTCATTAGTCCACACTATGTAAGTGTTATTATTATTTATTTCATAGTTCTTGTTATCTACTACTCATGTATTCATTTTACTTTAAGTTGTTTGTTTTTTTACCTACATTGTTTATGTTTTTCATACCAATTGTTATCTGTTTTTTTTCTCAGCCCTGGTGAAGGCCTGAAATTCCGGTCGAAACGTCCGGCAAATGTTAAAATAAATATTTTTATTTATTTTTGCCATTTTTATTTTTGGCTAATCAACTATCCTTCTCTTCATTATTCACTACAGTCAAACATCAACGCACAAATGATTATTATATTTGATTTTTAATTTAAAAAGGAATTACTCAAAAGCTGTTAAAGATATTTTAATTCGAAGTGCACCGTAGTAAAGTAGACAACATTTATCTGAGAAAACAGTTATTAAATTTCTAAGATCAGCTACTAATAAATAAAGGGATTTTATAATATATAAAGTGACTTTCAGGAGGTCTAATATGGCCGCTGTACAGAAATATGCTGCTCGTGTATGGATACTGTAACTGCAGCAGTACAGCGACCGTATTAGACCTCCTGAAAGTCCCTTTCATCATTGAACTTAGTAAATTTGAAGTCCCTGTTATCATTGAAGTTACTAAATTTTTAATCCCTGTTTTCTCAACATAACTTTGTCTACTTTACGATGGTGTACTAAGAATTTAATTATCTTCAGCAGTTTTTGAGCAATTTCTTCTTATTCAATAAAAAACTACGTTAAGAAAAACTCAAAATTGGTCTTAAACTCCTTTTGCTTTAGGAATAGGCCCATGCGTCAAATGGACTTTTTTATTAGAATTTTTGTCTAGAATTATCCTCCGGAGTTTGGCTATTAAGGACTGAGATATCCTGTATTTTATAATTTTAAAAATAGAACACGTTGATATTTTTTAAGTATTTAACTTAAATCACTCCAGAAATAAATAAGGACAGAATAAATTAAAAATAAATTCGAGAAGGAGTTGGTCGGGGGTGCGGTCAAATAAATAAAAAATTAAAAAATAGTATTTTTAATTATTACGCCGACGTTTCGACCCACCTTGCAGGTCTTCACCAGGACTACAAAATATACCAAAATATAAAAGGTACGTGGTGAAAATAAAATAAATGAATTATAAGTATATGTTAATTAAGAAACAGTTGTCTGATAAAGAAATAATAAGATGACATCAGAGATATGGTGGGTGACAATGTAGTTAAAATATCAAGCATTATATATATATATATATATATATATATAGAAGATACAAACAAAAATAGAAAATAAGTATGAATAAAAATAGAAAACAATTTGTTAACTTACATGCTATTTTCTCCTTTGTTTTCTATTTCCATCCATACTTATTTTAAAATATTTAGAATTATTTAAATATTTAATAATTTATATTAATAAAATTATTATAAAATAAGACTGTTTATTTTTTCACCATATTTATTTTCATAGCTACGTTTCGGCCGGTAAGTCATCTTCAAGCCATTTTCTTCAACCATGCTTGTTGCTCTTAGGACCACATGCAAGAAGCACGGTTGAATGAAATGGCTTGAAGATGGCTCACCGGCCGAAAAGTAGCTATGAAAATTAAAATAAATAAGGTGAAAAAATAAACAGAGTCTTATTTTATAATATTAGAAAATTGTCACCTAAAACAAGCACATATGGATTTATTCATACTTATATTCTATTTTTGTTTGTATCTTCTATATATATATAATACTTGATATTTTAACTACATTGCCACCCACTATATCTCTGATGTCATCTTATTATTTCTTTATCAGACGACTGTTTCATATTTAATATCTACTTATAATTCATTTATTTTATTTTCACCATGTACCTTTTATATTTTGTATCTTTTGTAGCCCTGATGAAGATCTGCAAGGTGGGTCGAAAAGTCAAAAATAATTAATTAATTATTAATTAAAATACTACTTTTAATTAAGTATTTATTTGACCGCACCCCCGACCAACTCCTTCTCATATTATATCACGGTCAACCATCTCTACATCATTAAAAAATAAATTCATTTTGAGGAGGGGAGGGGACCTTCACCCTGAAAGCATAGATAACATACAGTTATTTATTAATTTTTACTAAAAAAAAAAATCTTATCCTCCCTTTAATGATACTTTTTATCTTTTAAATTTCCATTAGACTATGGACAATCTCAGTGTTTCCCATATCGAATTACCAGCCTTGAAGCGATCCATTCATATCTTAGGAGTATATACGACATCAGCATCCTCTCAGACGGCACAATGTTTGTTGGGCAGTGAAATATTGGCGAGGACTCTAAAAGGATATGGTAATTCGCTAAAACTACCAGCTGGGGTCCCGCCTCTGGCTTGACCCCTGATTGACCTTAGATTCCCTCCAACCGACGTGTACAAGCCCTGTGTGCACAGCGGGTTCGTGTCCCACCAACAGCTATCCCAACTCTTAAAACCCAATATATAAAATCAAGAAAAAAATCATTCATCAATTGTAACATAGTCAAAATAAAAACAAATAGCGATTTCGAATTATTTTCATGATTGAGACGAATTTCTAATTAATCTCTATTGAAGATGTGCCTGATCCTTACAATAAAATCAAATCGAGAAAGTGTATATACATCTCAACATAAAAAATCGAGTGTGTCCACTCTCATGATTTTCCTACCTATTTTAGAAAAGTTTTTATATCTTTACATATGCAAAAAACAGGCTAAACGGTGTAGGATAGGTAGGAAAGTAATAACTTAAAACATTTGTAGAAAATAGAATAACCTGTACACAGAAAGACATAAAGACAGACCAATGGCTAAAAATGTGTTTTTCGGACTCAGGGAGGGGGCTTTGAAACGTATAGATCCGTCGAAAACCGCATATCGAAAATTTGACCCGATCGCAATACTTACCTTACCTAGTATAGGTAGTAAAGTAATAATAATCGATTCCGATGATTTTTTTTTTGTTTTGTAGGCAATTTAATTACCTTTCAAAAGTACTATTATAAATTTTACCATAGAATATATACTTGGCGAGTTAGGCATCAAAACATTTTTATTTCCTTTATAACTTTTTTTTCTGAATTTTTTCGGGAATTTAGTCCATGTACGAAAATTGAAAAGTCAATTATTAGAACACTATGGGGAAGTTTCATCAAAATCGTTAGAGCCGTTTTCGCGCTACAGTCTACAGAAAATTCATGTTTTTCATTTATTGAGCAGCAGCTATTGCGCATGGAGCATCCATTTGTATCACAGGCATCAGTATTTAAAACCCTACAAATTAAAAAATGAAGCAACAAAATCGGTTCACTAGTTTCCGAGAAAATCTTGGCACAGACAGACAGGCGGCTACAAATGTGTTTTTCGGACTCAGGGGACTCTGAAACCTATAGCTCCGTAGAAAACCGTGTATCGGAAATTTGACCCGATCAATTTCCTTACCTAGCATAGGCAGGAAAGTAAAAATGAAGAAAATAAGATTTCAAATTTTAATATTGATAAATAAATTTAAAAATATAGGCAAATCGACATTTTTCCAACAGCACTGAATCAGATAGGGTTTTTGTGAAGTTTGCGTATTTGAATACTGAAACTTGGTAATAGAGTGCCTTCCACATCCTTACGAAACTCTTGCACCTTATGACAATCAGAGATAGGCAAATGGTACTTCTGAATACCGAGTACCAAGCATAGGCGCAGAATTTCTATTTTGATTGGGTGGGGGGAGGGGCGTTATACCAAAGAAAAAAAAATGGCGAGAGTTTTTATTATGTGTTAAAATTCAACCTCGTTTGTTTGTTGGGTTTTGTAAACACCCATGTCATCAACGCCTGCAATTTCGTCAACGCTAGATTAAATATTTTAATTTTTTTTTTTTTAAATCGTTTAATTTTAAGAAACCTAACACTAAGTTTATTGTGTCTTCGTCATCCCTCAAAATGTTTGCTATTGGAGGTGTAAGTCCTGAACTATTTAGACTCGATACGCAAAATGGACATACCTGTAAAATGTGGCTGACTGTAAGTGTATTATTGGAGTGTCGGCAGAATTCAACCTTGTGAAAATAACAAATATAATATTGAATGTTTAAAATTAATTTGTTTATATGACTGTATAATTGTAAGGATTTTTTTTTTGTTTTAATTATTATATATACTTGACAATATCTAAAAAAAAAAAAAAAAAAATACACTTG
Source organism: Nezara viridula (assembly GCA_928085145.1). Classification (NCBI taxonomy): domain Eukaryota; kingdom Metazoa; phylum Arthropoda; class Insecta; order Hemiptera; family Pentatomidae; genus Nezara; species Nezara viridula. Next base: position 135,189,216 of record OV725078.1, on the reverse strand, counting down.
AATATATAACGTATTTGTTCAGATTAAAAACATGGGAGGGGGAGATGGCCTTCATAATATTGGTCCATTTCTAGAACTTTTTCAGCTAAAAATAAATAATGTAAAAAAAAAATTGAATTAAAAAAAAATCCGACTGGGAAAGTCTATCCCCCCCAAGAGAATGTACTTCCATATCTACTTAAACATCTTGGTAGATAGATACGGAAATTGAGATATACGATTTTTTTTTTTAACTCACCTTTATTTTTCATATAAAGAATTGATAAAAAAAGTTTGTTTCTTGCTAAAAATTACTTAACAATTAAGTAAAAAAGTAATAAAATATATGTAAATAAAATTGTTTAAAAATAAAATAAAATATGTTATCTTTCAATTTATAACGCATGTATATAGGTATTAAATGAAAGCACGTGTCAACGAAAAACTATTTAAAACATTATCCCTAAAAGTATTATTTTTACTGTAAACACAGTATTTATTTTTTATAAGCTTTCAAGGTACGCTATTATTTATTTATTTACTAGTTTATTATTTTTCTTCCAGAGTAATTACTGTTAAAGACATAAATAAATAAAAAAAAAACCAAACAACCCAAAATTAAATCCTGACTCCACTGCTGCAAATACCTAACCTTTACAACACCCCAAACACATTTATACATAATTATACAAGTCAAATCACAATCTTAATATTATTCGCAAACGCTAATTGCTTTGTTATTCAACTATGAGCTAGAAACAACAACGAAGGTAGGTTAAAAAAAAAATTGCCTGCGGTCGGTATTTCCGTTGTAGCAACGATTTCTTTATACATCATTTGTTTACTTCATCAATTTCAAATTAATAATAAACTTTATTTAGATAGAGAAATAATTTATTGAAAATAATGCTAATCTAGTTCATAGGTTTGATTTACACACAGTATACTAATAAGGACATACTTCTTACATTATATATATATATATATATATATATATATATATATATATATTTTATTTTTTCCCCTTCCTTATTACACCATAACACTAGTCATACAAAATACCACCATATACACTAGACTATCATTACTGCATAACATTGGTGTATGTAGTATTTTCCAAAAAAAAAAAAAAAAACTGAATGCTAGAATACAAGAACAAATCACTGACACATATACCAACGTAATTCCACGAATCAAACAAAAAGATAGACTATGCTAAAATTATAGAAACGTTTTTTTTTCTTCTTATTGCTTTCGGTAATTTAAGCTTCCATACTTTTTGCTATTAAAATTTTTAAACTTCGAAATTATCCCTTTTTTTAATTCTAACAAGGTAATCAAACTTTTATATTATTATTTTCCCGGATTCCCGAAAGAAAATATAAAATTATTACGAAAAATAAATTAGAAAATTATAGTGTGAACTATGATTACGTTATCGGCCGGTGCCTGAAGGAGTCATACGGCCTTGTTATGGTACTTGGTGCTTTGACCTCGTAGCTCAATGCTGCGCTGAGTGTTCTAGCAATCTCAACAGTTTCCATAAATTTATTTATAAATAAATAAATTATTTATAAATGTATATTATTTGAATCAATTTGTTTATGTATTATCAATACTTTACTGATTTGTATCCCAAAGTACAAAAAAGTAACCGTTTTCAATCTTAGTGAAACTTAATCAGTAGAATTTTTAACAGTTACAATCATTCAATGTCTATGCAAATGATATATATTGAACGTTTTAATAAATATCATTTACTCATTTAAAAAAATAAGTAATATAAAATATAAATTTTGAAATCAAGCATAAATGTAATCGGAAAAGATAAATCTATAAAAATTTGTAACTGTAGACATTTTTTCCATTTTGACCAAGGACGTATCTAAATTGTTTATCGCACTCACTTTTGCGCAATTATTGTTAGAATACATGAATTTAATCACATTCTACCAAAATAAAATAAATTAAAGTAAAATAAAAATAATTCCAGTTCCTGTAAATAATAAAAGCAAGTTACTTAGTGTCAATTGGTTAGGAATACAAACATAATTAATTTAGAAACAAATGTGTAGTTATGGATGTTTTGCAAGTTTCTTTTTATTTCCTGTTATTAACATCTGTGTACTAATCTATTTCGAAATAAAATCCTATCATTTTCATAATAGCGTCGATAATAATAACAATTTTACTTAGAGTATGATGATTTGAATTAAAAAGACGCTATAAATTGAAATTACGCTGTTTTCTAAATTATTTAGGTATTAAGGACTAGAAAAGTATCATTAAAATCAAAATAATAAGAAATAAACTCTCTCTCTATCAATTTATATGATAGTTTTTTTCATTCATGGAGTGATACTATTCAATATCGAAATAAAATCCTATCATTTTCATAATAGCAGCGATAGTAATAACAATTGTTCATAGAGTATGATGATTAGAATTAAAACGACGCTATAAATTAAAAACTAGGTTGTTTCCTAAATTATTTAGGTATTAAGAACTAGAAAGGTATTACTAAAATCAAAATAATAATAAATAGACTCTCTCCCTTTCTCTCTCTATCAATTTATATGATAGTTTTTTTTATTCATGGAATTTACAACTGTATACTATTCTATATTGAAATAAAATCCTGTCATTTCCAAAATAGCATCGATAGTAATAACAATTGTGCATAGAGTATGATGATTCGAATTAAGACGACGCTATAAATTAAAAACTATGTTTTTTTCTGAATTATTTAGGTTTTAAGAACTAGAAAAGTATCACTAAAATCAAAATAATAAGAAATAAACTCTCTCTCTCTATCAATTTATATGATAGGATTTCTTCTTTTTTTCTTTTTTTTATTCATGGAATTTACATCTGTGTAGTATTCTATATCGAAATAAAATACTATCATTTTCGTAATAGCATCGATATTAATAACAATTGTGCATATAATATGATGATTTGAATTAAGACGACGCTATAAATTAAAAAATAGGTTGTTTCCTAAATTATTTAGGTATTAAGAACTAGAAAAGTATCACTAAAATCAAAATAATAACAAATAAACTCTCTCTCTATCAATTTATATGATACGATTTCTTCTTTTTTTTTTTATTCATGGAATTTACATCTGTGTAGTATTCTATATCGAAATAAAATACTATCATTTTCGTAATAGCATCGATATTAATAACAATTGTGCATAGAATATGATGATTTGAATTAAAACGACGCTATAAATTAAAAAATAGGTTGTTTCCTAAATTATTTAGGTATTAAGAACTAGAAAAGTATCACTAAAATCAAAATAATAACAAATAAACTCTCTCTCTATCAATTTATATGATACGATTTCTTCTTTTTTTTTTTATTCATGGAATTTACATCTGTGTAGTATTCTATATCGAAATAAAATCCTATCATTTTCGTAATAGCATCGATATTAATAACAATTGTGCATAGAGTATGATGATTTGAATTAAAACGACGCTATAAATTAAAAACTAGGTTGTTTCCTAAATTATTTTGGTTTTAAGAACTAGAAAAGTATCACTAAAATCAAAATAATAAGAAATAGACTCTCTCTCTTTCAATTTATATGATAGTTTTTTTTTTTTTTATTCATGGAATTTACAACGGTATACTATGATATATCTAAATAAAATATCATTATTTTCATGATTGCATGGATAGTAGTAACTTTATAATATTAAGAATACATTTCTAATCAATAAATTTTTTTTTCTTTATTGAAAAATACTACATTCTGTCTAAATTAAAGAAAATTATAATATTTATGAAAAAGAACATTCACACCATATTATTAATAAGTAAAATCTATTACGTGAAAAAAATTATAAATTACAAATTATTAAAAAATCTATAAAAACTCTTTTGATTTGACATTAATAATAAAACACTATATACCATTGAAACTCTTTCTTTATATAAGGAAATAAGAGAATAAATATTTTTTACGTTTTCCATGTAATTACTACAGATCCATGAATGGCGGGCCAGTGAAGGCAACTTAGTCTGAGGTTGATATTCAAATCCGAGAGACCTCCAACGGACTGCTGCAATCTCTTCTTTTTCGCACTACCAAATTCAGCCAATGGCACGCACTAAATTTTACAGTTTGTTTTAGTTTTTGTTCCCGTTTATCCTTTAGGTTTTTGGTTTGTTTTTCTTTCATATTTATTTATTTTTTCCATGTGCTTTTTTTTTTTTTTTTACTTTTGCGGTCTTCTGTGGGTATGGCGGTTGCTTGGTCTCAAGGACAAACTTCCCTCTCTCTTGCCAGGTCATTGTACCCAAATCTCTTGTCTGTCTTTAGCGGCTAACCTTTATAGCTTTTTATAACTACCATTCCGGCGGTCCTCCTTCTAGCTCTTGGACCATTCAGCTAACGCAATAAGTCAATAGTCGTCTCTTCTATCTTGATGCTTCTTGTCCCCTCTCTTCGGAGTGGCTCGGTCGTTTCGCCGAAGGCTGCTTCTAATTTCCTCAGACTCATCTCTACGAATAGATACAGAATAGATTATAATACCACTCTAATCCCTAATAGGACCCTGTCTATTAAAGGAAATAAATTTAAACCTATGTTGTACGATTGTTATAGATGAGTATCTTCGGCTCCTCATCTTTACTAAAAGAATAAGGCCAAAAGAATTCGATTAAACCAACATATTTGTTTAAGTATCTCCGCAAAATACCCAGTTCTCTCATCTATGTTATAATAAAAAAAATAATATGTAATTAAATTGATTACCCTCTCAGTAATGTCTTCGATATTCTTTTTTAAAATTAAAACGGTACAGTAATTTTTCTTCCAAGCTTCCACTGGTCATTAATACCAGTGACGCGGATGAGAGAGAAGCTCTGGGACTTCCTGAAGTCCTGTTTTTCTCTTCATAAATGGGGGAGGGAGGCTTGAAGGCACGGAGATCGCTTCAATGATTGTAAATATTGTAATATTATTTTTGTTACTTTTGAGAAACTCTTATCATTATTACTATTGGTGTTGGATGTGTTTGAACGTAATATTTCTCAATAAAGAATTCATTGATTAAAAAAAAGTATTTTAATTTTCTTTTTTATATTTATTTTTAATATTATTATTTCGCTGTTCTACCAACAAATTTTTTATTTATTTATTGTAAGTATGGTGTAAATAAATTATTTTATCACTGTTATCAATATCCTTCATTGCAGCAGAATGTAATATAGACAAAAAGAATACAACGGTAATAACCTGGACGAATAAGAGAGAAACTATATAAAAATGGTGTGTTGAGCGGTCCTTAAAAGCCTGTCGAAAAGAATTACAAGGATTAATGGAATAACGATGCTTTTAGAGATATTTTTTCTACATATGTGTTTATGCTTAGTAGTTTTATATACGTTATAATTTAAAAAGAGTACATATTGTGATTTTTTAATTATTTAGCTAAGATAAATTACAAAAACGAATATGGGCCAGTGTGAAAAAGTATATTTTGAGAGGCTTGAGCCTAATTATATAAATAATTAATTAATAAACGAAAATACGCAATGTTTAATAAAACATTCTAATAACACAGTTCTTAGATTTATGAACACATTTTTTCTTGCCAATAGCTAATTCTGCTAAATTTAATAATTTAATTGTAAGCGTTACATACACATTTTTATTTAATTATTAACACTTAGTGAATGATGTCATCTTATCGTGACCTATACAAATTTTTTATTAATGAAATTCCATGGAAATAGAGAGTTTTCAATCTGGTTAAAGGTAAACATTTTTTTATTTAATAGGTTACTTCTTCATCATATTGTAACCTACACCTTCTTGATACTAATCATTATTTAAGATAATTTGATTACGAAATCGATAAAAAAGTGCATAAAAAAATATTGGGCCGTTTGGCGTGAACCCACCCCAACATGTAAAGTTAACGAGGTTGTATTGGCCAAACGGCCCAATATTTTTGTTGTCACTTTTTTTCTCGATTTTGTTATCAAATTATCTTACGATTCTAATGGAAAGAAAATGAGCATTCGTGGGATTTAGTACCTAACTAAATTTAATGAGATATCGCCCCATTTCTAAGAATTTTCTTTGATAAAAAAAATGTAGGTTTTATTTCTATATTATTGATGTTTTAATTTTTATTCAGATATAACACATAAATCTTTATCTTTTTCTTTTTATCTTTTTGCTGGGAAGTTTTATGTTATTCTTTGGTTTTGGCTTTAGCTTTAGCATATCACAGCATAAAATTACAACATAAATTCGACTTCAATAAACCACAGATATCAGGCACAGAAAAAAAAAAAATAGAAAATTAATTGAATCCATACACATCACAAAAAACAATAGAACAACAGTAAATTATAAAACAGATACCAAACATTTGGGGACACGTTATGCTGACATATTAAACAAAATTAAAATTTAATAAAAATGAAATTGCAGCTACATAAAAAACAAACATTTAACAACAATAGTAAAAAATAAATAGTCATATCCCAAGGTCAATTATATTCACCATGGCAGACACCCAATAATTGGTCTAAAGGCATGAGGATGCTCTGGATATCATTTACTGTAATTTGTTATCACATGAATTTAGAACCTGACAATGGAGCCCTTTAGACTTAAGGTAATTACAAATTTAATATAACAACTCATTTCTGACATGCATTGTAACATGCATTATTTAACTTTATTTTATATTTAACTCAATTTTTAGCCATGAATCAAATAAAAAAACATTGGGATTGTAGGTCTGAAAATGGGAGTAAATGTCCCGAAACGTTAACATGTAACTTGGAAATACAATAAATAAATCAATTGTTGTTTAATTGGAAGTTATTTTTGCCAAAAACAAAGAATAAATCTTTATTTCTTTATGTTTTACTTTACGTTTTTAATTTTTACTAGGTGTTCATCTATTAGAGGAATTTATTTTATATTTACAGTGTTTTTTTTTCTTATCTTGTTTATCTTTTTTTATTATTATTATTTTTTCTTTATTTTTTGAGCCATGCAATGATTATTTTGTTTTATTCTTATTTGTATGCTACATACTCTAAACTTATTGTATATAGTTCCACTAGTTTGTTTTAGTATATTTTGTTAATTTACATACGATTTTTTTAGCTAGGCACTGATTATTTTGTTTGATTCTTATTTATATGTTATATAGTTTAAATATTTTGTATATAGTTCCGTTAGTTTGTTTTATTATATTTTGTTAATTTACATAAGGTTTTTTATTTATTTAAAGTAACTTTTTTTTATTTAATGTAGTTTCTTATTAAATATAATTCTGGCCAGATGTATTTCTTTTTCTCTGCATATTTCTGTTATTCTTAAGGGACTCCACTCCAGAAAATTAATTCCAGTTAAATTGAACTTCCAAAGTTAATTTTCTATTTCTATTTCAAGGTTGCTATGAGATGAAGCAATTCATTTTGACGGATGTTAATAATTTAATAAAAATCTTTACCAAGATATATTAACAGTAGATATTCGTTGCATTACATTCATTACATACAAACTACGGCCGTCGAAACTACGGGACAATTAATCCATGGCCTAACGACACAGGCATTAAGGTGTGAATAGTGGTGGGGCTTGGAGCACACTACGCCACATTAACTTTTTCTTCTCTTTTTTCCATCCTCCGATTCACTTTTCATTAAACCATGACAGAGTGGAGATGATTCGGAACACTCTTATAATTGGAGTGGCAACGAGAATGGAACGACGTCGTAACAGCCCAAATTGACGGATAGAATGGGCCCATTATGAGCGCTTTAATTTCTAACTAACGGCTTACTCTTGAAATTAGAATGGCTTAAATTTATTTTATAAATCTCTTTATGCCTTTTGTAGCTATGGTGTGTCGGTGTTTGCGGGCTGCAACGAATTTACTGGACATAAAAATAATTTCTATTAATTAAATTATTTTATGGTTTTCTCATATTTTTAACCTTATCAGTCATGGAACGACCCTCGAAAAGGGGAATATTCAAGGGGCATTCCTAGCCTCTAAAAAGTGGTGACCTGACAATTCATTCTATAGATCGCACAGAGGAACACGTTTCTCGATTATCTGGATATGGTTTTTTTTTTACCCAGATATCTAAAATTATTGTTGTTGGTTGGGGTTTAAAGCCGTAACACCTAGAGGCCATCAACGCCTGTGTTTAAGGTTGTTTATCTGAACTAGATTTGTATTTCAATTTTTTAATTTTGTTTCCTATGCCGATGACACGTATACCCTATCAATTAATAACGATCCATTTATTGCATCCCAAACTCTTCAATCACACATCACAAGTCTTGAAAAATGGTGTCAAAACTGGTGGATTAAAATAAATTCCAATAAATCCCATCAAATTACCTTTACTCTTCGTCGTAAACCTATGACTTCCTGTCCTACAGTATTCTTCATAAATAGCCCACTTATCCCTGTTGAACAAATCCTAGGACTCCACCTGGACAAACGACTCGCTTGGAACCCTCTTACTAGACTGAAACGAATAGAAACCGCCCGGCGTTTTCGACTACTGCAGTACTTATTAGACAATAATTATTTACAAAATACTAGTATATATTACTATAATAAGACCTATTTGGACTTACGGAATCGAGCTTTGGGGCTCTACCAAACCATCGAATACCTATCGTATCCAATCCTTCGTTAAATCCTCAATGCCCCATATTTTGTCACAAATAAAACCATTCATAAAGACCTTAATGCTCCATATGTTTCCGATTTAGCTTAATCCAGATACCTATCCTACCATAATAAACTTCTGAACCATCCGAACCCTCTTGTTTTCAACCTTGCTTCCTCTTCTACCCCCGATAACCCTCCGAGGCGTCTGAAAAGAAGATGGCCTCGGGAGCTTCTAATATAGAAATATAATTGGAATGCTACCAATGGGTAGTTTCTCTTCGTGTTGTACATGTCATGTTACTTGTTCAAATTTACTTGTTGTATTTATCATTTATACAGTTGTATATTTCAATAATTTTAAAATTAAAAACATTTTTTTTAACAAGTTGTTTGATTTTAGAAAATTTAATACTAACTGTACTGTGTCTTCTTCGTTTTTATGGATATGTGATATTGGAATTGTGAGTCTGAAACTAATTTAATTCGAGATATAGAAAGAACATTCTTGAAAAATATGGCTAACTGTATGCGTATCATTACTGTATTGGTATTTTGGTGGTGGCTGTTTGCTAATGAGATGTGAATAGGTTAGATCAACGCCTGTGTTTAAGGTTGTTTATCTGAACTAGATTTGTATTTCAATTTTTAAATTTTGTTTCCTATGCCGACGACACGTATATCCTATCAATTAATAAAGATCCATTTATTGCATCCCAAACTCTTCAATCACACATCACAAGTCTTGAAAAATGGTTAATGGTTAATAATAGATCGGTATAGCCTATTCTTAGTCTGGTTAAGACAACCTCCTCTCTGTGGATAGAAAGATTTGTTTTTAACCATGGCTTTACAGTTTTCTATTATTTTTTAATTTGCTTAATGGGCTCTCACTTCACATAGATTGCCAGCTGCAAAATATTTATTTTTTGAGGGGGAGACTTATGTCTTGTGGATTTAAAATAGCAGCGCATTGGCGTGGAAGGATAAATGCTTGCTTGGCCGCTGGATATGCTAGCTCATTTCCAATGATTCCTATGCGACTCGGTACCCATATAACATTTACTGTTTTTCCCAATGTTTCGAGTATGTTTATATATGCATGAATTTTCAAGATAGTTGGGTGTTCCGAATACATTCTATTCATACCCTTTTGGGAACATAAGGAGTCCATTATTATTGTAATGGTTTTGGAGGATATTGACTTGGAAAAGTGGAAGGCCGAGACTAGATATCTAAGGTTGTCTTATCCTTACATAGGTATACTTAGTCAATTTCTATCATATATGATACAATAAAGAAAAACTGTAAGTAAATTTATAGAATGAGATATAGACCTAAGAGACCTTAATTAGCTAGGGTTCGAAACGGAAAAAAAAACTTTAAAAAAAAAGTTTCTGTACCATTGGAATTTTTACTATCGTTAGTTTTTCAGTTCTTTTGGAACTAGAACTTTTTGCCTTTGAACTTCTCAAGTAAAGGCTTTACAGAACTACCATTAAAAAAAAAAAAAAAAAAAAATCCAAACTTTCATTTAAAAGTAAAATGTCGATTTCGCTAAATAGTCGATCTAAAAAATCATTTGAATTCATTTAAGTGAAATTATAACTGCAATCCAAGCCCAAAAACTGATTATTTTTAATTTAACCGAACTTTTTTTAAGAACTTGAATAAATAAAAGTTAAACTTTTGCCAGAAACCTGAACCTTTATTACAAAACAGAGTCCTTACAACTTTTATTTTAAGAACTTTTTTCCTAAAACGTTTCACTGAAACTGTTAAAATGGAACTCTTTAAAAAGTTCAGTAAAAGTATCAACCCCCGGTCATAGCAACGTTGTATAATTTCTTTAAATTCAAATGTACTGATATTTTCACGGGTAATCATTTTTTAAAAACTTTTATTCCATTAAACGATATTTCAGTTTAGTTAAAAGTGATTTTTTTATAAGACTATAAATCGTTTTAATTTAAAAAAAAAATGTTTTTCCTATTTCTTAATGTTTCAATAATAATTATATATTTTGAATGAGAAACTCAAATAAAAATATTAAAAAAATTATTTCATTTCTTGTCAACGTTGCGACTAAAGTTTTAGAGCCTTATCGGGGTTGAGTAAAGGCAAGATAACAACCAAATATTATTATATAACTATTGTAAAAATATATGAGAACACAATTTATGTTATCTGCTAGTGTTGTCCAAATACTAGAGCATGACGGGCCTTGCTCTGGCGCACTCAGTCTTAGTATTGCGCAAGAGTCTCGCAATAGTCTTGCAGTTACCTATTAGCTTATTTATGTACAGATATTACTGTCATTTTTCAGATAGCGGAAACCTTACTAAGCTAAAGTTAAAAGTAAAAGTATATTGGTTATACCAATTCTATACGTATAGTAACTAAAATTGTCAATTAATAGTAACTATTTTGTATTGATTTGTATTCACTAAACAATTTTTTTTAAGTTTTGGACTTGCAACAGTTAGGCAGTCTTGCAAGACCAAGACCAAGACCTATTTTGGGCAACATTATAGTAAATAAATCCTATGAAGTGAGTAAAGAATTGAAATACGGAAGTATTACAAGTGGTGGTAATTTAGGAAAATATAATGATTAGTTGTACAGTTTTAAAAATTAAATATTAGATGATAATCGATTGTTGGATATTAAATAAATTAGACTAGTATATTTGAGAAGCAAAAGATAAAATTAATAACTAGTGAATAATAAATATGATGTGATATATAAGATATATATAAACAAATTAATAGGCAGTTATAAAGTAAAAGGTGACAAAGAAACAGTAATAAAGTGAGGAATAAATAGAAAAATCCTAACTACAAAACCATAAGTCTTCAACATAAAGGTGAATAGTTAGCTTGCCAACGTTTCGCCAATTCAGGCATCATCAGGCAGAAAAACCAAGGTCACTTATATGCAGAAAGAAGAACAAACAAGAAAAAGGAAAAAAAAACAAGAAAAAGGAAAAAAAAAAAATATTGCTGCAGATATCTCACGAAGCCATCCAAATACATACTAAAGGGAAGAGAAGGTTCTATTAACACAGCTAAGGAAGGTTATATTGAACAGCTGATTGTCAGGAATACAAGGAAAAATATAAATAATTAAATTTTTTAATAAAAACGTGTTTAATAAAATAAAAACCACTCTTACCTCACAGATAGACCATTTAAAATAAATTGTAACTCTGCTTGTTCATCTCTCTTTTCCCAGTCCGCTGGTGTTCCTCAAGGGAGCATCTTAGGCCCCATGCTTTACACAGTATATACAGCTGATATCCCTACCTATCCTTCAACAGTCCTCAATACCTATGCTGATGACACGTGTGTGTTGTCTGTCAATAATGAACCAACTATTGAATTACAAACCCTGCAGTGACACATTTCAGCCATTGAAAAATGGTGTACAAATTGGAGAATTAAAATTAATCCAAACAGATCCCAACAATTTACTTTTACCCTTCGCCGCAAACCTACAACGCCCTGTCCCACGGTATCCTTTAAAAATATTCCACTGATCCCTGTAGAACAGATCCGTTACCTAGGACTCCTTCTTCACAAACGCCTTTCCTGGAATCCTCATACTAGACTGAAGAGACAAGAAACTGCAAACAGATTCCGACTACTACAACACTTACTTGACAAACGCTCTAAACTTCCAATATTCTACAAAAAACTCATTTATACTACCATCATCAGGCCCATTTCGACGTACGGTATTGAGCGTTGGGCCTCTACCAAAACATCAAATTCTTTCCGTATCCAATCCTTACAATCCAAAATCCTAAATGCTCCTTATTATGTAACAAATCAAATTATCCATAAAGACCTCAACATTCCTCTTGTGGAAGACTTGGCCCGAGCTAGATATACCTCTTTTCATTCTAAACTCTTTGGTCACCTCATTCCTCTAGTTTGTAACCTTTCATCCAACACAATTCCTGACAACCCTCCGAGGCATCTGAAAAGGCCAAGGGACCTTCTAAATTAATTTATCTTTGAAGTGTTACCTATGGGTCGCTTCTTCACAAGTTCCTTCATGTAATATATTCCTATAGCAAATTTACTGTTTGTATATATATTTACAGTTGTAAATTTCAATATAATAAACAAATAAAATAAAATAACAAATGATCGCAAGTTAAATATTCACCTTTATGACGTAGACTCATGGCTTTGTAGTTTGGATTTTTCCATTTATAACAAAAATACCTTATGTCTCTTTTCTAACTTTATGCTTATCCTCGTAATATTACTTGTGGAAAGGCCGTGTGATCGCTGAGTTTCGTTGGGAATGTATGTTATATATATACATATCTTCAAGCTTTTTCGTTTGAATTTATTATTTTATTTTATTTAACATGGTTTTTTATTATTAAATCTTAGTTATGCATACATTTGTTTTTCCTCATTCCTCCCTTGTATTTATGCAAATAAGCTGTTCGATGTAACCTTCCTTTGTTTTGTTAATATAACCTTCTATTTCCTTCTGTTTGTATTTCGATGGCTTCGTGAGATGTCTACAGCAATATTATTTTTTTGTTTGTAAAAGATTTTAAATTGGCTCTAACGATTTGCGATTGTACTTGCTATAAAGAAACAAAATTAACTTCATGAAAAAAGTTATTCTAAAAGTATGAATACGATTTTGAACATGTGGAATATATATTTGTAAAAGGCGGGCTCTGCAGAATCGGTTAGAGTTCTTTTTTAACAGACCGCTATTTCTTTACTCATGTAATTACTCAGTTATCCCCTCGAGACTGGGCGGAACACTTTCCATTCCTAACCTTATAAATAAAAAAAATCTCAGGGATAGAACACCTGTATCGATTTTTTCATTGTTGTAATATATATATATAAATGCACATATTGTATGTAATATGTTAATTATTCGTGTTTTAATCGGCAAAATGTATAATCTGGACCTGTTAGAAAGGAAGGATTCTACCGAAATTCCTTCAACTCCTTTAATGTTCCTCCACTCGGCAGAAAAAAGTCCTGCCCAGGACCCTTCTCTCTGCCCTCGTGGCATTTTGATTTTACGATAACGGGGACACATCCACACGCTCCATGTGCCCAAAGATTCCACTCTTTTGCAACTTCTAATCAGATATCCAGGTTTTGGAATTCTTCGTTTGGACTCAGAGGAAGGTTTGACGGATTCAGTTCGTGTCATAACTGATAAAAACGTTTTAATGAACGTTAGAGAAATTTATTTAGATTTAAACTATTTTTTCCCTTATACACAGATAAACAAATCTGAAAATGAACTTTCATAAATTATTCCCCAAATGGGTTAAGCTCAAACCATTTCATCCATAAATGCTAACAGCTTATCTCATTATTAAAAAAAAATGTGGAGCAGTAAGCAAAAGTCCTTGACTTTTAAATAATAAAAAAAAAAGAGAGGGGCAAGTATGCTCAATGCAAATTATATAAATTTCTTTTTTTCTTGGTGGGCTTTACTGTATATAATATTTTTAACAATTGTCAAAAGTTTTTGTAGTACCATACAAAAGACACACCTAACTACTCTTAGCATTTAGAATTAATGACTAATTGTTTATTATTAGAGTAAGTATGTAATTTTTTTTTTTGGAGGGGTTTATTGCATCCTACACTTAGAATGGAAAATCTGCAACTATGTTTATAACCGGCTGGTCAAACGGTAGGTGATAAAAACTGGAATAACCAACAACTGGTTATTTTCTAATAATCGCTATTCCTAATGTAAGGCACAGTATAAGTATGACTAGCAAATCTTTGAATCTCTGAATTTTCCATTAACCAAAAATTTTAATTCCAATTGTCAATGCATAATCGTTTCTCAAAAAACAAGAAATAATTTATTTTTTGTATTCTGCAGACAAAAAGATTGGGTTGGGATTACGTAACTTTATTACTTTTATTGAGAATACGTGGTGTATTATAGACATAAAAAGTATTTTAATACACAATGTATTGACCATTATTTAGTATGACCTGTTCTCATCTTTTCACTAACTGTGTAATTCCACTTTAATAGAAAGTTTGAAGTTTATGGTAAAAATGCTGATGGATGTTATCATTGATGTCTTGTTCGTTTTCGCTTGGATGTTCTGGTGAATAGGGAAGGTGAAGAAAAAGACCCCATTCAAAGCTTAATAATTTATTGCGAGGGAGCAATAAGGTATGGTGCCTTGGAAACACCAATTCCAGGCACCACCTATTCTAGGCATTTTTTTTTTAATTGATGGATTCAATTTTGTTAATTGTCAGCAGTACAGTATTGAATCAATTGTTACTTCTGATGACTATAGTTCATAGAAAATACTCTTGAAATCCGACTATGTGGAAAGCAATGCCTTTGGGTGCAATCCGGGTTTTGACGTTGTTCTAAATGAGTCGTTTTGTTGCCGTTTCCGCAGTGAATCACTAACGGAAATGCGTGTTGTCAAGTTGACTTCGGTTTGAGAGTGAGGGAACCAAACATCAAGCGAGGAAACGTTAGTACGCAGTTCATACTATTTTTTATTAAATTATTAAAACTTGTCTAAAACTGCGTAAATGGCTTCATTTTATAGTAACCTACAACATTTTTATTTAGGAGAATTCTCGGAAATGGGTAGTTTTCACTCAGGATTTCGGTAAACTTTGTCAATTTAATGAGATAATAAAAACTCATGAACCCTCATTTGTTTCCACTTGAATTGTAAGATAATTTAATAACGAAATCGATAAAAAGGTAGTCTAAAAAAATATTGGGCCGTTCGGTCTATATGAGCCTTGCTATTTTGAATATTGGGTTGGGTGTGGAGGTCACGCCAAACGGCACATTATTTTTGTAAGCCATTTTTTTTTCTTATCGAATTTGTGATAAAATTATATTACAACTCAAATGGAAGCTAATAAGTGTTCATTACTTCTTTCTTATGAATGAGCCTCACTCAGCTTTAGTACTCAATGCCCTTAAATGTGGCAAATTAATTCTCAATAAAAAGATTTAAAAAAAAAAGTTCTTTCAGTTTGAAAACGCTCCATTTCCAAGAACTTTTGTAAATAAGTAGAGGGCGGGGTAGCTCAGTGGGTTTGCTTGCAGAACTCAAGGTCCCAGTTTCGATTCTGGCAGATGGCTTATTTCATCAGCAGTGGATAGGATCTGGGGTCAGGAGAGCCTCCTGGGGCACATCCAGCCTCTATAAAGTGGGAAATCTTAATTAAATAATTAATTAAGAGGGAAAACCTGACGGTTGAGCGTGATATCGGCCCAATCGCCTCCCTGCACAACCTGCCTTGTGACAGTACTTTCTCTAAATAGTATTGAACCCAAGACCCTTCATGGGTTGTAGTGGTACATTTTTTTTTTACGTAAATAAGTAGTCCGTGGTACAGCCCCCTTTTTATCAAATTATTAACACCCGGCTAAAACTTCGTAAATTGCTTCATCTCATCGTAATCTACAAATATTTTTTTCACGAAAATTTTCGGAATTGAGACGTTTTCAATCTGGAGATAAGCAAACTTTGTCTATTTAATTAGGTACTAAAAACTTGCAAATACCCATTTGCTTTCCAATTTAATCGTTAGATAACTTGAGCACAAAGTCAAGTAAAAAGGTGGCCTTCAAAAATATTGAGTCGTTTGGGGTGACCTACACTTAGTTGTCAAATAACGAGGTTATATAGGCCAAACGACATAGTTTACCGACCTTCAGATTTAAAACCAATACCCATTGGAACCCAATTCCCATTGGAATTGCCCCCAATTCCGATAATTTTCTGAAATAAAATATTTTTAGGTTACGATGAGATGCAGCTATTTACGCAGCTCCAGCTGGATGTTAATAATTTGATAAAAAGGGGTCGTTACCACGGACTAAAGTTGTGAGTTAACGATAAAATGATGATGGAATAACTTATCGGGGAATATCTGTAGAGGATTTTATAACCGCCATCAAACAGAAAATGAAGACAAAACGGGAACAGATATGGTTAAATGTAACCGAAAATAACTTGAGGTAGGTTAAGGGTGACGTTTCCTCTTGGGCATCGTCAAATAGGAATAACCGCATAGATGAAGTAATTCATACACGCCTTACCCATGGATACCTGATGGCCCGTGATCTTCGCCAACATGCCAAACTTGTGGGACTCTTCTGACAGTGAATCACATTTTAACAGAATGCAGATCTTACGAAACATTTAGACTCTCTTGTGACTTGACAAACGATCTACACTTCATTTTACAGGACAATACGAATGAAATTGATTAACTATTTTCTTTTCTGAAACGTTCTCAACTTGAGAATACAATCTAATTCTCAGTGAAAATAAGGCAATAATGACCCAAGTGGTTGAAGCCTTAAAATATAAAAAAAAAATAAATAAATAAATAAAACAACGATAAAATGAAGCCATTCCCGAAATTTTATAAATGAAACTGAAAGGACTTATTTGTCAATCCAATGCACTAATACTATATTTGTGAAAGAAACGTTTTCATTGTTGGTCAATTTAATTATTAATTAGCATTATTTATTTATATAACGTTAAATAAATAAAGAAAAGTCAATAAATTCCTCTTTGCTTATTTGATGAAACATTTGAAATGTAAGATGTGCGGGAGTGGTGCGGTCAGTGCAGCTCCCCATCGCAAGGTTAGTGACCCACTATGCCCCTTCCCCAACTTCTTAAACCTATCGATTTTTCAAATTGAGCTTCCTATTTGAATTAATCCTTTGCTTTATTTATTTATTATTTAAATAAAAAATCACAATAATAAAATATAATTAATTTAGAAAGTCTGGCAAATGACATGTATTTCGCCTACGTTGCACATTTCATCCGGCTTGAAATCAGATCTGCATTAATTTTACTCACAGATCGATTTAACGGATCTGAAACAGATGGTAAAAGTCAACGGCCGTATGATTGGAATTTATATTTATTGATTTATTATTTTAATGCTATTTTTAATGTTATAAATAATACGAAGGAGGGCCAGAAAATATTTCGATTGGTTTTTAAATATTAATTTTTTGATTATTTATAGCATATGTATAAAAAGTTATGCTTGATATATTTATAAATTTATATGTTAATTAACAATAATATACTCGATAATTAATTTAATGTATAATTTACAATCTCATTTATGCATTAAAATATATTGAAAATTAAATTGTTTATTTCGAATTAAAAAAAACATAATTTATACCTAAGTAACATAATTTTATGAACACATTTTTTAAATCTTCATTTTTTTTGTTTTATTTTATGTCTTCTTGAAAATATTGTAATTTGGCTATGATAATTGCCGATGAAAAAATAAAATAAATATTTTTTTAAACTCGTTTTTGTTGGGGAGAGAAGAGGAGGAGAGAGGAGACTTCAGCTCGTAAGAATCTTCATTGAAATATTCTAGCCTGGCTTAAATGCGGAATCTTCAATTCTTTTTCCTTTGAAGTACCTTTAATTGTGTTTATTTAAAGTAATTAACCTTTTAACATTGTAACTAGGAATACGAAATTAAATACATATAAACCCTGAACGAATTTTATAATAAATAAAGGAAAGATAAGGATTATTCTTATGTCAGATAGAAACTGTGAAGCATTGCCGGCCTTAGACATTCAGTACTTTATGACGTCACAAATGACGTCATCTCCCATCTAAAAAAATTAAATTTATTTCTTAAGCCTTTTTATATTATGTAATATTTAAATTTTATTTCATTCAACATTTCTCTATTATTTATTTATTTATAATTATAACAATCTGTCACGTGAACAATAATTATAGTGATATATGAACATATTTACACCATATATACAGAAAATATGAAATTAACAAAAGTAAAATAATAATCAAAAACTATGTATAATAATAAAAAAAAAATAACCTAAAGATAAATAAATTAAAAAACAAAAAAACACAGTCATACCTATATACAATAGATATATAATTAGGCTGGGAAACCCAAGCCAGGCTTCTCTCTCCAACTAAAGAAGGAAAAGCAGGACTCCAAGAGATCCCTGCGCTACTCTCTCAACCGCGTCACTGGTGCTAATGGCAGTGGAGTTTGAGCGAGAGCGCTTTAGCCACACATACTCTTAAGTGGAGAATCTGGCCATTGCCAGAACTCCAAGATTGATTGATTGATAGGTTAAAATTAATTATTTTAATACGGTTTTTATTTTATTTTTACAATTAACTAACCTAAAGTCTCCAACGGGCACCACTCCAGGTCGCCCCCCCCCCCCAGGCTATTGTCCCGATTGCCCCAACCTAAGGCCGGCAGTACTGTTAAGTTGGAAACAGCTGATGGCACCCGAATTTTCTGTTCTTCTCTATTTAGACTACTCACGTCTATACACGACTTTACTATTTTAATTTATAGCCATTTTAATTCTTCAGTTACACTTAATTTTCAAAAAAGATTTTCAGGCGTAATGTTGAGGATCTACGTATAATCTAAGAAAAATCTTCTTAACTCATTCTTTTTATGTGCTGGTTTCGTGGTGAATGTTTTAATTTTTTCATTTCAAACATTTTTTTTTTTAATTCGTCTAGTCATCAAGCAATTATTTTTTAACATCCTTGTATCTCCTTTAATCTTTTGAGAACGCTCCCAATTTTGTTTATATTAATTAATATTTTTAAATTATATTATACCGTTTATAATTTATAGTTTCGATTTTCGACATATGAAAATACATATATCTAGTCCGCACAGAATGGTAAGTGAAAGTTGCGTGCAGCAGACAAGATATTTTTTTAATTAGGAAGATTTACTACTTACATACATAACTATTTTCAAGTCAGTAACTTAAGTTTCGTCATTTTACATATAATACGAGCAAACATATGGATGTTGACTGTAGGAATCATGACCTTTTAAAGATTAAATTCGGGGCAGATCTTTTGTTTTTATATGATATTCTTTAATTAATTAACAGAATGAAATATAACTGAATTCGATCTTACTTGGAAAATAAACACCCGTTGACAGACTGTGGTTGCTAAAGGAGTGCTCACTGGCTGGAGCAATGTTGTGGGTTAAAAGCTTGCTAAAGCGAAACAATGAGAGACCTTGGCCACGCTTTTGTCTGTAGTCGCCGCTTCAGTTTGAAGGCAAGTTGTGCTTTATCTGTGTGCAGAGTGTCTACTGTTGCTTGACATATATCAATCAATATATCTATTAAAACAATTGGTCGATTAATTATAGAAATTTGACATATATCATGCCATATCAAATAAACTGCTTTAATTTAAAAAAAATTAAAAAAAAAATTTTTTGTGAATAAAAGTCAAGGCAAAATAGTTACTAAAACAAAACAATTGTAGTTACTTTATGTATAAAATTGATAGAAACAATATACTTTTATATTTGATTCTTCCAATTTTTCATTCGGGATTTAGTTAAGTTACCCCAATTTTAATGTTATTTTTAATGGACATATTTAAAATTGTTGAAACATTTTTAAAAGCGGTAGTAAGGTCATGTGAGTGAACACACTAGATTTTTTATTTATATAATTAGTGATATTGTATAGATTGTCTTTACTCCACAATTCTTCCATTCCATGGTGGGACCTATCAGTATCTTTCTTGACAATGCCTTTAATGTATTGTCAAGTTAATTTTATTAGACTTCACTATGTTTATGACAATAAAACATCTAAATGTACCTATTCTGCATTAATATTTCTAATATATGAATTAACATGTTTAATAAATTGTAAGATGTTAATAGGTACCTAATTGCAAATCTCTTGTGCATGACCAAGACCAACATCAAGACTGAATGCGCAAGACCAAGACTCGTCTTAGGACTACGAGTCTTGGTCTTGCATTTGGGCAACACTAGATAAAAATGTGGAGCATATATATTTTTTTCTGTTACCGTTACAGACCTTGCTGATTTTTTTCGCCTTGATCAGCATTCCCATTTTCCGCCTGTCTAGAGCTATTTCTTTCAAGTTATCTGCATGGAGCTCCATTGCATCTTCGTTGATTCGATTCATCCATCTGTTCTTCCTCTTCTACGTGGTTTCATTATTGAGACATTCATTGCTGTGTAGTGACTTCCTGATGGATTGCAACGAGCTACATAATCCCCATCTGAACCTTCTTGCCTTCATTCTTCTTGAATTCTTTTCTGAAATTTATCGAATAATGTTATATGATTCCAAAAATTAATGTTTTTTTTTTCTTATTTCTCCTTTTTCTTTATGAGACTCATCCTCCCTTTCTTCTGGATCCCGAATGGAGGATAGGCACGCCCGCGTGGGCCTATTCTTAAACTTTTAACTTTACATTAAAATAAATTATAAATAACGTTAAATATATTGTGTGATAAATATCTAATATCCGGGAAAATTTTCCCTGGGTGCCCTTGGTTTCTGCCCCCTTCCCCCTCCTGGCCCTGATGATAGGGAGTAGTATTGATTGAAATGAATGTTTAATTGGAAGTAAATGAAATTTATATGCAGATGCATCTATTTACTGATTTGGCCTATTTCAATGGGGATAAGGTCCAACTGATATTAAAAATTATTTTAGGGTTTTGAATTTATGAGGCGGGCACATTTCGACGGAGTTACAAGTTTTCGAAGTGATAAGTGTCAAACAAAGGGAAAATCATGGACCAGACGACTGGAAGTGTGGATACAGATAATTGTATATTATCTGTACAATTGTATAATTGTATATACAGATAATTGTATATTATCTGAGGTTTTTTTTATATTCTACTTTCGCATGCATTGTTTTAAAAAGAGGAAAGCTATAAAATTTCTTGGAAGGGAAGCATGAAGAGAGTTCATGCGCCATCAGCTTTGAGGGGGTGGTCAAGCCTGTTGCGTTAAGTAAGTGTGGTGTGGGTTCTTCATCGTTTGAGTTTTACCGTTGAGGACTGTGAAAGTCATTCTTTAATAATGGTGAAGATTTGATGAACTTTTACTAATTTTGTAAGATCGACATACAGTGTGATTCTTTGTGTAGCATTGGTTTCATTTCTGTCATTTGGGTTTTTTATATCAGAATCCTATCTCATCATTGTTGTTCATGGACGGTAACATTAGTTCTTCTCCCGACAATTTTGGATAACTTGTTATCCTAAAGGTAGATATCTTGATTTCTATGTAATAGCTATTTCGTTTAGATATCTAGCCTACTTTAATATGTTTTCATAAGTATACTTAACTTAAAATGAAATACAAGCAAATACTAACGTGTTTCTCATCAGCACTATGCTTCTTCATCAAAGAAGATTTTATGGGAGCTGTATGAAGACAAGGGTTTATGGCGAAAGAAGGTTTTATGGCGCAAGTTACGCCATCAAACTTTTTAAGGGGTGCATTTTAGGAGGGAGGCAAATTTCAACGGGGTTATGAATTTTCGGAATAAAAATTTTCAGAATAAGGGACAAGAAGAAAACGTGGAACATACCACAGCGAGTGTAATTGTGTATGATCTACGATTTTTCTGATTCTACTTTCAATTGCTTTGTATGAAAAAGTGAGCAATAAAATATCTTGGGAGGAGGAAGGGGTAGGTTCTTGCGCCATTGACCTTGGAGGGAGGATGGGTACTCCTGTATGCAGATCACGTAGTCATCTGTAACCTCTGGGATGATGATTGCATTACGCAGTCTTCGATGTTGAATGACCAACATCATCCAGTATAAGCAAAGACAGATAAAAACAGGATGTTTGAAGTGCCTTCGTGCTGCTCTCAACCTCCACCAGGTGCCTTTGGACTAGAAGGCCAGCGGGTCATCGGAGAGGATGCCTGTAACCTGCCTCATTTAGGAAAGACGTGGTGAGGACGCAATCATAGTCACGCGACCTTTGGCGGCTACCTACAGTCACGTGATGGCGTCTCGTCCGCACCTTCAATGTCACGGTTGTAAGGTAACAACGCCGAGTCTTAAACGACTTAGGAGGGGGAGGGGGTGGGTAGGTCAGCTTTTATACGGATCGAACAGTTCTGCCATGTTTCTGTACAGCATTATCTACTTAATAATAATTCGAACTTATAGATTTGTTACTTTGGAACAAGAGCCCCCTCCTAACGCTGTTCACCTTACATCTAGTAGGTACACAGTTTAAAATACATCCCATAAATCTTTTATTTCTACCAGTAATGGTTTCAGGATTTAATTTTAGGAATTTTTTCTCCATAACGGTAATTGCTATAGAAGAAAAAAAAATGATGTTTTAGTAATTGGCAATTACAGAAACGATAATGCTCTTAGGGATAAAGGTTTTCTTGACACGTTTTTACGTTTAGTAGCAGTACATGCTTTATAATTTAAAAATAAACCATATTGTGATTGTTTAAGTACTTAGTTCAGATCATTAAAAAAAAATATTATGGACCAATAAAATAAAATATGTTCACCATTTTGGTGCGGCTTCAGCCCAAGATCACTAGATCCACCTGTGATTTCCAACACCAGCAAACGCGCCCAACGTTAACTGATTCACTTTCTCAATGTCTTTTTTCAGAGCACTAGGAGGACGAATAATAATTAATAGAATTTATATACCTCGCTAGTAATATTTCCACCACTTTTGAGTATATACGAGCAGAAACTCGATAACACTGTAAATTAAATATGAGGATGTAATCGGGAGAAAAAAACGCAGAGTCTTGTGTTTTTACGGCCTGTCTTGCCTACATTATAGAGATTAAAGCATAGGTAGGATACCACGGTATCTATTTCGTAGTTGCGGCTTTCAAATGTTTTTGCGCGATATTTATTAATCTAGTGCTAGAATTAATTGATATTTAATTATTCAAGTAACGACAATGTGGAAATTAATAGGATAAGTTGAATTTATGTATGTGGGTGTCTGTATTTACTGATAAATAAAAATAGCAACGGTTAAATAAAGAATTATTGCGACCTCCATTAACTCTGCCTAATCTTACTGCGGCCACTAGTGATAAAAAGATTTCCCACCTATGAGCTAAATGTTGTGTGGTTGTTCTCCAATTTAATGCTGAATATGTCAAAATTTCTTCTTTTTATGTTGGACAATGAATATTATTTTATTGGAATTTAAGGTCATTTTGAATTTGTCTAATTAGAGGCGATAAATGAATCGATACGTAAAGTTTTAATTAACAAAAATTTATTTTTACTTTTTTAACAGGCACGATCTTCAATCATAGCCAACGTCGCCAACGTCGCCAATGACCCGAAGTGTGAGCGTCACGAGAGACGGCAATGTAATCGGAAAGATCTGGTCTGTCGTAACCGGAGACTTGGAGGGGGGCCCACGCGCTCATGATCGCCTTTTGATTATACCACCTGGTGTGAACATGGCCAGGGTACGGGGTTTACACCCGTCTACGTCACGGCTGACCGGCCTGTCTGCAGCGGAATAATGAGGGGAGATGAATCTACCGAGAGAAAAAAAAAAAAGATTACGGTGTATGGGGCAAATGTCTTGGAATATAAATGAGCCACATATAGACCCCCTCATTTGCTCTTTAGCCCGTAAGTTTCTCGGATTCCATAAAATTAACCGCAACATCTGTAACGAGTTTCGAAATGAAGGAATAAATTGATGATGTCTAATATTTTTTCCTTAATGAAAAAAAAGTAATGGATATCATTTATGTCTCGTTCATGACTTTCAAAGAGTCTTTAAAAAATGCATCAGTTTACAGAAGAAAATTTATTAGCTTCTTGGACCATGAAGTAGCGGTCCGTTTTTTAATTTTTAATATTTAGTAAAGAGACGATTTTAGCATTAGTTGATTCATGATTATATGCACCGTTCACCATTGGTCGATCGTCAGAGAGGTGTGGGGTCGAAGGGGGTTGGGTTAGAGGACTCGAAAACTCTAAATTAAATGTTAGGTTATAATTGGGGCTTAAACCACAGTCAGGTACCGCTGCCTCTACTACGTACCGTACTGAAGCTTTTATGAAAATATCTATTTGTTCCATAGGTACATATTTGTTTCTATGGGTGATTTGAACTATATAACATTTAATCAAAATATGCAACATTTTTAAATTACAACTGCTGTTGTCTTGGACTTCACGTTTCTACGGCGTGTATGTGGTTCCAGGAACCGCATTTATTTCTATTAAACGTATTTGATACTTATATCTGTATTTATATCAGTTCCAGAAGGGTACCGATCAACTGAAAAATATATGAATTGTGTATTTAAAGGTTAGATACCACAGACTCCCTACTGTAGTATCCTAGATTGAATCATATAATTTTTATTGAACATCTTTTCAAAAGGTATCCGAGGTATTTGCCTACCTCTGTCCTTTGTCTGTCTCCCTCAGGTAACCGGACATGTGTTAGCAATTATTATTTAGAATATATTTATTCATTTGAAATGACTAAATATATTCCAAATGCGGCCCTTACAATACATAGCACAGCGGATGTATTTTAGCTTCTAAATATAAACAAGTTTTAAGAAAAAATATGTATCCCTAAAATAATAATGTTTTTGAATACACTTTTTTTTCCCCATATGGCTGCAAATACCATGTAAACATTCTGATATACTTTCTATTTTTTTCTTCCTAAGTAATTGTTTAAAAACCTCGCATCAAATGCACTCCTGAATGATTATAATAATAGAAAACATATTTAATAAATTGTAAATATTTTCTCATTAAAATTAATCGATCTTCATATATCGTTATTATGATTGATCATATTCGCAAAGTGATGAATTAAAAAATATATTAACTTTAATAACAGGCTGTAATTTGATTATGTATTTTTGCTTTGAATATATTTCATATTATTTACTTATTAACCGCCATCCAGACGTTTCAATCAAAAGAAAACTTTGAACAGGCATATTGTCTATAGTTAGTGTTGACCAAAACCGGTTTTGGTCTTGCACTTTGCAAAACCAAGACCAAGACCGCCAAACTGTTGCGAGACAAATACCAAGACTTGTAAAAATTGATTTTTTGAATAAAAACAAATACAAAATAGTTGATAAATTGATAATAGTTGATAGGGTAACATAATTGACAATTTTAGTTACTATATGTAAAGAATTGGTATAACCAATATAAATTTGCATTTAACTCTTCTAATTTTTCATTTTGGCTTAGTTAGGTTTCTCCTATCTAAAAAATTACAGTAATATTTCGGTTACCGACTGCAAGACTGTCGTGAGACTCTTGCGTTACCAAGACCAAGATCAGGACCAAGACTTGTCTTGTTTTCGCATTTGGGCAAACTATCTATATTTAATATAATCATTCTTGTAGTTTTTTACATTTGCCTCTTAAGGAATTTTAGGCTTATTCTGGGCCTCAATCAAGTGCTCAGAGATAATTTACCGGAGCCCCCCTCAAATATTAAATTTACTCCTGAAACCCAGCTTCGTAATTTATAATGTGTAAAGCAAAGATATTACGTAAACATATTTATATAATTATGTAATGTTATATGTTAAAAATAAAATCTTGCAGGCTAGAACGGTCCCCGGCTGCCCCCCCTTTTTTGGGCCTGTGTGACTCTATTTACAATAAATAAAAATAAATAATACAGAAAATTAATAATGCTAAAAGTAAATGCATATAAACTAAAGTAAACAAAAATAAACTAAACTAATAAAATAACTAACAAAATACACACATGCTTCTATGCAATATATAAAAAATTCAATCACTCAAATTCTCCGAGCCAAGCCTTTCTTACTACTATTGGAAGGAAAGGCAGGACCCTAGGAGATCCCTGCTCCTCTCACTCAGCCGCATTACTGACATCAAGGACCAATGGAGGCTGAGCAAAGGCGCTATAGTTAAATTAATATGTTTTTCAGTAGGAGTTCATCGCCAATCGTTACTCTATGAGGATTTTACAAATGTAA
The DNA here is from genome assembly GCA_928085145.1 of Nezara viridula. NCBI lineage: Eukaryota > Metazoa > Arthropoda > Insecta > Hemiptera > Pentatomidae > Nezara > Nezara viridula. Next base: position 135,162,690 of record OV725078.1, on the reverse strand, counting down.
CTTAAGTCTCATTCATGTATTGTCTTCATTGATGTCTTTGATTAGTTAAGAATTACTAGAATTTGATGTACTGATAATTTTAACGTCGGTAACGGACTTTTAGCCATTGGAGTCAGGAGTCGTAATAAAGAATGACTACATTCTGATTGTTAATCTTCACCAGAGAGTTGTTATTGGTGGGTGTGCTTGCCCGGTATGATGGCTACAGATAATACAAGACAATAGCCAGTTGACCTAGAATGCTCGATTCTATATCTGTTCCAACAAGATAGTCTAAATTGCTATATGTCGCAACATAAAAAAAAAAGAAAAGAAGAAGGAAATTTTCAATATCCTTGACGTCGTCGTACTTTGGCCATCTTGTTCTTCCTACAATGAGCTCCTGGTTGAAGACCTAAAATCTTGATCCCGACCAGGTCGATAACCGCCCTCGAGCACAGACGAAAGCACTTTCTCCAACTGACCTTTATATACTTTTAACTACCCACTCTGATCCTTTGACGGGAAGAATTACAGTTATCAATCAAGAATTCGAAACTCGACGGGTAATAAATGTCCTGTTATTATAATGTACACTTGGGCCAGAGTTGATGGCGCCGACGGGAGTATCCTATGGTAAGTAAACACGATGAAGCGGGATTTCGTGATGTTGTTATTCGAGAAAAAAAAATACTCTCGACGCTGGTTGGATTAGAGTACAATATCACACGAAATATCTCTTATCTACCAATATTTGAAATAAAAATTTAAGCATGGTGCTGGTTATCCGCGGTAGTTGACCTCTTTTTTTCGAATTATTAACACCCCCCTAAAACTTCGTGAACAGCTTCATCTCATCGTAACCTACAACATAACTTTTTTTACGAAAATTCTCGGAATTGGGGCCTGTTCAACTTGGAGAACTTTGTCTATTTAATTTACTGGATTATTTGTTTATTGATAAATATTACAATCTGTCTCAATAAAGGACATTTATAATAGAGTTCTGAGAGCACATTCACACCATATTTACAAATTAAGAAAAAAAAAATAATAATAAGCTAATTTCAAATAATGTTAAGCTAAAAAAAGAACAAAATAAAGTATCATACTGAAGGAAGAAAATATAAATAATAGTAATAATAGAGTAAAAATAAATTAATAAAATAGAATTAAAATATATATATATATATATATATATTTTAAAAAAGTAATGAAAATAAACATCTTAGATGCAGGCATACCTATTAACATCTATTTAATTAGTTACTAAAAACGTATGAACACCAATTTCATTTCCACTTGAATCATAAGATTTGATCACAAAATCGAGAAAAAAAAAAGGTAGCATACAAAAATATTCAGCCTTTTGACGTGACCTCAACCTAGTACTATATTAAATTGATCAATTTAATGGGAACACACCCTATTTCTTCGATTTTTTATAGGTTACGTTAAGACGAAGCTTTTCATAATTTCATAATTTTAGGCGGATTATAATAATTTGATAAATAGATCTGTACCAAGGTCGCTATGCTGCAGTTTGTGTAATACTTTGGCAAGTACTAAACCTCCTGACTAGGGGTACCAAGAAGAGGGTTTCATGGCGGTATCAAAATTTTTTAGGGGGTTTTAAATATTCAATTTAAATTAGGGTTTTTTTAATTTTCGGAGTGAAAGTTTTTGAAGAGGGAGGGTGGTTAATGCGTCATCGACCTTGAAGGGGGGGAGGGGTACCTCTGTTTCTGGCATCGGGTGCTGTAATTGTAAAGAATTGGGACTTATTGTCCTTTTGGAAGAGCAGTTGTATCTCTATTATTTTTTTTTTTCAAATGGATTAATTTTTAAAAAGAACAAATCTACTACTCAGTAATCATCGGTCTAAAACTATCTCCTAAACTATAAGGTAATATTTTTTCTTGCCCATTACTATATTTCCATCTGATATTTCTTCACTCTAGATTACCTGTGCTTTCAGCAAGAATAACTAAAATAAATTATTACAAAGCTTTTATTTCTCGTTTTCCTGTGAGTTAGGGTGTGTTATAACAAATTTATAATGATAATAGCCTTGTGTTTTTTAAACATATCTCGTTTATCGGACTTGCTTCTTATTTGACAGGTGGCCAACTAAATTTTCTTGATGCTAATATTTCCTTTTTTTTCATGAAAATAATTTAAGTGAATATTGTGAGAAAAAAAAAATCACGAATCGTCTATGATTTTATGAAGAATGGAACTTCAAATTTCTCTTTGAATTGTTTTAGCAAACACAAACTCTACTTTCTTTTGAAGGAAATTTTGTCAAGTTAACTATGAAGCAGTAGTTAATTAGATAAAATTAGCTATTTTTTTAGTTATTACAGTGCATTGAAAAAAAAAAACAACATAGAAATTAAATTTCTTTCTTTTCTGTGAAAAATCGGTTCATGGTTTGTAGCTCTTAAGGTCTACTAGCATACTTTTTTTTTTTAAACTTATTTATTTAAAAATATTACAATCTGTCTCAAGGACATTTATGATAGTGTTCTGAGATCACATTCACACTCTATATACAATAAATATAATAAATTATACAGAAAAATAATATATATATATATATATACATTTGTATTAATTCATCTTTGTTATTCTAAGGGAACTTAGTCCCAGAATAAAGTTCTATTTTCTATTCTATTCTATTCTATATACAATAAATAAGAATAAAATAACCTAAAAATAAATAAATAAAAACAACACATATACACCTATATACAATAAATACTTTTTAATTATGTATTCTTGTTTCTAATTTTTCTTATTTAAACCAACATTACACCGATGTTTTCACTTCCAAATCCTTATAGGACGTTTCGGCTCATCGAGCCATTTTAAAGTTTATCATGTACTTGTACATTATATTTCTTATGTAAAATGCACGCGTCTTCCCATAATAGCCAGTATCACGTTCGTCATGTCTATTTTTAACATATTATGTGTTCACCGACATGTTGTCAGTTTCATTGTTGTGGGTCGCTTAATAACAATTATGGGCTATTATGGGAAGACGCATGTATTTTACATAAGAAATATAATGGACAAGTACATGATGCATTTGAAAATGGCTCGATGAGCCAAAACGTCGTATTAGAATTTTGAAGTGAAAACATAGGTGTAATGTTGGCTTAAATACAAAAATTAGAAACTGAAATATTATACACCGAAATAGAAGAAAAGAATATGTGTATTTTTATTTATTTTTCTTATTCTTTATTATTTCCCTTTACTTACGGAACACCCTGTATGGTAGATACGATTAATGGTGGAATATGAGATTTGGATAAAATTACTGGTTATTTGGAGGTGTAACGAAAATTTTCTTTTAATTCACAAAAGATCCCTCTGGATAAGGAAGGATTCCAGAGATATCTTCACGTAATGGGCATAATAAATGCAGGGGCCTAAACGTTTTAATAGTACGAATTTATTACCCTTAACAAATCAGAAAAATTTACAACAATTTCACAGAATATAAATCATTCTCGATAAGGAGGGTCATTAGGATCGTTTTGGGCAGTGTACATCACCCTGGCGGAGCGATGTGAAGGTCTCGAAGAAATATCGCATTTATGCAAAGTACTAGCTTAATCACCTACCATGCTCAAACCAGTTCCTAGCGGCAATAAATTGAGAAATAGATAAAGGGCCGACTTATCTATATAAATTAGTCGAGATTGGCGCCCGTTAAAGAGTGTCTGCTGGCTCCAACGCGGTTCACAATCAGAGATCTGAATATGAAACAGTAATATTTTGCATACATATATCTCTAGCTCAATTAAGAGGGAATCTCACCTCGGGAGTTCCAACGGTTTTATTGGATAATGGATTGGCTTCAAAATGGAAAAAATACCTGGCCCGTCCAATTGCAGTGCTGTTTCATTCCAACAATGGTGAGTACACCCTGAAGTTTGTGTACTTGGACACGACACTAAAAACGTAAAAAAATCAGGATAAGCTACACATAAATCCGAAACAAATATGGAGTAACCGCAACTCATTTATTGTTAAGATGTCGACCCCAAATGTCTTCTCGGCAGTACGAGATTAGTCTTCAGAACATTTGGAGTAGTGGATTGCCTTTCCGTGTCAGTTACATTACACTTTGGATTAGTGTTGCCAAAATCGGACTTCGTCTTGCAAAGTACACTTTGCAGGACCAAGACTAAGACCGCCTAACTGTTGCAAGTACAATACCAATACTGGTAAAAAAATCGATATTTTAAATAAAAACTAAGGCAAAATAGTTAATAATACTTGACAACCTTAGTTACTATATGTTAATAATTGTTATAATCAACATACTTTTGTATTTGACTTCTCTAATTTTTCATTCGGGCTTAATTAGGTTTATTCTACCTACAAAATTACAGTTAATATCTCTATAGTCATAAGCTAATAAGTAACTGCAAGACTGTTGCGAGACTCTTACGCAAGACCAAGACCATGACTAAGACTGAGTTTGTAAGACCAAGACTCGTCTCGGTCTCGCATTTGGGCAACACTACTTTGGATACGCTTCAGTTTAACAGAGGATTTTCATTCAACATAGAACTTAACAATAAAAAAGCTGTTGTAATAAAATAAAAATGTTAGAAAATAAATGATAAAAACAATTCACTGTTTGATTAGTTTTTTATATACAAGTATATTTTTTTAATACAAGTATTTCTCCTCCAACGTTGCATATAGGCCGCAATAAAAAATGATATACAATGCTGTTTAAAGTCTTCTCATTTGGACGCTTTAGGAATGTCAGGTACCTTTAGCATTTAACACACACCTCGTTAGCATTTAAAATTCGATAAAATAAAATATCAAACAAGCCATTTGTTTACTTCTTATTATTTTTAATTTTAAGAAAATACCAAATGATTATCTGCAATGCATTAAAAAAAAAAAAAAAAGTTATAGCAAAAATGGTGAGAGCTTCTGGGGGGCACGATTTGTAGTCGATACAACGACGCCTTAAAAATCAAGTATCTATCCTTACAATATAATACAGAACTATAAAATAATGCTGAATTGTATGATCTACAACCGGTAAATATAATTGATTGAAGTATAACGATGACTGAATCAGGTGTCTAAAATTTCTATTTTTGAAAGGAATGAAATATCAATTCTAGCAGATTTACTTTTTAATTGGGTTCATAGTTAAGCATGATGGCAACGTTGCTTTGTCGAATAATTGTAAGCATTAAAGTCTTGGTAACTAATAATGTCATTTACGTTTCCATATTCCCCGATAATGTTCCTAATGCGTGCGTACATTTCAGTAAAAGTATGACATCAACTATTCTTTTCCGTCGAACATGGCAGGCGGGTAGATCCGACAGAGGATAGCGCATGCGCTTACTAACCATGCTATATAAATCCTTACAGTTGAAGAAGTTCCTCTTGCTCCTACAGAGCTGACTTCATTGCGTGCTTGACCTCTGTGTCCGAGCGAACCCACCCTATCCTTCCGAGGTCGAAAAGATCCCTTATCACTTCCTGGTACCACCCAGGCGTACCCACATCGTTTTCACTTGGTACGGTAGAAGTATTTAACTGATATGCCCTTTCTTAACTTTTGGATATCTTGCATGCAACAGCATAAATTGTCCATTTATAGTGAGTTTAGGATAGAGTTTTATCTTTTGTAGTAATTCTATAAGGAAATTAGGAATTGCGAAAATCCTCGATAGACAATTATAGAATTAACATTTTAAATTATATAACACTGTTTAATCGTGAGGTCAACAATTTATATTTCGTTATATTATAGCTTAGGGTGTTTGAAAATTATTTATCTAGTAGCGCAAATGCTTTATTGAGTTGATGATCTTATGTTGGCAATCAATATGAAAAATAAATACCAGGTTAAAAATAAATAAAATAATACATAATACAGGTTTTTTTCCTCATACAGGAATGCTGTATACTAGAGTTATTCATATAATTAAATATATGTTTGCTCAAAACCATAATTTGGAGAATTTAAAGTCCTTTCTGCCATTTTAAGGGGTAATTATTGTATACATGTATGTGAAGATTTTTATTGTTTATATGTAGAAATATTAAATGGTGCATCTAAGTCTTAATGAAATTTAAATATTTGCTTTAACAATTTACCTTTAAGTTTTTTTATTTTCTTTTTTCATTTATTAATTTTTGTTTAGGCTTAGTTACCGTGTTTAGAATAGAAAATTGAAGTTTATTCTGGGACTAAGTTCTCTTAGAATAATAATGATGTATTAATACAAAAGAAAATACAAATCTGGTCAAAAACTAGCTTATAAAAATGCTTACATTATATACATTATTTAAAAAATAGTATGTAACCACTAAAAAATAAACCAAAAAAAAAAAAAATAAATGAACATAAAATCTTCTCAAAATTACTTATTATTGTGTTGAAATTAAATAAATTACGTATTTATATATACATAACTACACAATTTATAAACAATAGGCTAACTAATAAAAAATACAAAATGTAATAATATATACAGTGATTTATATAATATTCAAACACTATGAGAAATAAAAATAAAATCTCAGGATTACTTGTAGTGTAATGGAAAAAAAAGAAATATATATACATAAATAATCATATTGGTACACAGATAGACAAAACATACAACCTGGATAAATAAAAATAAATAAATAATATAGTAAGATAACAAAAGTAATAACAGAAAGGCATTGGTTTAGATGTTAAAATACAAAAAGTAGGCTAAATTATTAAACTAGCTATATAAAATAATATGTTAACAGTTAAACTAAAAATCTTCTCAAGCGTGATTATAGTTGGAATGGAAAAATAGAGAAAAATAAAAATAAAAATACATAAAAAATATAAATGCGAACATATAAACATATATACCCAGAAAGAAAAAGCACGACCTGAAGCGAAGAGAAAAACAAATAAATAATAAAAATAATAGTAGAACTAGGTAAAAAAGATCATTGGTGATTTACGCTAAAACTTAAACAGTAGGTACCACCATTTACTTACCACAAATTCAAATCATAAAATGAAATTTATGGTTGCGAATCGTCTGTTTGGAATGAAAGGAGATATAGGAGAAGGAGTTATTTGAATTTTTTTATATGTTGTTTCTGTCAGGAATTTTCTTCTATGGGATATAAGCAACATTACCAGTAAAATGAGGGATGAGAACATGGTCTTAGATTTGTACACCTAGGAAACAGGATGAACTGGGGACATGGGACTACTAAAGACGAATCCAATGATAATTTATTCGTTGTTCTTTTTATTATTATTTGATAAAAAATATTTTTTCTCTAAATCTAAGATACGTACGGTTTTATGCTAGCCTTTACATGTATATAATTCATTTAGTATTAATACTACCCCCATACTAGACTGAAACGACTAGAAACCGCCCCACGTTTTCGATTACTGTAGCACTTACTAGACAAACACTCTAAGCCCTATTTGGACTTACGGAAGTTTGAGCTTTGGGGCTCCACTAAACCATCGAATTCCTCTCGTATCTAATCCTTACAATCAAAAATCCTTCGTAAAATCCTCAACGCTCCTTACTTTGTCACAAATCATCCATAAAGACCTTAATGTTTCCATATGTTTCCGATTTGGCCCAATCCAGATACCTATCCTTCCATAACAAACTGCAGAACCATCCGAACCCTCTCGTTTCAAACCTTGCTTCCTGCGAGGCGTCTGAAAAGAAGATGGCCTCGGGATCTTCTAATATAGAACTTTAATTTGAGTTCTACTAATGGGTAGTTTCTCTTCATGTTGTACATGTCATGTTACCAATGTCACATTTACTTGTTGTATTTTTCATGTAATGCAGTTGTATTAAGTATTAAGTAAAGGTATTAATACTGATATTAATAAACACATTCATTTATGTTGAATGCATTTGTTCCTATATATGGATCATATCACTGGCCCTTTAAATTATCTTTAAAGACCCCTTTGCAGAAGCGTTAATTCCTTAGAATGTTTATTTCTATTTGATACATTTGTAAGAACCTGAATATTTCCAATTTGTTTACTTTTTTTTTCTGCTGGCTATATAAAAATGTATTATCTTCTTGTTGCAGGTGATACAGGAGAATGAGTGAAGGAGGATCCCCGGAGGCTGTGAAGGATGAGGGCAGCAGCCCCGCCTCATCACCAGTAATGCTAACTACCATGACCCCAGTGAGCGTCATAGAATATGAACAGCAGAACCAAGATCATAAGATCATATATGTCCATAATTCGGAAGAAATGATGATGGGGGAAGGTGAAGGGTTCGGTCAGGAACTCGAGGGGGGTAACTCTGTCTCCGTCCTTGTCCAAGAACCAAGCGCACCTGCCGCGTACCAAGGAGCGCCGGGGACAACAGTACTCGTCTTGTCGGAGCTAGTTGAAGACATGTCCCCCCTTCTCGGTCTAAGGTACAAGTCATATTCCTTATACCGGTTTGGGGGATACATTTCGTATCATAACGAATCCTTCATTAACCCAATTAATATATTAGATGTTGGAAAGGCAAAATGAACAAGTTTAATTGAACTTTTCTCCCTTTAATAAGGAGTTTAACAACTTCCTTAATTCGGGATGGTTAGGTAACCATCCCCTTTCATCGCAGTCCTTTTAGAACGACTCGCGGTCACAAACGTTCTCACTAAAAGGAGTGTAATATAAACCGTTTAGCTTAAAGGCTCGGTAGAGTTTGTAAGTCTCAAAAGAAAAATAAGCATAAAAATCAAGCCAGTGGATGGTGGTCTCATTGGATTGGACTGAATTAACTATAGTCATAAATAATACTCTAATTCTGATAATAAATAAATTCATATGTTTAAATAATTTAAGTAGGTGGATTTGTTTGATGTATAATTGTAAAGACTACCCTGACTCAAAATTCTACCCCATCAGTTTCCCGCCAGTAATACAATTGAAACAATTAGCAACACTTAAATACAGAAACATTGTGTTCCAAATTGTATCAAATGCAGCTTCATATATATAAATACATAATGATCTTTAATCTAAATCTAAATTTAAAATCAATCTAAATTAAAAAAATATATATATATAGGAAAAAATCAAGATAGCAGTTCGTAAAAAAAATTCACAAATACTGCTTCTTATTTTTTTCTAGTAAATGATATAAATGGAATAGAAATTATTCATTCACAATTAGTAAGTACTATTCCATATGAGAAGAAGGGCCCTAGTAAATGTGCATGGCCAGGACCCTAACCTCAATTTCTTAGAAGGATGTTTAAATTTTTTTTAGTAGATAAAAAAGAAAACTCTTTTATTCAATGATGAAGCCATTTGAAAATAGTCAGAATCAAGGGAGGGAAGTCAACTTATTTCTATGATTTATTTATACATCAATTATTTTACTTATACATAATAACAATCACTAATAGTGTATTACAAATCCCTAAATGATTCACAAAATATTATATTGTTTTTTATCTTTACAATAAAAAACATAGTTCGAAAATAATACAAAAAAAAGCCGTTTTTTAACTATGTTCGATGTTTGAATGCAGTTTTTTAAATATTGATGTTTATTTAATATCTAACTAGCCCCTAGTCATATAAATAATTTCCTTTTTTTTACTAAATTAGTTATAATGTTGTCAATACTTGTTTATGAACTTTTCTCTAATAAAAGAAAATAAATAAATAATTTAAAAAACACAGCGAACTCATTAAAATTATTGATTATTTACAATTGATAACAAATAATTTTCTATTTATTATTCATATTTTATTATATCTCGTAATAACTTCTCAAACATTTATCAATCCTATTACTAAATTTATTATTTATTTCATTTACAATAAAGTGATAATATATTATCAAAGTCAGCTCTTAAAATTAGAATATATTTTTTCAAATGAATTTATAGGTTTCAATTTATAATAATACCACTCAGTTATTTTCTTTAAAATATCTAAATATTCATATTTAATAATATGTTTGATGTGACCACCTCCTCTGGCTATTATGTTTTTTATTTTTTTATTTTATAAGTGATAATAATACAATTAATTGAAACCGAAGCTCCCTGGAAATGAATTTTAAAAAAATGATCTTATTGTAAATGATTATATTTTTAAAAAAAGTATATATCATTTATATGGTTTAAAAAATTTTGTTTGGGCTTCTTTTAAAAACTTTTGACATTATTATTTCTTCCGAAAAATTAAATTTTTTTTAGGCTGAAGGTGGTTCATATAATCCACTTCACTAGGCAGTGAATCCAGTCTAATTGACAATATTTTTTAGTGCTAGTTTGTGTTGTGATTTGTGTCAGTTTCATGTCAAAGAGTGAAATTTTGAATGACTAAATAATAATTTAACAACGGTCATAGTGTGCAAAGTGGGGAACTCGAAACGTGGAACTTGATTTATGTTTGTATTGGTGAGCCATAAATTGGAGTGGTAGACCGCTCGTTCTCTATTTTTTAATAAATAAATAAATATAAAGAATGTATGACTATCCGGTAGATCAATTTTCTCAAAAATCGTAATCATCTTAAAAAAAAAAAAATCAGGACGAGTGAAAGCTACCCCAGTTTATGACTGTGTTGGAAATAATTGAATAATGTTCCGATACAAAAAATGTAGATTTTTAAGTATTCTACTAATTGATGGACGACATGTTTGTAAATATAGTCTTTTTTGTTTTGTTTTTTATTATTATTTTTTTTTTAAATTCTTCTTGTGGACTAACTAAAGGTGTTTCCCGTGTTCACATGGTACAAAATGCACATTAACCAGTTTTTGTGTTGCACTAATTATTGTTATGAAATGGAACACATCACACCCATTGACACCAATGTTTTTCGCTATTAACTGTCCCGAATCAGTGGATAATTTCACATGACATTGAGTGATCTTAAAAATTGTTAATAACAATTGTTTGATTCTGTAAATAACTAACTCACTTCAATTTTAATTAAAAGATGCATTTAAATAAAAATCGAATAATCATTTTCTGGAATTATTTTTTATCCCGTTATATAGGAGATATGTCAGAAAAACGATTCAAGGATTTTTTGGGTTGACATCTTTTTATAAAACCTTTAACGTCTTTTTATCAACTCTTGAACATTATTTTTCCATTCATAAATATTTTATTTAAATTAAATTACTCGTAGAATAAATACTCTTAAATTCTTAAATTTATATATTTAAAATTCATATACATGTTATAACAAAATATAATAAAACAACAATAACTTGATAACAAAAGATGATCAATGTATATCATTTTAATTTTAAAATTGTTCTTTTAGACAAAACTGTGGGCTTTCTTTTAAATTTGGTATTCATGGAAACCTCGTTTTCCTTTTTTGTTTGTTCATTCATTCCTTCATTCCAACATCTAATATATTGTTTTTATTTTATTGTTATTAATCTGTGATTTTTAATAAATATTTTGTTATGAAAGACTAATGAAGCTTGTTTTGTGGTTCGTTTTGGTGATAAATTGGTGGACTGTGGTATGTTATTATATATGGACTCTGCTTCTTCACAAAATATGATTGTCTGTTTCTGTTATATTAATTTAAGTTAACAAATTATTCTTTTGTGCTTTTAACTCTTACTGCTTCATAAATAACCTAGTTTATTACGTACTCATTTTGTATTGGAATGCTATTAACATTAATGAAACTTATAATCTGTCGTCTATTGTAGTTGATTGGCTAAAGTAGCATAGAAATATTATAATTTAACTTAATTTTAATTTGTTTTGTTTAACTCTGTACCATTAATTGATTTTATTTTTATTTTTTACTATAGGTATATGTTTTATTCTTATTGATTATTATGTTATTGTTTTGTTTTTTGTTTTAAATAAAAATATATTTTTTTAATACAAGAATATTGAATTAATGTATTTATTGAAATATTCTTTTTATGATATAATTTTTATTTAAGTATAATTTTTAGCATGAACAATGAAATATTTAATCAATTGAAAACAAATATTTGATTACCTCATAATAATTTTTCTATGTCTATATTTTTTCATTTAATGACACCATGCATTGAAAAAGAATTACGATATAGTTTTTATAATCATAAATGTCAAAGTACAACAGAGATGTACTTATTATCTATAGAGGAAAAAAATATTCTGTAAAATAATACAACTTTAACTTTATGTCAAAGTTCGTCCTCATACAATACATCTAAGTAGGTTAGGCTAGAAACAGAAGTGGGCGTAAGGGCATTCCACAGCCCATGTTGCCTATCCAACCATTTTAAATATTTAATCGCTAAATGTTTAAAATTTAATACATTTTGTGATTTTTATATAAGATTATTTTGTCGTATAATTTATTCAAATCAGTCTGTCCAGAATAGTCGAAATCATGGATATCTGGAACATTTTGATTTTAACGTTTTTCTTCTTCTGAAATATAATTATACATATCGCCCCAAAAGTAAAAGGAGATATTTTTAGTTATAGCATGCCTCAAAAGTTACAAAAAAAAATATATAAACGATGGCCAGATTTCCAGCAGGATAGTAGGAAATCCAAGTTTTTTTAAGTAAGTCCTGTTTTTTGTTGAATAAGAAGCTATAACTAAAAAAATATTTAATTAAGGCAATTAACAACTGCTTCGCATTAAACACGACAAAATTTCCTTTAAATGAAAGTAGACTTTGTAATTGTTAAAACATATAAAGTGGACTTTTTTAACTACTCAAAAGTCTTATTTAAATGGTTTCAAGAATAAAGTTTTGTGTTGAATAAAAAAAATCATAAATATTTGCATATATTTTTTTTTAATCATCACCTAACTACTACAGATACTCCACTTTTAGAAAAAAGTCCTTGTTTAATAAGCTTCAAGTCCATATTAATTAAGTTAAGGTTTATTGGGAAAAATTTTGATTTTCACCTCAAGTTGTGTAAAGAAATTATGTGATTTTCTATAGTTTCCTAAAAGAACCCGTGTTTTCAGCAAAAATGACTAGTGACTAATGACTAATTAGGATCAGAAAGATTTATTTCTTGTTTTTCCATGATTTGAAATGTATTATAATAAGTATAATTGTCTAAATACACTTTTCATTGCTAACTTATTTTTTTTTTCTTTTTCTTTTTCTCGCCTCTACCCTAAAGGGTCATTGGCGTTTTCTATAATTCATACTCTATTATAGTAATTTATAATCTTTAAAAATTTAAACACCATAGAGACTCGCTGTTCATTATCTTGTAGAATGTCGTTTAGTGTTTTTCCTAGTTAGATTTTTTTTCTGTGGCTTTCGAACTGGGTACATTCTACTAGAAGGTGTTTCACAGTTTGAGGAGTATTGTTGCATTTTTCGCAAGTAGGAGCTTCTAGGCCTATTAAAAGATAGCTATGTGTAAACTGGCAGTGCCGAATCCTAAGGCGGCACAGTATAATTTCTTCACGCCTGGAACTTCTGGTGCTAGTGAGCCATTAATCGCAATTAGGTTTTACTTCTTTCAGCTTACACTCTTTGATCCTCCACTCTTTTTCCCACTCTAGCAGTTGTTTTTTTCTTTATTTCGTATACCCAGTCTTCTAAAGTGATATATTTCACTCTAGTCCCCTCCTCTTCTCCTCCTCCACTTCTTGCTAAATGGGCTGCATTGTCAGCTTTTTCATTCCCTAAAATTTCGCAATGAGCTGGTACCTATACAAAGCCAACTGTTATTCCTTTTTACCTCCCACCAAATGTTGAGTATTTCCCTAATTATGGAGTTTCTAGGATATGGGTTATCAATGGCAGTTAAAACACTGTATGAGTCCGTCACAACTACCCAGTAGTTTTTTTTTTTCAAATATTGATTTTTCAAATATTTATCAGGTAAAATGCTTATGAATCTGTGTTTTTCACGCGAATCTCTAAAATAGGAATTGGTCTGTATTTATAAGTGAAAAAATAAATCTTCCTCATCCTAATTAATTGTAGTCATTTTTGTTGAAAACACGGGTTCTTTTATGCAACTGTATAGAAAATCAAATAATTTCTTTACACAACTTGAGGTGAATATCAAAACTTTTCTCAATAAACCTCAACTTAATTGATATGAACCACGGGTGGATCTTCGGGGAGGGGCTTTGGGCTAAAGCCCCCTCCCCCCAAATGGTAAAATATAACAATGTTTTATGAAAAAAATATTAAAAAATTATCTCTTAAAGTATTACTGTTCGTGTAATTATATTTAAAAGGACTTTAGGAATCACTTAAACACCAGTTTCTTTATTTTTTTTTCCAAAATAATTATCGTTATTTTGATTAAAAAAAAAAAAATTTCGGGCTGAAGCCCTCTTCCCTCCCCAAATTTAAATTTTGGATCCGCTGGTGATATGGATCTAAAGCATATTAAACGAAGAAGTTTTTTTAAAGTGAGGTATCTGTAGTATAGTTAGAGAGTGATTAATTAAAAATAATAAAAGGGCTGATGTGGAACAAAGTGCCTTAGGAGGAACTTTAAGATTGTTCTTTGAACATAGCATCTAAGAATATTATTACATATTACACTATTACATCTGTTAGGATCCTCAAAACTTGATGTAAGGTGTTCTTAAGTGCGAGTCGACGGAGAATGTAATCAATTAAACTTATGAAAGATGTTTGAAATAAACAATTTAAGAGTAGATGTAAAAATATTCAATTTCGATGGATACTAACTTACTGGTTTCAAATATTATTTAGCTGGTGATGATGATAATATAATGAAATAATTTCTAATATGTAGCGTTTACTGTTGAGGTATGTTTAAGTATATATATATATATATATATATATATATATATATATATATATATATATATATATATATATATATTTTAGTATATATTTCTTTTAAAGTAAATTTTGTCTAGTTTACTGTGAAGTAATTGTTAGGTACTTGTATTAACTATTATTTGGACCAGATTTTTAGATTTTTTTTTTTTTGTAAAGAACATGAAAAAAATAGTGCAAATATGGTAGTAAATGAATTTCACATTTAAATATACTTAACATTTACTAGTTGTATTTTTATAATACAGTTGTAAATATCAATGAATACAAAAAAAAAAAAATATATATATATATTACAACTTTTCCTTAATCGACCTTTGAGTATTAAATTTAAACGTAACTATTTAATTGGGAATAAGGTCACTTATTAATTATTTAATAAACTATTGAATGTTCATTTCTTCTATGTTTATTGACGTTTCGATCCCGTTATTTTCTATTTATAAGTCAACGATGGGATCCTCTTCAAAGCTAGAATTGTAAAAAATAGAGCTTCGATCAGGCCAGGGACACACCGATAATTTCAGCACCGTCCACTAGCACATATATTAAGCTACTGGTAACTCAGTTAGCCCTGGAGCCAGGGCCCAAAAATCGACCTGATCGCAGGCGAAGGTTTGATTGTAAATTACAAAAGTTTATGTTATTCTGAGTAAAAAAAACCTTGTCTGCCGTTCCAGAGCCGCTGCTTTCAAAAATGGCGGCTGATTTAATGAATATTAGGCCAGTAATTTGAGGATCGAAAGGGGAAATCCATTGCGAAAAATGTGAGAAAAGCTTTTATTTTTTTAACTTGTATATATGGGTTTAGATATGTAAAAAACAAAATTGCTAACGCGGGCCACCAAGGGAAAACTTTTTACAGCCAAAAAAGTCAGATTTGTTCGATATTTTTTGGGTTTTTCACCTATAACTCCTAAACAATGCATCAAAGCGAAAGATTTATTCTTTAATAAATTAAACGACGTTAAATTTTGCGTCAAACGAGTACATAAACTTTATAATTTTGTAACGCGGTAAGGTATAAAACCACGGTCAACCAACGCTGAACTTTACCAAATTTGTCAAAAACTGAGACAAATTACTATAAATGGTCCTGTAACTTGGAAATGAGTTCCCTAAGAGGAAAAACCCATAGAATTAAAGTTGTAGAACATCAAATTTTGCGTCCATTGAGTACTGACATTTTTATTTTAGGCCAATTATATATCTTGAATCGGGATTCGTTAGTCCTTTATAAAATTCGGAATCTTTCGGCACATCGTTTACCAAAATCTTTTGCTGTTGAGAGGTGGAAAAGAAGCTTATACTGCATGTAACAGACTTTAAACAAAACTAACTCATTAGGAAAGACACTCATACTGTTGAAATATTGAAAATCAGGTTTACCTTCATTACCAATTTCTAACCATCGGGAGATTACCGATTTTTTTCGCAGCCAGTGACCTACATTAAATTATTGGTACTCAGTTGACGCAAAATTTGATGCTCTACAACTTTGATTCTATGGGTTCTTCCACTTAGGAAACTCATTTCCAAGTTACAGGACCATTTATAATAATTTTTCTCAGATTTTGACAAATTTGGTAAAACTCAGCTTTGGTTGACAGTCGTTTTATTACTTTTTTTACTTAGAATAACATAAACTTTCATAATTTACAATCAAACCTTCGCCTGCGATCAGGTCGATTTTTGTTCCCTGGCTCCAGGGCTAAGTAGTAAGAAGTACTCAGTAGCTTAATATATGTGCTGGTGGACGGTGCTGAGACTGTCGATGTGTCCCTGGCCTCATCGAAGCTCCTCAAATTACTGGCCTAATATTCATTAAATCAGCCGCCATTTTTGAAAGCAGCGGCTCTGGAACGGCAGACAAGGTTTTTTTTACTCAGAATAACATAAACTTTCATAATTTACAATCAAACCTTCGCCTGCGATCAGGTCGATTTTTGTTCCCTGGCTCCAGGGCTAAGTAGTAAGAAGTACTCAGTAGCTTAATATATGTGCTGGTGGACGGTGCTGAGACTGTCGATGTGTCCCTGGCCTCATCGAAGCTCCTCAAATTACTGGCCTAATATTCATTAAATCAGCCGCCATTTTTGAAAGCAGCGGCTCTGGAACGGCAGACAAGTTTTTTTTTACTCAGAATAACATAAACTTTTGTAATTTACAATCAAACCTTCGCCTGCGATCAGGTCGATTTTTGGACCCCGGCTCCAGGGCTAACTGAGTTACCAGTAGCTTAATATATGTGCTAGTGGACGGTGCTGAGATTGTCGGTGTGTCCCTGGCCTGATCGAAGCTCTATTTTTTAAAATTCTAGCTTTGAAGATGATCCCGTCGTTGACTTATAAAAAGAAAATACCGGGATCGAAACGTCAATAAACATAGAAGAAATGAACATTCAATAGTTTATTAAATAATTAATAAATTACCTTATTCCCAATTAAATAGTTACGTTTAAATTTAATACTCAAAGGTCGATTAAGGAAAAGTTGTAATATATATATATATATATATTTTTTTTTTTGTATTCATTGATATTTACAACTGTATTATAAAAATACAACTAGTAAATGTTAAGTATATTTAAATGTGAAATTCATTTACTACCATAGGCACTATTTTTTTCATGTTCTTTACAAAAAAAAAAAAAATCTAAAAATCTGGTCCAAATAATAGTTAATACAAGTACCTAATAATTACTTCACAGTAAACTAGACAAAATTTATTTTAAAAGAAATATATACTAAAATATATATATATATACCTAATTTAACTTAAACATACCTCAACAGTAAACGCTACATATTAGAAATTATTTCATTATATTATCATCATCACCAGCTAAATAATATTTGAAACCAGTAAGTTAGTATCCATCGAAATTGAATATTTTTACATCTAGTCTTAAATTGTTTATTTCAAACATCTTTCATAAGTTTAATTGATTACATTCTCCGTCGACTCGCACTTAAGTACACCTTACATCAAGTTTTGAGGATCCTAACAGATGTAATAGTGTAATATGTAATAATATTCTTAGATGCTATGTTCAAAGAACAATCTTAAAGTTCCTCCTAAGGCACTTTGTTCAACATCAGCCCTTTTATTATTAGGATTTTGTAATTAAATCAAAGATACGCCTTTAAGTAGAGCCGGAATACTCTTACCATCTTAGCCTCAGGTATAATATTTCTTTTTTTCTCTCTTTTTTTTTTCTCCCCACTATCTTGCTCCCGCATCATCCTTCAACCTGCTAGATTATGGTCAGGTAAATGTGAGAGGAGGCTAAATAATCCATTGAGATGGGAGTTAATGTAGAAGAAATAGATCCACTCGGGCCGATAAAGGATGGGGAGAAACCTTTCTACCTGAACCTCTTATATTGGCTGACAGAGGTGAGCCCGCCACCGCTAATAGCCTAGTATGGCTTCAGTTTAGTAACCTCTTAATTTATAAATGATAAATTATAAATTATGGTATAATAACTAAAACTATAATATTTAAAAATACGTTAATTACGAAGCATCATATAGGGTGTACCATAAGTAGAGAGAAATAATCATAGGGATTTTAGTAGAATTCAAGAGCTACACAAGGATTCATATAAACAATGATCCAATTTTCAGCAGTAACTTATGAAATTTAAATTTTGTGTTTTTTTTTTCTATATTAGAGATCTTAATAAAACACATAGTTTCGTTATCAGTTTAGATGAAAAATATTTTTAAAAATAAAAAGGGTATTTATGAATTTATGTTTATTACAATATGTCCCGGGCAATGAAAAAAAAAACAAAAAAAACAAACAAATTTTTGTTTTTTTCTGAATGCACGAATACTTAAAGATGACAGGTTATCAAATCACCTAATTTTTTTCTACAAATTACAAATTACAATTTGAGGTGAATTTCAACTTATTTGGTAATAAACCTCAACTTAATTAATATGGACTTAAAGATTAATAAACAAGGAAGTTTTTCTAAAAGTTAGGTATCTGTAGTATAGTTGAAGGGTGATAGAAAAAAAAAATCTGGTGCGCGCAACACACAACTTTCACTTACCGCTCTACTTTGAATAGAAATTATTTTCTGGCAAAGTCGGGCTATTATAAAATTTTTTGAAGTGCATTTTAAACGGAGCTAAAGCTTAAAGCTCACAGATAACAAGTAATTAAGGCCATTATAATTACAAAATATCTATTTAATATATCGACGACAGGCAATAAAAATCTAGTCACTCCATCTGCTTTTATAAACCACACAACTTTCTTTGCTTTTATATACCACAGAAGGACTAACTCCAATTTCAACATTTTTGAGTGACGTCATCTTAATGATATTTTTAGTTGAAAAAGTTATCTATGCAGACAATGAGTAAGTTGATTCCGGAGGTGGTGATTGTAGCGTTGAAATATAGAACTGAGAACAAAGGTATAAATTTAGGTACTTATTTCTTATGAAAGATGTTCTTAGGAAAGATACTTAATTAAATATCTGTAGAAAAAAGGTTTTTTTAGTCTCAACAATTAAAAAAGTATATTTTAAATTTATCCAAATTTTCGCCTCTTCAGGGAAAAAAACTAGAGGCCATATCTTTCCTCCTAATTATCCGATTTTAACGATTTTTTTTTGATTTTTTTAGGAAATTCCATAAACTTTAAAAAAAACCATAATACAATATCAACAAAAAAGCGTATACTTTTTGAGTTATTCGGAATTTAATTTTACCATCCCTCGTAACTTTTTTTCCAGTTTGTTTTCGTTGAAGTGTGTTATATAGATAAATTTAAAGGGTGTCGAGATAATGACTTTAGCGAAGGTTCATTGAAATCGATACATTCGTTTAGGCGCTACAGTATATAGCAACGCAGGTTTTTCTGCATTTTTATTTATTTTTTTCCTTTATTAACTTATCAAATTCTTTCAAAAGTTATATGTAGCATTTTTTTATAACTCTGAATAATGCTAAATGATTAACTTTTAAAATAAACCATATTAAAGGTACTTTAGAGGAAGACATATATGAACATTGAGCATTTAAGACCTGTAAAGTTAAATGAACGGGGATAAGACTCAAATGATATTAAAGACCACTTAATTATACATCGATACACCGAGTTTAATCAAAATCGTTAGAGCCGTTTTTGAGAAAATTGTAAAAATGCGTTTCAGCATTCATATAAGAAGGCACTTCCGGTAAGCCGATTTTAAGTAATGTGCTAATAAGTAACTACAAGACTGTTGCGAGACTCTTGCGCAAGACCAAGACCATGACCAAAACTCGTCTCGGTCTCGCATTTGGGCAACACTAGTTATAAATTGAAAGCTAGAAATTTTAGAAAAATTAATATTTATAACATAAAGCAATAATGGCTAATGAAGACTGTTAAAAAAAAATTATATTTAACAGATTAGAAGGATAGGGAATTTTTTAAAATTATATTTTTTAAATATTTTACTATTTACAGTTTGTATTTCAACTGTAATATATATATATATATATATATATATATATATATATATATATATATATATATATCTATATGAAAAATTCATCCGTGATGCGCGCACTGAACCAGACCGTTTCTTATAATTTTGTACAATGCAAAGCCTGAATGAATCTAATTGTTAACATTATAATTAGTAAAACAATTAAATTTAAAACGAATACAATTTATAATCTGATATATTTAATTTATTTAACAATATGGTGCCATGTACCGCTGCATTAGGCTAAAATTAAAAATATTTTATAGGAAATTACTACGAATTTAAAGACCAAATCATGAAATAATATGAAATATGATTAAGAAGTGATCTTTGATTAAAATAATATATGAAAAGTAAACAGTAGAAGCCTTGAACGTCTTGGTGAGGTACGTTTTTATTTCTTGCAGTACCCATTCAATGAATATAGACTATCATACATACGCTAGAGTTGGAGTGAGTACATGGACATTAAACCAAATAAATAAAACGTTTCTTTATATGGAAAATTTACCTAAAAAAAAAAATCCTATCTCACTTAATAAGACCTTATTGGTGTGCAAAGACTTGTATAATTGAGAGGCTGTGAGCAAGCTACTACAAGCACGCGACCTTTTACGTTTTCGCACTTTGTGCAAAAACATATTAGCTTTTTAGCACACAAAAGGTGATAGACAAATTTCGAAATAGCGTCCATGAAACAAACGAGATAGCTTTTACTAGAGACAGTCAGCGGTAGAATGTTAAATAGTAGGACTGTGTCGATAACTGACCTAAGGCCAAGTTCATTTGTCTTTTCCTAAGTCACGATTCTTCCCTCCGGGGTTGCAAACCAGGACAAACAATACAGTAATGCATTTTGTAATAAACGATTCAATAATAGCTAATTAATGTATCGAGTCTGAGTTCTATATCAGGTTTGTAATCATTTTGTTTACGTCTTATGCAGGACATAATAGTATATATAGAAGATTTCTGAAATTTCTTTCGCAAACAGCCAGGGGTGCCCATCCCTCCCTCCTCCCCCCAAGGTCGATGGCGAAAGAACCTACCACCTCCACCTCCCAAGATATTTTATTAGTCACATTTCCTTAAAAACAAAGCAAGCTAAGGTAGAATTAGAAAAATCGTAGATCATATACAATTACTCTTGCTGCCGTCTGTTCCATGTTTTCCCCTTGTCCGTTAGTCCAAAAATTCATAACCCTGTCGAAATTTGCCCCCCTTAAAAATTGTTAAACTCGTCAAAATATGACCCCTCAAAAGTTTTTATGGCGCAATGAACCCCCTCCTATGAACCGTCGCTAACCTATGGCTGCTTGCCTCCTGTATTCTTCAATAACGTTTCACTTATCCTGTTGAAGAAATCCGCTAACTAGGACTCCATTTGGACAAACGTCTTACTTGGATCTGCATACAAGACTGAAGCGAAAAGAAACTGCTCGACGTTTCGGGCTCCTTTAATACTAACTAAACAAGCGTTCTAAGCTACCGTTTAGTTAAAAAAGACTCATATATACGAGTATAAGACCAATTTGGACTTACGGAGTTGAGCTATGGGGTATGGTTAAACCATAGAATTCCTTTCGTATCCAATCCATACAATCCAAAATCCTTTGTAAAATTCCTAATTCTCCTAACTTTATCACAAATAAAATTACTCTTAATGTACCATATGTTTCCGATTTGGCCTAAATCAAAATACCAATTCTTCCATAATAAACTTCAAATCTATCCAAACCCTCTGGTTTCTAACCTTGCTTCGTTTTCGATTTCTGCTAACCCTCAGGAGTCAAAGAAAAAGAAGGTGTGATCGTTCTTCATAAAAATTCACATATTGATATACTTAAACATATTTCGGAAATATGTTTATATTCATAGTTAATATTACATATTTGAAAATATTTAATCATTTCTGATTCGCATATGGCGGCCAGTTTTGGTAGTCAGTTTTACAGTTCGAAAAAATGTGATTTTTTTTTTAAATACTCAACATTAATACCAAATTACTTCACCGGGAAGTGTCATTTTCAACTATAATTTTTTATATCTACTATCTATTAGAATCCGATAGTTGACATTTCTAATGGAGTTTGATGCTGTAAAGGTCTTCTATATGTTCAATATCCTAGGTTTAATGTGGTATTCCAAATGTGATATTGCAGTTGGAAAATTGGAAAAAAGTAAACAAATCTATTTTTTATGAAGCCTGAAGGATATGATCTTTCTAAAATTTTAAATATTGATAGTAAAAATATTTAAACTTATTTTTGAACTCTCAATAAATCAAGAAATGGACCATTGAAGAATGAATTTGCCCTCAAGCGATCTTGTATTATTATTTTGGACCGCAATGAATGGACTTACTCATACATGAATGAATAAATGAATGAATGAAAATTATTTTATTATTCTGGGACTGGTGTCCCTTTAGAACAAGTCACAAATACAGAATATATATCAATATTTTGGTGTGTCCATGAAATACAATTTAATATTTACAAGGTTGAATCGGAGTACAATAAAGTTATAAATGATAAAAAAGATATAAATATGTGCAAATATAAAATATACAGAGAAAGTTATTAAGTGAACGAAATATCGATGAATTACAGAATAATCAGAGTATCTGGGTGTACTTTGAGGTTTTTACAGCTTAGGTTTTTAAGTGCGTTTCGTGATCAATCGGATTGGGAATGGAGTAGGTGTTCGAAGAGGAGAGATTTGAAAGAGGATATCGATTTTGCGTGTCGAATATCTGAAGGTATAGAGTTCCAGAAGGAGACAACTAGTATTAAAAAGGATTTATCAAATGCAGCAGTTCGGTGAGGAGGAGGATAGAGGTCGGACGCACGGGATCTGGTGGGACGGGATTGAAAGGAGCGTTTGAATTGTAGGATCTGTAGAATATAGGCAGGTCGCCGTGTTGTAGTGGCTCGGTATAGGAAGGTAGCCAGAAAATATTGACGGCGGTAGGACGGATAGAGCCACTTCAACTTGGTGTAGAACTGGGTAATATGCGTATCCCTTGAGATCCCGAAGATAAAACGGATTGAGCAATTCATTAAACGTTTAAGTTTTGGCTTCGAGTTCTCCCGAGAGTCCACATGGGTCTAGTTACATGGGTCAGAGACTGAATAATCTGCCATATTATATATACAACTAAAAAATTCCAACGACTTCTGCTTATTTATATTTAGAGATCGATAATTTTAGACAATCATTATGTATATAAATTTATTGAACACATTTTTTTTAACACTTAAAAGTATTGTCTTTTGTAACTAATACTCCAGAGGGCATCTGAAAACTACATATATTAGAACTACCTTCTGTAGTTTAAATGGTCTGCTCATTAACCATGTACAATTTATGAATTATTATTTACTTTAATCAGTTTTTAATTTTGTATCTTAATAAGGTTGAAAATCGTATTTCCTAGTGATTAAATACTAAAACATTTCTTCTGAGTGTACTTTGAATATTAGTAGCTAGACTAATAGAGAATTTTACCCATATCACTCTTGTTGATTTAATCAGACTGATAAGGACAAAGTAATAGTTACTTTAAAAAACGAGACAGATTATTTATTTCGAAGGCTGTATCGTATAATTTAAGATACTAAGAACCCTGGAAATTTTTATGTTAAGGCTTCAAGGCCTGTGTTTAATACCAAATGTCAAACATCATGGCCGCAGTTAACTATGGATTTAAAAACTTCCCAGAACATAGATAATTAAATTTTACATTCAAATGTTTATAAATGACGCAAGATAGTTCCGCTAAATACCTCCCATGCTTAAATATTCAATTATGGCATACCTGAGTATCAGATATCTGGCCAGTCATTCCCGGTGTTGGAGATTTTATGAAACATCAAATTCTTTACTGCGGAAATAATTTTCCATGGTATCTTGTGAGTTTCGTCATTACGTAAGTCCGTTACCTAAAAGGGGTGCTTGCGAAGTTCTTAAAAAGTCACCGAAACCGAAGAAGGAGAACAGGAATAAGTAAGTTTATTTAGAACCGGTTTTTATGTTGTAGCTTTTGATAAACGGTTCTTCTGGTGCTTTGGTTTTGGTCCCTCCAGTATAGATGCACTTTTAAACTGCTTTTATGAATTAATGTTACAAAATAACTGTCAGGAATATGTTTAATCTATGCAGACCATCTTGCATAAAAATTATATACCGGACTCATATGCTAAGAGCTTGTGAAATTGAGCTGTAAGATTTTTTATACCATATTCTTTATGACGAGATGGTGTGACATTTCTTTCAAACTTAATCATGTCGTCATGATGGACGATGGCGTACAAGTACAAGTGGAGATACGTAAACTTAATATTTTGCTGGATTATTTTATAGACCGCTGTAAAGAACCCTTTTTATCGAATTATCAACACTAATGGGCAGTATAGGACTTCAATGGAAGTATTGAATCAATAACAAGCAAAAAACTTTACCAGCGAATATTCTCAAAAAAGGAGCGTTTTCATTCTGCAAATGGGTAAAAACATGTCAATTTTAATGAGGCACCAAAAACTCATGAATACCCATTAGCTTTCCACTTGAATTATAAGATAATTTGATCACAAAATCAAGAAGAAAAAAATGGTGGCATGCAAGAATATTGGACCGTTTGTCCTATACAATCTAATTTCTATGACAATCCCACATCAAACGGCCCAATTTTGTAGACCACATATTTTTTTCTAGATTTTGTGATCAAATTATCTTACAATTCTAGTTGAAAGCAAATGGTCGTTCATGAGTTTTTTGTACCTCATTAAAATTGACACAGTTTGCCGATCTCCGGATTGAAAGCGCTCCTTTTCTGAGGATTTTCGTGAATAAAATGAAGACATTCGTCATGAAGACATTAGGAGATCACTGGGCCATCTTCTTTTTAGACGCCTCGGAGGGTTATCAGAAATTGAAGAGAAAGCAAGGTTAGAAACGAGAGAGTTGGGATGATTCTAAAGTTTATTATCTGGATTGGGACATATCTGAAACATTAAGGTCATTATAGATGGTTCTATTTGTAACAAAGCATGTGGAGCATTAAGGATTTTTGGATCGTAAGGATTGGATACGAGAGAAATTCGATGTTTTAGTGGAGCCCCATAGCTCAACTCCGTAAGTCCAAATAGGCCTTATTATAGTTATGTATCTGAGTCTTTTGTAATTAATTTGAAGCTTAGAGTGTTTGTCTAGTAAGTGCTGAAGTAATCGGAAACGTAGAGCGGTTTTTTGTAAAAATAAGGGTAGTTTCTCTTTTCTATGAGTTCTTATAGGGTTGATGCATTGTTGAAACTATGAGACTAACAAAAAAAAAATAAAATACATCTTTTAATTTTTATTATTTTTTTTTTTTTTTTTACCATTTTAAATTATTAAACTTTTGAGATCAACAGGAAACGTGTACCTGGAATAAATTCCGGGATAGAGTTTCTTTGATGGTAGTTGCTAGATAGCAACTGATTAATGGTCATTTTTGACATAATAATGATTATAGTAAAGGTAAATTGCTTATCGTAATTGATAGATATATGAATCCTTGATCTATAATTTCTAAATGTGTCTCATGAAGAAATGAAGAAAAGCAGAACAGATTCCATCACAAATAGTTTTGAAGATTTTATAATAGTCATACAAATGTTATTAATAAAATTATTGTTAAAAATTAAAATTGAAGACTTATATATATATATATATATATATATATATATATATATATATATATATATATTTTTTTTTTTTTTTTTTTTTTTTTTTAATCTCTTGCTTTCTATATTTAAACATCTTACATATTGCTTTCAACTCATTACGCCTTAAATATCTTATGTGGAATCTTATGAACTAAATTATATTTTCATAAAAAAATATTTCATATTTAAAAAAAAAAAATAATAAAATAAATAAATCATAAAACAAGGCGAACAGATAGGTCAGGTCCTAGCACATCCACTCCTCCAGATGAACGGTAAACAAGAACTGCTTAACAGCTGAGAGTAGCAAGAACAGGTTTGGGCGGGTAAGTTGCAGATTGAATGATAGGGTCACAACAACCTGCCCTGCGCAACACCGGAAACTTCTTGGATTTTTTCAGCCAATGGGTGCAGGTTTTTATAGCAGCTCGTGTCTCACTTTCTCTTGTTTATTTATATACAAATTTGTGTAGGAGTTTATTCAACTCTGAGGTATCTATTTATCGGATTATTGAGACATATTGAATTGTTTTAAGGACAAATTAAATCTATGAAATATTAAACCGGCCTTTTGATATTTTCTTCCAAATGAATAATCCAATTTACTACCTAACCTTTTACTAAATAATTTATACTCAAAATTAATTATATTACTTATTCTATCATTAGGACACGAATGAATATAAATATCTTTAATTTATATTATCTTTAATCAATAGACGATTAATGTTTCAAAATACGATCACATTACTCCCACAGATATTATTTCATTAATAAAAAATCTTAAGGGTAAAAGCACCAATAGCTGACAATTAATGGTGTCCAAATGCGAGACCGAGACGATTCTTGGTCTTGCAAACTCAGTCTTGGTCATGGTCTCGGTCTTGTGCAATAGTCGCGCAACAGTCTTGCAGTTACTTATTACTATAGACATACTACTGTATTTTTTTAGATAGGAGAAACCTAACTAAGCCCGAACGAAAAATTAGAGGAGTTAAATACAAAATTATATTGGTTATACCGATGAAATTTTTCTTTCTTCCTTTCCTTTTTTTCTTTTCAGTTATCAATTTTTTTTTCTTTTTAATCTAACAAAAGGTTTCAAGGTATATTTGATTTTTTTCCATTTATATCGTAGTTACTACGTGTGGAGTAACCGTATATCCAGCAGGGGCCAGAAGAGTGTTTTATGGCGCAAAATTTTTGAGGGAGCACATTTTGACGAAGTTTTGAATTTTTTAGGGGACACATTATGACTGGGATATGATTTATCAAAATCGAAAGTTTCAAATCAGGGGACAAGAGGTAATCATGGAGCAAACCACTGAAAATGTACTTGTATATGATCTATGATTTTTAAAATTATAATTTAGTTTGCACTGATTTTAAGAAGAGGAGAGAAATGAAAAATCTTGGGAGAAAGAAAATCCAATGATTGTTTTGTATTTAATAATCTTTCATTCTTTTGTTTATTTAACACATTTGTATATTATTATATTTTTTGGTATGCGTGATTTTTTTTTCTGTCGTTCCATCTAATCAGCTGTTTAATATAACCTTCCTTATGTGATCTTTTTTTTTTCTGTCCTAATGACTGAATTGGCGAAACGTTGGCATTTTAACTGTTCATCCGTACTTTAAAGACTTAAGGCTTTATGGTTTCGGATTTTCCATTTATATCCTGATTATTTCATGTCTCTTTTTGAGCTATATGTGCGTTTATAGTAATAAATGTAAAATAAGATTTATTTTGAGGAATAAAAAGGAAATTATTTTAATTAGACATTTTTTTAGATTCATTTAATGAATAAAATAATATATTTTTTCAGATATCACTAATCATACAACGCCTACATTAAATGTAATACGGGATTCTCTTTCTGTGTGTATTATGATATTTGAATTTTTTAAAATATCATGATACACATATTTTTTGTAAATTTATTTATTGAAGCTCATACTAAAATATAATTAAATACACTAGAGGTACATTAGTAAATTAGTTATTAATATCTGAAATCATAGAGTGATCAGGAACTTCCACAAATTTGCCTTATTTTCACATTTTACATAATTTTGGCGTTGTAGTAATTTGGCCCTTGTTATTTGTATAAAAGATATTGCGTAATAACTTCTAGTCCTAAATTACTAGAATAAGTAGATGAGGCAAGTTACTAAACTCAGCGACATGGAATCGTCTCTAAATCTGGCACTACGATGGTATCGATGAGCTGAGCTCTGTTTGAGAACTTGTTCATTTTACAACACAGCTGATGATTATCCATTTCGAGATTGACCATACTAAACCTCCAAGACTTGAAAAATGAAAGAAGATTGATCAAGGTGCAATACGTTCAAGGTTTTAGCGCTGGGTGAATGATTGGCCTGCGTGACGCCATTGGCATTACCTCGTTCTATACTGGAGTATTATCGTCCATTGTTTAGGATCTGGCTACGATCTCTTCGTGTTAGCTTTTTCCATATTCATGTTGCGTAATAAGAAAACACACATCGCTATGAAATGGTTAAGTTTTTTCATGGTTCAAAATACAGTTCGTCAATTTTAAGAAAAAAATTCTCGAAAATATAACGAAATTAACACTAGTAAATTATCATTAATTGAAATTTATTTTTACCGCCTTTCTCTCATGATTTGAGTAATTAAATCTTTCCATTGCATTTGTGCGACAAATGGAGTAGATCATGGCAACAATGCCCGAAGCACTGAAGATTTAGCGCGTTGTAAACTGTTTAATTCTTAGATTGTCATAAAATAAAATATATAAAACCTTACTCAAAATCCTAACCCAACAGAAGTTTTTTTTTAAATATAATATACTTCTGACAAATAAGATTCAATGAATAACTCCCGTTTACGTTTCGGTCCATCTCCTCTTCCCAGTGCTTACTTAACTGGTATTCACACTCAGGAAAGCGTTCCTCCTCAAGTCGACCAACTTTGCCGGCTCATTTCAATATCCGTGACTTCACAACGTCTACTTTACTTACCAGATTTCAGCCTCACTGTTAAGTATTGTTAACTCCGCATTCCGTTTTCTTTTTAAGTTTTCCCGAACTTAATGTTTTATAAAATTCATCATTTTCAAATTAAAGTAATCGATTTTTGCATTACTGTCAGTGATTAATAATAACATAGATCAAACCATACCGTTATCAACTTCAGCACCATTATAGGGTAATAAAAATTAGTTGTGAAAAATGATACAGTTTATATTACATAAGTGAAGTATTTTAATGTCACTTATATGAACTTCTCAACTTGACGTTAAGTAACAAAAAGTAAAAAAATAAAAATAAAATAATAAGTTAAATTTGTATTTTGATGTTAATAAATTTTGAAGTTTTAATTTTTTTATTTTTACCCTGTGTTTTCTCTTTTATGTATCGTATCCTATTGCCCCTTGTACTGCACAGTATTATTCCAACCTTTTGTGTCAATACCGTGCGGATCTTTGTAAAAAAAAAAAAATAATTTAAATAAATTCTAAATCTTGAACGAAAAAATTGCAGGATATTAAATTTAAAAAAATGACTATTACCTATTTCATTAAACTTCAGATAAAAAAAAAATCAACTAAAGCTAATGCAAATACCCCCTCTCCGCTTTCATTATAGTCCCACGACCTTAGACTAAATCTGGTGCGGTGCGCGCATCACACAATTTTCACTTACTATTCTCTTCTTGGCAGAAATAAGTATTTTCGGACAAAGGGGAAGTGAAAGTAAAAATTATAGACGCTATATTTAATTGTGGGTATTTTAATTTGTATAAGTGTCCTTATATATACAAATTTTAATATTTATATAGCTGTAATCTAAACAATTAAATATTAAATAATACCAACAGTAGCATTTATGAAAATCACATATGTAAATTATATAATATTGTTGGAGTCCGTATTATATTAAGCTCATGTTACGCAAGGAAGACTGTTCTAATCGCTCGTATTGCTTTGGTTCCTCAATTACAACTATTCTCCATTACAATCTCTTATTTCCCCTTTAGTTAAATATCAAATTCTTTCATATCTAATATTTAAGAGTATTCATATCTTTTACATAAGAGATCAATACTTTCCTTTACTATATATTTCATGTATAAGTAAGTGAAAGTAAAAAGAGCATTTGTGGGAAATAATTTATAAAGTTTTTTCCTTCATTAGTTTTTCTTTTAAGGGTCAAGAATAAAAATCAAAAGAATACCCACCTCCCTGACGGATGAAACATTCTCTAATTTTATTCACAAAAAAACACACCTCCCATACACATTGGGCGTTTTGTGTCAGTTTTCTTCATTTAACTTCGAATCCTTTGATCGGAAGGAAATATTGAAAAAGAATGAAAATATTCCCGTAATATTCTGCATGAAATGTGTTCTATTTATAATTTGGCTAGTACTTACCGCTTTCGAGTAAACGGTTTTCGAAGTTGGAAACAGTTGGAACTTAGCAAAAAATTACTGTACTACGGCATTTGAAAGCAATTATCTGAAATTGATTTGGTTATTAATAGAATACATTTTATGTAGAATTTTATTTGAAATATGTTCATTCCCATTCATTATTTCGATCAATGGATTCGATGCTAAATGAAGAAAATTGACACGAAATGTCAAAGATGGGGAGAGGAAGTAGTGGTTTTCAGCGAATTTGGGGAAGTTTCATCTACTAGGCAAGTGGAACCTCTTTCGTCTTATTGCTGACCATAAAAATAAAACCTTCTGTGAAGGGCAAAACTTTATAAATTATTTCCCACAAATGTCCTATTTTGTTTTGGTTTAATGTCTTGCGGCTATTATGAAAAAATATATTTTAAAGAATGTAATTTTACACTTAACGATGTAACTGGTAGCAGAATCTGTATTTTCGTATTCCTGAAAACATAAATATTTCAAATAATCAAAAAAATGTAGATTCATGTATTTATTTTTATTTGAACCTGCGTAGGGGGGAGGGGGAGGAGCTACAAAAAGATTGAAAAAAACTTGTCAGGAATTTGTCAAAAAAATACTTACTCTTCTCTTTTCATAAAAGGTTCATTGTAACATTTTCTGAGAAACGTTTTAGGAAAAAGGTTTTTAAAATGAAAGTTCAGAGGAAAGTTTTTTAATAATATTCTCGGTTTATGATAAACGTTTAACTTTTATTTATTTAAGTTAAAAAAACAAAACATTATGTTAAATGAGAAATAATCGGCAATTGGGCTTAGATTAGAGTTATAATTTATCTTGAATGGATTACTTCATTCTCATATTTCGTTTGTTTTAGTACCTGAGAGTTAAGTCATTTTTTAGATCGACTTTGTGGCGAAATTAACAGAACTTTAAATAACAGTTCGATAAAAATAAAATTTCTGTAAAACATTTACTTAAAAAATTGCAAGGAAAAAGATTCTAGTTCCTTAAAAAACAAAGAAAATATTGAAAATAAAGTTTCCAGTCATACCTATACTGGTTAAAAATGAAAGTCAAGCCGCACACATTAACATTATTAATATGGATCGTAATTTGCTTATAGATGAGAATGCACAATATTTATATTTATGAAAATAAAGATGAATAAATATATTATACTCAACAGTATAAATAACGAGTATAAGAATATTCGTATGTAGTATTTTCAATATTATCAAGTTTGAACAGCTGATCGACCTATTTTTACTTTCACTTATCTATATATGTAATATATAGTAAGGGTAAGTATTGCGATCAAGAAAATGTTTGAATCTGAGTTTTCAACGGAGTCACTTTACAGGGCTTAAATGCCCAATGTTCATATCCGTCTTATATGGTACCTTTAATATGGTTTATTTTAAAAAAATAACTATCCCTCATTATTAAAAGTTACGAAAAAATGTTAAATTTAAATTTTGAAAGAATTTGATAATTGAATAAAGGAGAACAAATAAAAACGCTTATCCAGGTCGAAAATTAATCTCCGGAAATACTAGTCACAAGGTATTCGTATAATATATCGTTGGGAAGCGGAGAATTTTAGAAAAAAACAATATCTAATATAGAAAGTTGTAGAAGGTAACGGAGAGTGACAAAAAAAATGCTAAATAACAATTTTTGAAAACTAATTATATTTAACGTAAATCCATATCCATATATCACCGGTTATACAATAAATATGACTTTTGTTATTTTAATGAAATTTATGTTTTGTTTGCTGTATTTTTTTAGCTTTAGCTCGATTAAAAATGCAATTCAAATATTTTATAATAGCCCAACATGGCCAGAAACTAATTTCTATTTTAAGTTGAGCGGTAAGCGATAGTTGTGTGTTGCGTGCACCAGATTTTTTTTATAAGGTTTTGCTTTTAAATATTTGAATGAAATAAGGCATACTCTTATTAATTCATTAATCTAATTTTATTTCTTTGTTGACTGATTCAATTTATTGAAACTCGGTTTTGAATTTTTGTTCAATTGAGATGCTATTTTATTTAGTTTTAGGCCAAAAGATGAAGCCCTGAAACGTTAAAAATTTTATTAAATGTTTATTTAAAGATTTTAAATCTTTTATTATTGTTTATAATATTCTATTAGTTGTTAATTTATACAAATAATCCTTATGCATTGAGATGGAAAAATGTAAGACTTGTTTCTACATAAATGTTTAATAGTATGGTATAAGTAGGTGATCCTATGGAATTAACTAATTCCTCACATTTCTGTTTTCTGAGTGTGCTTCCTGAACCAAAGACCTTAAAAAAAAATAAATAAATAAAAAAAATAATGGACCTTTTATAAAACCATGGCATGCCTGACGTTCTTTCGCAAGAGGAAATCTCATGAATATTGGAGGTAAAAAAAAAAAAATGTAATGGCCGGTGAGGTCCAACCGCATTGTTTTTCTCTTGACATGATAATAAATAAGCTCCTAGTATATCTTAATACTTCCAGTCTTTCCTTCAAATTAATTAAACCCAGTAATTAAATAGAAAAATCTTGATAATACTCAAAAATATTTTTTTCCTGCACCTTTCAGTGCTAGTAATTTTTAATTTAAATTCAAATAAATAAACAGATGTGTTTGGAAATTAATAATGTAAATCTAAAAATAATAGTTCTAAATTTGAAATTTATTTCACTCGAGTTAAATGATACCAATAACCATTATTTAAATAAAATCATTAAAATTTTAAGAATTAAGTATATATTCTGAGATTAAATTAATCGCTTATATTATCTTATCTTTCAAAGATAAATTAATATTTCGAAGGGTATAAAATTATTACCGTTGGATCAGGAATAAATTAATTTACAATAGAGTAGTCATATTGAGAATATTTAGTAAAATAACACAGGCGTTCTCATGTTTCATTCTGGCACACCGAGTTGAAGTGGCTTTATCTTACTTCTCGACGAGAATTCCTCCTTGGTGTTTTCCTTTTCTCCTCCTCCTCAGAGTCCTCAGAACCAAAAACCTTCCCTACATCCTGGAAATCCTTACTCTACATTCCTCTATCCACCCTCTTGATACCAGGTTTCAACCTATAGATTTATATATCCCCTCCCATAAAACTACTTCCTCAAGCAAATCCTTCGTCATTCGTGCTACTTGCTTTTCGAACTCTCTTCCTACCCCCATATGTCAATCCTCGTCCAAAAATTCCTTCAAACAACTCCTGTTCCACAGCCTACTACACATTCAAACTTCCGCAAACATTTAAAATTACTTGCATTTGCATGATGTTTAATTCAATCAGCTGCACACTTGCAATAACAATCAACAGTTAATTATTTTGTATTCTTTTAAGCCAGACTTAAGACCCATAAATTCGTAACTGTTATTATTCTTAAGGGACTGCTGTCTCAGAATAAAATTATTTTTTCATTCGTTTTAATTTCAAAAAGAATAAAGTTTTACGAGACTATCATCCCATATTACACATAAGTTAGATAATGCTGTTAATTATAGGACTGATAAGAGAAATTTGAATAACTTTTATTCTGGAACGTTGAACGTCTTGAATAATTCTAAGAATTCTAGCTAATTTGTTTTTTTTAAACTTCATCTGCGTGATCAGCTGTTTTTTTATGGTATTCTTCCTTTGATGTGCATTCAAATTTTTTTTGCGTTTTTATTATTATATCTTATTTCTTCTTAATGTTTTTTTTTTAGAATAGATAATGTCTTTATTCTGGAACAAAGTTCCTTTAGAATAACAAAATAGTACAGAATTAAAAGACTACATCTGGCCTAAATAGGACAATAATAAAAAAAGAGAAAGTAGAGACAAATTAGAAAAACAAGCTATATAAAAAAAAAAAAAATCTATATACAAAACACTTAAAACTATGACAGGACACTTAAAACTATGGACAGTAGGAAACATTATAATTATGCACTTTTGAGAAAAAAAAAAAAAATACAATGAGTTCTTCTTTAAAATAAGCTCTGTGTTTCTGCTAACAAACGAAAGACGAATCTGACAATATAAAATGCCAGAGTATTTTTTTTTTTTAATTTTTGATTTTTTTATGACATATTTATGAATTTTGGAGGGATATTACATGTTGCTTCTCTTCCAGTGTGTGGTTGTCATGGAGTGATGTGATCTCCGGTTTGCTTTCTTTTCTGTCCTGATGTTTCATGAATTGGCGAAACGTTGCTCGTTTTTTTTTTTTATTCTTTATCTGTATTTTGGATAGATGAGGTCGTGCGGTTGGAATTTTTCCAATCATTACTTAACATTATAGTTTAAGATACCACTGTTATTAAATGAGATAAACAAACCATACTTTCGTGGATGTTCCGAATGCTGACTATATCCCCCCCAAAAAAAGGAAGACATTTTCTAAGCTGCCTAAAAGAATAAGAGGATGAAAGGTGAGGACATGGTACACGGCAGCGATGATAAGATTCGTCCAAAAGTAGAGATCCATCAATCATCCCCTGAAAGAGGCCATTACAAATATCTGAGGCAGGATGAGATTTAAAATGACAAATCTAATTGATGACTACACCGAGCTACCGCACCCCTTCGCTAAAAAGAAAGAGATCAAAAACGAATTAAAAAGCTTTGATGGTTATGTATGTATATATATATATATATATATATATATATATATATATATATAAAGATTTTTCAATTGTTATTATAAAAGTTCAACTTTTATTAAGGTTATTATTCCCAAGGACGGATCAAGATAAGCCGGAGTCCGAAGTAGTTGATAGTTATGCCTCCCCTCACCCTAGAAAAAAAAGTTTCAAGAAAAATCTAACAAAGTTATAAACAAAGAGAAAAGTAATAAAAAAAATGTTAATAAAATAACGAAACATTAAATTAATTTAATTATTAAATTTATATCATTTTACAGTCACTTATTTAACATATTTTATTTACATCTTAAAATATAAGAGCTTTCAAGGTCCATATCACCATATTCATCACTATAAAATTTAAACAATAAATTATTGATTCATTTATAACATAGTTCTGCGATTTTCATGCTAATACCATCCCGCACCTTTTGTATTTTCGGTACTTGTGAGCGACGCGGCCTCTATGGACTGATATCTACAGTTATCTTGTTATTTAATTTTTGTTGTTATTTACATTTCTTATTATTAAATATTTATAACCTGAACACTGATAATTGTTATAAGGCGCTGATAATCCCTATCTTCATATGAAATTAGACTCTCGCATATATACATACATATATTAATAAGAAACAGGCAAAATAGAGGCAACACCAAATATATTTATATTTCTTATTATCTGTCACGAGTATTATAACGATGGTACTCAGTTTTATATATATATATATGTATATATATATATATATATATATATATATATATATATATATATATATATATATTAATAAGAAATATAAATGTAGTAATAATATAGTAATTTAGTAATACGAAATATAAATAACAACAACAAAACTTTAAATAACAAGATTACTGCAGATAGCAGTCCATTGAGGCCGCGTCGCTCACAAGTACCGTATTTTCTATTTAAAAAATCAACAATCTGAACATTAACACGACTCAGAATAACCTTATAAAAAATATAAATGAAGATAAATTGACAACAAAAGTAAATACCCAAACAATTCCTGAGTTTCCCGCTCACTAATTAAAATAACAGAAACCGAACCGATCCAAAACTTGGAACATTGTAATATACCTATAAACACAACAGTTGTAAATTTAAATACATTAAATACATTACAACAAAAAACGAAAAATCGAGAATATCCAATTCTGATTGAAAAAAGAAAAGAAAAGAAAAAACTTAACACACGTACAAAAACAAAGAAATTATGATTATGTAATTATGTAAAAGTTATGATAAATCCTATATAGGAATAACGTTCCAATTCCAACGCACGTATATAACCGTATAAATACATTAAAATCTAATGGGTACTACTCTGTCGAGTAACGCTAAAAAATTCTGACATGAGGTCGATTTCCACAAGAGAGAAAAGTTCAATAATATTGCATCAACAATAATTATAATGTTAACAATAACAATAATTAAGATCGTTCTAAAATTACTGATCACGCGGTAGTAAATAATAAACCTGCTATAGCCTTACTAATTATTTACTGCTGATACAGCCTTGACCGAAACACAAAAAATGGGTATGTCATAGATATTCCGGTCCCTTCTCTATGACAATATCGACATAACCATTTCAGAAAAGATTAGAAATTATCACCTAGACTTAGGTCCGATTAAATAACTATTTCTGGCAAAATCCAAGAAAGTGCGGAATTCTAATGTTTTTTTATTTAAGGGCATTTCTTCATAAATTGAAGTTTCTTTCAGCCAAACTCCTCCCTCAATCGGTTCTTCCACTTCAACCTGTCCATCGATTCCTCCTCCGTCAGCCCTCGGTCCGCCATACTCTCAGTCACATCTCTCCAACTGGCACGAGGCATTCCTCTCCTTCTTCCACCCTCAGCCACCAACTCAAATGCTGTTCGATATTCATCCTTTCCATAGGCTTATACCACTGTAATATTCTTTCTTCCATTATTTCTAGTACATTATTCTGAACTTCCATCATTTTTCGAATGGTCTCGTTTCTGATTCTTTGCGTCCTTGAGCAAAGAATTAGAAAGCAAAGAATCTAGCCGACCTCTTCCAAAACTCAATCTCCACGACTAGGAATCTTTTGCTCTGAGATTTCTCGAGTGGCCACATTTCCGAACTATAGAGCATTACGCTCTCTGCCAGGGCCTTATATAGTAATTTCTTCACTTTTCTATAAATATTTTCGCTCCAGAGAACTAAATTGAGCATACCAATTGCTTTCCGCCCGTTTGTAATTTTTTTTTTCAATATCCTTCATAGCTCTTACATTGCTTTCAAGTGTTGAGCCAAGGTAGCAAAATTGGTAAACCCTACAGAGCCCTATCGAAACTGTAAATTCTAAAATAATATTAATACGTATTATGAGTTTAAGTGGTATATATATTTTCTTTTTTTTTTTTTTTTAGGATTTAGTGATTATTAATTAAATTTTCATCTTTTTCTTCTTCCATCTTCCAATTTAATGGTTACGTCCTGTAATAAAACAAGGGAATCAGTGGTTCTCCCGAGGTCCTCCAGTGTTTCCTAGAGTTTAGTTTCCAGCGATTCCGGCTCAGGCCTATTCTTCCAGCTTGATCATGAAGAACAAAGCTCTGAATAAGTTGCTCAGCTGTCCTCCCTACCTCACATAAACAGGGAACTATTTCCGATTCGTTTTTTTTTTTTATAATGACGAGCATATAGTCGGTAGTGGTTATTCCTGAGTCTGAAATATCACGACTTGCTCTTTTCTATTTAGTTTGTGGTAGGAGTCTTGGGGGTTCCTGTGAGGATGTTTGGTGAAGGAGAATATAATCTTAAAAATGATGGCTCAGTCATTGGATTTTAGTCCACTCAATGAATGATTATAGAAGGAAATGGCGGGGACACAATTTTTGATTTTGGAACATTGTTTAGACTAGTAAGGGGGTAAACATACTAAAAGTCCCCACTCCTAGGTGGTGAGCTAGATGTGGGAAGGGGGCGCCTAGTAGGCATTTTTTTTTTTCGGGTTTTCGCTTATATCAGGAAAACTATTCATCGCATTGACAAAGACGTTCTATACAAAATTAAAGATGATGAAATTTACAATATGATTGATTTATACCTTTTTTACTATCTAGCTTGGTTTCTGGGATATCCATCCTCAACTATCGCGAATGGGAAAAAAAAATGTTCACCTCGTGTATTTTACTGTATTTGACTAGATAACTCTTGATTGGTCCGTTCTCCGATTAAGCCATGGGGAAGAGAGTGTTTAATAATTAATCTTTTTCCAAGACAATATATTATTTTACTAGTTTCTCTTTAACGGTTCAAAAGTTAGATCAATTATAACTTTATATGTCAATTCCGAGAATTTGCAGAAAAAATTAATGTTTATAATATTCGCTATTATTATATTTCTCTAACTCTCTACACATCTAAATCTCTATGTATATATATATACATATACATACATACAATAACGTATATTATAAAAATTATTTTTTTCTACAAATTCCCGGAATTGACATTTAAAGTTATAATTTATCGAACTTTTGAACCGTTGTTTATCTCCTTACTAGTCCAAACGATGTCCCAAAGTCAAAAATTGTATCCCCGTCATTTCTTTCTATACCCTCTTTTTGAGCATTCATTGACTGGACTGTTGAAATATTAACGAAAATTTGGTGTGCTAATAAAAAATGCCTTTTAGAAATAATGCAGATGTATACTCTTTATATTTAATATTATTAATATTAAAATAAGGAAGGAGATGGTCCGGGGTGGCGGTCATAAATAGACTAAATAGTGACAAAACTATTTTATTAAAAGCCAACGTTTCGACCCGACATTGCAGGTCTTCTTCAGGGCTAGAACGGACAAAATACAAAAAGATATAGAGACTTGTGGAAGTTATTTAATATTTAGATAAAAAAATATAAAACAACTTGAATAAACTTATTAAAATTATAAACAGTAAGTATATTACACTATAAACAGAGTAACCTAAGTAACAAGATCCTAAACTGAAGTAAATACGTAATTTCAATTATAATTCTAAAGTTCTTATGGGGGATGGGAAATCATTAAAAATCATTAAGTAAATTCAGCTTAGGATCTTGTTACTTAGTTTACTCTGTTTATATTTTAATGTACATACTGTTTATGATTTTAATAAGTTTATTCACATTGTTTTATATTTTTTTGTCTAAATATTATATAACTTCCACAATTCTCTATATTTTTTTGTATCTTGTTCATTCTAGCCCTGAAAAAGACCTGCAAAGCAGGTTCGAAACGTTTGCTTTTAATAAAATAGTTTTGCCACTATTTAGTCTATTTATGACCGCCACTCCGGCCCATCTCCTTCCTTAATAATGCAACGGTCAACTATTAAATATTCAATATTAATATTAATATATAGATATATTATTATATTACTTTTTTTATTGAATATTAATACATTCTGCCACATTGAAGGTCATTAATATTAAGGCTAAAATAATCATTATCACAATATGTATATATTACATGTGGTAAACTGATTACTGAAATACTTCTCTATGTATGGTGGTATATCTCCCCCTTACCCCTCATGCATTAAAAACTACTGGAAAAACATAATATTACATAAATAAAGATCTCACATCTCTTGTCCAGTCAATGACTGCTCGATCAATGACTGGACTATTTGTTGAAATATTAACGAAAATTTGGAAGGCCGACAAAAAATGCCTTTTAGAAGTAATATAGATGCATACTATTTATATTAAATATTATTAATTTTATTTTATTTATTGTACATACAGTGTGAATGTGATCTCTGAACACTATTATAAATGTCCTTGAGACAGATTGTAATACTTTTCAATAAATAAGTTTTAAAAAAAATATTATTAATATTAATTTATATATTATCATACTATATTTTTTTCTATTGAATATCAATACATTCTGCCACGTTGAAGGGCATTGATATTAAGGCTACATTAATCGTTCACACAATATGTATATACTATATTATATGTGGTAAACCGATTACTAAACTACTTCTCTATGTATTGTGTTATATCTCCCCCTTCCCTCTCATACATTAAAAAAACAATATCACATAAATAAAGATGTCAAATCTCATATCGGCAGATATAAGATTAACTAAAGGAAGGTAGTAAAACATACCAAAATATTCCATGTTCTGATATTTAATAGATTTTAGATACTTAATGTTTACTAATTTATTTTTTGAGTTATATTTTTATTACTTTTAGAAAATTCCATATAAAGAAGAATCTGAACTTAAGCGGAAAATATGCCGGCACCGCTGGTGAACAAATTAATCCCATTCCTCCAACCCGTAGCCAACAGAGCTTTTATCGCTGGATTTCCTCGTACCCTTCGCCCGTCGTGATCTACGTGCCAAGCCTCATAAATACAGATATACGGAGTCAATATAAAATAGACAGCAATAGCAATGAATAATAATTCTGAATATAACTGGACTCAAGGTTGTTAGGCACCGAGAAACAACCGCCAAGGTTTTATTTAAACCCTCTCGTTAATCCCGTGGTTTTGCTAATTTTATTTATTTATTTTCTTTTTTGTTTTTGCAGCAGAAAAAAAATTAATGAACTTTCGATCATCGCTGTTGGAATGCGGTCGGTTTGCGCAACCTTGTAAGCATTTTTTATACTGAAAATTGAACAATGAAAAAGATACATAACAAATGATGAAATATATATAGCAGATTGTGTTAAACTCTTGCTGATGATTATGAAATATGCAATTAAAACAAAAAAGTATCTTTGTACATTTATACATACCTATCATTTGGAGTGTGAGAAACAGAAAATGGGATATTAGTAAATGGTCATTATATTGTTACTGTTAATAAGTAGAGGTCGGTAAGTTTTGTCCGTAACGAAGGTACCTTCATTGTGAGTCGTAATAATTTCGTTGTCAGGGGGCTCCATAACTCCGGAATTACTCTCCCACACTCTCCTCTGGCCCGGCAAAACCCGTATGGTCCAAAAGGCAAGAACAGTATGGACAAACAATGAAAAAAGTAATCATTTTTATTTTTTTTTTTATTATTTATTTATTTAGACGTATAATAATCTGTCTCGTGGACAATAATTATAGTGATATGTGAACACATTCACACCATATTTACAGAAAATATAAAATTAACAAAAGTAAAATAATAATAAAAAAACTACGTACAATAAAAAAATAAAATAACCTAGAGATAAGTAAACTAAAAACATAAAAACACAGTCATACCTAGATACAATATAAACAATCAGGCAGGGAACCCCAAGCCAGGCTTCTCTCTCCAACTATAGAAGGAAAAGCAGGACCCCTGCGCTACTCTTTCAACCGCGTCACTGGTGCTAAAGGCAGTGGAATTTTGATTGTAAAGTTTGAATTTTTTGTAGGCGCGTCTTTTTGGCGATACCGTATATAACATGTATTTGAGTAAGTATGTATAAGTATTCATTTTCTGTCTAAGTTTCAGTTATAATTAGGTAATAGTTTGAGTCGGAGTCGTTTGCTAAAGGTCTTCCGTTTCAAATTAAAAATATATATATCTTCTCCTTCTTATTGATTCGAGAATGTAATGAATTCATGATCTCCCTCTTAATAATAAAAAAAAAATGTAGGACATGGGTTCTCACAGAAAAATATTTCAACACTCTGAAAAATAATAAATGTAATATAATAAGAAAATTGTACATATAGATACTAACATCGGGTGTTGCACAAACGCGAGACCAAGACGAGTCTTAGTCTTGGACCTTGCAAAAGAGTCTCCGAACAGTTTAGCAGTTACCTATTAGGCTATTAATATAGAAATGTTACTGTAATTTTTCAGATAGGGGAAACCTAACTTAACTCGAAGGAAAAATTGGAATAGTTAAATACAAAAGTATATTGGTTATACCAATTCTTTACATATTGTAACTAAAATAGTCAAGTATTAGTAACTATTTTGTCTTTTTATTCACAAAACCCATGTTAAGGTCCTGGCAAAGACCGATTTTGGGTTACGCTACTAACATCTGGAGGAACAATAAAGAACTGCTTACAGTAAAAGGTCAATTAATACCATATGATATGAGGACCAGGAGGTTTAGGTAAGGAATAGCCCAATATTCAGGGATTTAGGCGGGAAAAGATATAGAAAAAAAAATATATCGCTATGCCACTTTTCATATTATTGAAATATAATTATTATGATTATGATTAATAAATCATTTATGTACCTCAACCTTACTTCTCAGTGCTTCATCAATATTTTTACAATTATTAAAATAAAAAAACTACAAGTACATAAATGCACCTATTATTATTTAATATGTGGAACCAAATACAACACAGAAATAAAGCACCAATTAAAAATATAAATATTATAAACTAATCACAACGTATATTCAAATTTATAAGACATCGCTTAATAGACAAAAGTTGTCTAAAATAATAACTCTACTGTAATACCTATTTTAATAATTCTTTCTTAATATCTAGTTATAATATGTACATATTTACGAAGAGTAAATATGTACGTATTGCAATATGTAAATATGCAAAGTCTGGACTATGGATGAGGTCTCCATTAATCGTGTCTGGCGGCCGACTGAGGAGTTGCCAAACAAATGTTTAACAGTGCTATTTCTTCAATTTCGATGCGGCTCCAACGGTTTTTCAAGAAGTAAAAATTTTTTAACAGAATTCTAATTTTTACAATTTATATGGTGAGCTGGGTATATACCACTCAACACTGGCGAATCTATAGGTGGGGGGCTTTCGGACTGAAACTTCCCACCAAAATAAAAAGATAGTTTATATATCGTTGGTCCATTTTAATTTATGTGAGTGATCTAAATACTTAATCAATCACAATATGGTCTCTTTTTAAATTATAATACGTATAAAGTTACTAGCAGATGTAGTATAAGTGTTTGTCTAGAAAAAAATATGTATTAATTAAGTTTCAGTTTTTTTTTTTTTGTTTTTTTAACATCATTTCATAAACTGGTCCTTTGGGCAACAAGTTATGAAAAATAATTAAAAAAGAAAAGTATAAACTAATAATTAATCAACCGTTTAATATGCTGATTTATAAATAACATTTTTCAGCAAATTTATCTTTTTTTTTTTGTATTTTCTTTATTTCTGTTTTGATGGGGGTAGGTGGATTAAAGTTAATTCATTTTTAAAATCATCTTTTCCCTCCTAAATGCAAATACATATTGACTAAAAAAAAAAAAACTTGTTTTTTTAATCATTTATTTATTGAGTAATATTACATTTACATGTGAAATAAAAACATATTAACATCCAACACGGCCATCACCACCTATGCCGATCAGTTAATAACGATAAATGCTGATCAATCCCAAGGGTTTAACATTTGTTAATTATTATTATAAATTATTTAAATTTTAAAGTAAGATTTTTTATTTTGTTTCGCACATCGCTCAACATACAAATAGATCCTTCAACACGCTTGATAATAATAAATAAAAAAAGTCGAATGTCCCAAGCCACATGAGAAAAACATTTTTTTTTAAATACAGGGAATGCACCGAGCCGGGATGGAGCAGGACATTGTGGTCAAGGCTGTGTCGGCTGAGTCAGCAAGGCTTCCGACAAATGGCCGATGGTTTAATAAAGCTATACGGCTATCATTTAACCGAATCTTATTGAATATGCATCGGAAAGATCCTTTGGAAATCCCCTCTTGGATTGGAAATATGTGGATGTAAATTTCATAGGTTAGATTAGAAAGTAGCATATGAATTGGATTTTATGAACGAGAACCTTCGAGAGGATAACATATCATTTTAGTTAATATCCCTA
This sequence comes from Nezara viridula, assembly GCA_928085145.1. NCBI lineage: Eukaryota > Metazoa > Arthropoda > Insecta > Hemiptera > Pentatomidae > Nezara > Nezara viridula. The sequence continues at coordinate 135,118,783 of OV725078.1, read as the reverse complement.
AGTGTTTTAACCTGCAAATATGTGGATGATAGTCTAGAAACTCTATTTGAAGGTTATGTCATAGCTAGTCAATAATGCGTGACATGCGTTGGCATTAAAGAATTCAAAATGTTATAACTTATCGACTTCCAATCTAGTGCCGCTTCCGCTTATTCTTCTGAAAAAGAACAAGAAAATCTCAAGAAACGCTATGAGCCGAAAATTAATAAAAATATAATTACCGTAAGATGGGGTAATTTTGGGACAGCGGTAAAATGTAGTTGGTGGTGATTTTCCATTTTTATTTATTACATTATGTTGTAATTATTTTATTTAAATTGAATACCCTAAGACGGGGTAACTTTGAGAGTGGGTGGGTAACTTTGGGACAGCGCGTAAAATTTAGCTTGTGGATATTCCGTGGTGGATACACTGTGTTGGTTCAGTCTGAAAAAAAACGTGCTTAGTGCAGGCATGTACTGCGCTACTACCTTGCGGCACACTGCTGCTGGGACACGAGCGAAAGTTTCACGAAAACAAGAATTTTGAAAAAAAAAAATAATGGATATAAATAAAATCTAACTGCGCAACGAGTGTAGTGAAATAGGGTTCTCAAACTGCAGCAAGGCAGTAGAGCAGTACATGTCTACACAAAGCACGTTTTTGCAGACCGAAATAACCCAGTGTATCCACCACGAAATATCCGCAAGCTAAATTTTACCCGCTGTCTTAAAGTTACCCTCCCAGTCCCAAAGTTACCCCATCTTACGGTATTCCATTTAAATAAAATAATAACAACATAATGTAATAAATAAAAATGGAAAATTAAAATATATATATTCATTAATGGTAAAAAAGACTTTGTAAGAACTAAATACCAAAGTAAATACTAAGTTCCTATTAGTAAGAAATAAAAACAGCTACAGGTAATTGATTGTACATGAAGATTATAAATAATTGATTTAAAAAAAAAAAATGCAAATGAACAGGAAAATAGTTAAAACACAAATTGATACACAATTAAAACAAAATATGAGGTACTTATTAAACATTAAAGTAATACAATTTACTATTAAGAAAAACCAGAAAAGTATTTAACTAAAAATCATTTGACAAGATGAAAATAATTAGAAATTAGTAAGCGACGCGATCTCACCAAAAGTTATAAATGAATTTCTAAATCTGTTTCTTAATACCTAATCATCTATCGTTTGAAATATTTTTATAATAAGAAAATTAACATTCTACAACAGGCTTGATAGAAGTAAATTTGTATCCACTTAAAATTATTTACTTTCAATGAGTTATAAAAACGGTTTAATCTTCCTGTTTAAGAATCCTAGTGCACTCGTTGTGCAGTCAGGTTTTATTTATTTCCATTACCTTTTTTTTTTTTTCTAAATTCTTGTTTCCATGAAACTTTCGCTTGTGCCTCAAGAAAAGTGTGCCCCAACCTGGTAGCGCAGTACATGCCTACAAAAAGCACGTTTTTGCAGACTGGACCAACGCAGTGTATCCACCACAAATTTGTGGAATCACCACAAACTAAATTATACCAGCTGTCCAAAAGTTACCCCATTTTACGGGTAACTGCCGTAGAAGTTACTCTGATTTTCAAGATTTAATTAAAGAAACTCAAGCAAAACTTATAAATGAAGAGGAGTCTGTTGGGATGAGCAGTCACAAATAAAAAAAAATAAAAATAAATAAATTATATTCTTTTCTATTTTTACCGACGTTTTGGCCAAACTTTCAGACCTTCATCAGGGCTAAAAAAATACAAGATAACAATACATATGAGAAACTAGTAAACGTTAAAAAAATAATAATATGTAGAACAAAGATAGGATATATACCATAACGGTAACAATGAAATAAATAATAATGGTTACAGAGTTAGAGACATATGAAATCAACAATAATAAAATAACGGTAACAACATAATGAAATTAGCAGAGATAAAAAGAATGAATTAGCAATGAAATGTAATGGAATATTAAGAGATAAAAAACGTACGTGTTAGGCATAAAATAAATGGAATGACGTAGTTGCTAAAAGTTGATGTCTTATTTTGTTGCGACAGACATAGAATAAAATTTAAAGTAGAGAAAAGGAATATGAAGTTATATATAAAAAAAAATATATGTAAATAGAATAATTAAGGTACAATAAAATCTAAAAATACTGACTGCATAGAAGTGAATTGCAGAGAAAAATTTTTTGAAATAAGATGTAATGAGTAAATGTATCAATATAAACAAAATTTATAATTGAAAAAATAAAAACGGTCCCATATAGCTGTTATCCATCCGTTATTAATATAGTACCATTTTTACTAAAAAAATACCTTCCCCGGACTTAACCCGTGAACTTGGGCATATTGGGGGGTGTCACCTACTGAATTACCCCGTTTCCAAAATCAAATTAATATTGTATAATGAAGATGAGTTGGTTGGGGTGCGCAGTAACCAGTAATAAAGAAACAGTAAATAAATATTTATATATTCCTAATTCTGTTACCGTTATTATTTATTTCATAGTTCCTCTATTACAGTTGTTACTTATTTCATAAGTTACTAACTTTTTTACAATTATGTTGTATATCCCGACTTTATTCTACATATTATTATTTTTTACCGTTTAATAGTTTCTCATGTACTGTTACTTTGCCTTTTCTTAGCCCTTATGAAGGCCTGAACCTTGTGACGAAACGTGGGTACAAATAGAAATAAATTTTATTTATTTGTTCTTTGTTACTTGTGACAGCACACGCCAACCAACTCCTCTTCATTATATCCACGACAATCCACAATCAAAAATATAATATAATTCAGCCTGCTTTGTCGGATAGACTAACAACAAATTCATCAAAATCAAACATAGAAAACTCATGGAGAAGTCAATTGGCACGCGATTTTTTTTGTTTAACCTTTTTTATTGAGAAATATTACAATCTGTCTCAGTTAAGAACACTTATAATAGAGTTCAGAGAGTATATTCACACCGTATATACAGAAACATAAATAAATAAAGTAATAAAAAAAAATATCCAGAAGTACAAAATAAAATGTTATAAGGAGAGTAAATATATATATATATATATATATATATATATATATATATATATATATATATATATATATATATATATACATAAGTAAGGAAAAATAGAAATAAAAGTAAAATAAACATCTTAGATACAAGCATACCTATATACACTATTCATAATCAGCCAGGAAAACTCCGAACTAATCGTGTCTCTCCACATGTGGAGGGAAAAGCGAGGCTTAGGAGATCCCTGCGATTCTCCTTCAACCTCTTCACTGGTATTTAAAACCAAGGGAGGATGAGTAAGAGCGTTACAGCCGCAGATACTCATGACTTGAGAGGAGATACTGGCCAACTCCAAAATATCCATACTTACAAAAGGATGGATGCCATGGATAGATGGATGACAAGGATGCCACTGCCGACCCCAGGATTAAAAAAAATATTTCTTCTTTGTATTGATGTAATAAATTTCTAAAAAAGAGTTAAAATTTGAAGGTAACTTATTTAAGAGATTTTTAGCGAAAAGTATTAAAATTTTATTTAATTAGAAATTACAAAAAAGATATATAAAAAGATTATGAAAAGATATATATATATATATATATATATATATATATATACATAGGTCAATTTAATATGAATATTTGTATCAAATCCAGGAAAATTGTAACATAAATTACATTGAGACGTAATAGTTTCTCCGCACTGCCACATAGAGGAAATAATTATATACTACGTTTTACAAGGTTCAAGGATAATTGGTCTAGCTGTTGAGATTATTTTAGAAATTTTTTCAACTGAACGCTAAGGGAAATAGAGAATATTATGTTAAATATACATATATTTATTTTCAAACATGCACTTTGAGGACTAAAGTGCAGTCGAAATACAGTAGTTAACCACTATCGATAGAAAAATATATTGATTATCATTAACTGCTGTGTTGCTGTAACGCATGTTTACATTTGTTACATTAAAACCTGTATTTAATTAAATTATTACTTTTTTAGCATTACTTGAAGGTAGTGTTACACAAAACCAGTCTTGGTTTTGCACTTTGCAAGACCAAGACCAAGGCCACCTAACTGTTGCAAGACCAAGATTAGAACTGGTAAAAAAAAAATTGATTTTTTAAATAAAAATTAAGGCTAAATAGTTACTAATACTTGACAATCTTAGTTATTATATGTTAATAATTGGTATAACCATTCTGCATTTAACTCCTCTAATTTTTCATTCGGGCTTAGTTAGGTTCTCCAATCTAAAAAATTACAGTAATATCTCTATAGTAATAAGCTAATAAGTAACTGCAAGACTGTTGCGAGACTCTTGCGCAAGACCATGACCAAGACTCGTCTCGATCTCGCATTTGGGCAACACTACTAAGGTAATAATTTTACATCTGATTGGAGTGAACTATAATAATGACTGAAATACTCGGTTAAACGAAGGCTTGAGAATTTTGTAGAACTTTATTAGAAATACATTATTAAAAAAAAAAAAAAAAAAAAAACTTTATAACGTTATTTTATCCCTTGATAAAATTTAGATTCGCCATGAATTTGCACATTCACAAAAGGTCAGAGTACTGACTAATCGAATCTCCATAATATTTTATGTATGTTTGCGAATTCATTTCGACAAAAATAATTGATTCATAATAATTTATTAGCCGATTTATAAACATGAGTGGGTTTAAAATTACGTTAAGTACAAGGTAGTTGTGAAACGGAATTCTTTTAGATGATTTTAGTGCATTCATAATGACCTAATAGTTGAAAAAAATAAAAAGTCATGCCATTACTAAATCTTTAAATGCAACAACAGAAATATCTATATGTATCGTAAGAATAGTAAATAAAATATATTCCATATAAACTGTTATATAATACCTAGTTAAACTCAAGTGAATTTCTTCCCCTAAAATCAATACATATACATATATATATATATATATATATATATATATATATATATATATATATATATAAATGAGTAAAAAAAAAAAAAAAAAGGATATTGAGTCAAACAATAAACTGTTACATGATTTTATAACACTGCCTTTAGATTTGTCAACAATATGGTTATAATAATATTCATTATTTAAAGGATAATAAAAACAAAATTTATAACAAATGAATTTCGAACTTAGGTATTTACTTTCCTAACACTTATTGCAGTCCTTGTAGAATTTTTTTTTCTATAAAAAATAATTTTATGCAATACAAAATTTAGTTTGTTTTTGTATAATATAAAAAAAAAAATCTTATAGATTTATTTTTTTGTAAATTAATTTTGTTGTCATTACGATATGCACACAAGTGTGCATCAATAATGTTGCTACCCGATGAAAATAAAAATCTATGAATTTAATGTTAAATGATCAACACCATGACTTTTTCCTGTTGTTTACCAAATATTTTTTATGATGGAAAAGTATCATAAAACATGGTAAAATAAAAGATGTAAATATGGTAAAATAAAAAAAGTCGCTCAATATAAATACTCCTATCAGTACAATTCAGGTTGGTAAATTGCACGAGCTGATCCAGAATTTCATTTTGGGGGCGGGGGCTTTAGCACGAAAGAATTTTATTTTTAATTATTACAATAATTACTTTAAAAAAAAAGGAAAGAAACTAACTACGTATACCAAAAGTGATTCTGAAAGTCCTATTAAATATAATTACACAAACAATAATACTTTTAGAGTAATTTTCAATATTTTTTTTCTTAAGACATGGTAATATTTTACCATTTTAGGGGGGAGGAGAAGCTCCTCCCCCCCAGTAGATCCAACTGTGGTAAGCTGAACTATTTGATCATAATTTAAAATAAAGTCCTGTTGCTGAAGTTATCAGGAGCTTATCAGGTAAGACATAAATGATTTTGTTCGAAAAGAAAAATCATAAGGTAAGTCATTTTTGTTTAATCATTATAAATAGCATTATAGATCGATGATAGGAAACTTCAAACCAACAGGTCAAATAATTTTTTAATATTTTATGCTTTAGGAGAAAGATAATTGTCAAAAAAATATTTTAGAAGGATTCTAGTTTACTTATATTATACTAGAATCAATTCTATTTATTCCATTGGCAACACAAGAAAAAATTAAACATAAAAAATAAATGAAAACTGTTGTTCTGTTTGGAAAAAAAGGGGAAAACATTGGAAAACAGTTTTTAAAACTAGATAAATTTCTGAAATAATTGCTCTTTTTTATACTTCTTATTAAAAAAATCAACAACTAATTTAATTGATTAAAAAAATACAAAGATTTTAAACTTTATTTTAAAAATAAATAAATAGTTTACTCGACCATTAACTTACTCAAAATATGTGTATTCATTTTCTATTACTTAGACAATTTTTTTATCCAGAATTTCAAGACCTTCATCATATGTTAAAGAGACATACTTAGTTCCACACCTCTACATTTTTTGAATCAAACATTTTTAGTCTGACTGAAAAATGCATCGTCTCTTCTAGATCGGTGATTGATGTACACACCAGTAATATGCACAAAAACTGGAGTTTAATAATTGGATGAATGTTAAAAAAAATCACTTAAGTCAAACGATGCAAAGTCTCATAAGGAATGACCCAAATACTGATGATATTACGAAATTCTGAAATATTACTCAGTAAATTGAATATATTCTTCCTAATCATCATTAACTTCATATCATCATTTCACGACGCTACAACCCGGTTACAAATCTGCTCCAACCGTTTCTTCCAAGGCCATCCTATTCCTAACTTCATATAAACTATTTATATTCCAACCGAGTAAGTAGATGGCAAATTGGCTGGTTTTATAACTTTTTAATTTTTTTTTTTATAATTTGGAGCCATATCATCGCGAACAGTGCAGTGAACGAAATTCAGAATGTTAATTAAAACAATCAGTTTTTTGGACTTCACATGAAAATTAGTACTGTTGCCAATCATTGTTATTATTATTTTGTTTTTTCACTTACGCTCTTAAGCAAGATTGGTCCTCGAACGACCTTCATCAGAATCAGAACGAAACAAAATTATGAAGATCAATAACTCTTTTATATGGTTACAAAATGGATTTAGGAATTTCCTCTTGCTTAAAAACCTATTAAAGACAAAGCATTTATGCTGTTCGAATTTTCTGCTACTACAGTTTATTTCGTAATTTCACGGCATTATTTTAGGTATGTGTTCACTAACACAAAATTAACAAAAAAGTTCATATTACCATATATCTCCAACTAATTTATTAAACAAATATCAAAGGTTAAAGATTTATTATTTATTATTACTACTTATTTATCATTATTACAACATTCAGAGTAACTGTTCAAAGGGGCCTCCGTTTTGTTGAATACAACATTCAGCACGACAAATCTATGCTTCTCTGGCTCTTCGTATAGCATCAGGATGGTACTTGATAGTTACTGCTGCTTTCACGATCCCATTTCTTAGCTCTTCTTGCGTGCCAACAGCCGCAGAATAAACCATAGACTGTCATTGATTATCGTTCATTTGTTTATCAGGTTATTAAAACCTGTTATTTAGTATTAAACACGTTAAACTTTGTAAAGTCAGTTTTAATGTAGTAAATAAATAATAAATCTTTAACCTTTGATATCTGTTTAATAAATGCGTTTGAGATACAGGTTAATATGAACTTTGTTGTTTATTTTGCACAATTACGAAACAACCTGTATAAAGATAAAAAAAAGGGGGATAAGAAAAATATAGAAATAGAAATAGAAAAATCATCTTTATTCTGGGACTAGGTCCCTTTAGAATAACAGTATTGTTCATATATATTAACTATAAATCTGGTCAAAAGACTTATTACAATGAATAATAACAAAATACATGTAATACATTAAGTATTAATTAAGCTCTTAGGATAAATTAACGAGGACAGTTGGGTAATATTGGTTCAGTACTACAATATTGGAACTAAAATAATTGCATAATAATCACTGAATGAAATTAGAAAGGAAAGTAAAATCTATTTTATATATACAGTCAACTGCAGAAACTAATTCGATGATATAAATATAGAAGGAAACGTGTTTGAACACTTAAAGAAATTTAGGGATTAAGACTCAACGATGATTAGAAAAAACAAAATTGAAGAGAAAATTAAGACTAGTGTTACAACACTACTTAACCTACGCCTCATATCTCGAAACATAAAAAAAATTGTAGGAGCAAAACAATCAACAAGATTTTATTTTATATTTTATCAACAATTGATATCAAAATGTTAACCCGATATCACATCATAATATATTATGTTAAGATTATTATTTTTATTAAAAATATTGCATTCATTATCAAAAGTCTATAACTTTCTTTCAACGATATTTATTAAAGAACCTTAACTTATTCATATTACTACTTAACAACTAGTAATATTGGTGACCGCGACGTGACCAATTTACAAAAATATATCTTTCTAAGGTTTTTCATGGAAATAAACAGTGGCAACTTACCTTAAATGATAAGCAACATCATTTACGTTTTGAAAATAAAATATTGCTCACAGTAACTTGGACCGTAGAAAGCTGAGTCAAACGGAGAATTCAGATGGTTATACGATGCAAAATAGTGCCGTTTTATTTAATCTCTCTGCCGCTATTTCTAGCATACGGAGTTTCGGTAATAGAGAGTTAGTACATTGGGTTATACGTATGCCCATTAATGCCAATAAAACTCCAACTTCGTTAACTGTATTCAGTAAATGTAATTGAGGTGATAAAATAAAATGGGGCGTGTAAAATAGTGTGGCTTAGTAGCAAGCCAGTCCTTTAAAAGGTTGAAAACATTCATTGTTGGAGAGTAAGCGTTCGAGGGAGAGCCCAAAGCAGAGGTGGGAGGATTGCTGATCTTGTGGAATCGGATTTGGATCGCAGTCGATAGAAGTATGTAGACAGCGATTGGTATTATCGGCGTTTAATATTCATCTTCATCAATACCAATTTAAAGTATTAATTCCTTTTTATAAATTAATGATTAAAAAATAAATAAATAAACTTAACAGGTTCTTGAATTATTTTAATAAAAACGTTTTAGTTTTTTACATTTAAATACGGATCAATTCCTATATTACAGATCTAGATAAAAAAAAACACAGTTTCATAATGACTTAAGATGATAAATATTTGATAAAATAATTATTTTTAGCACATATTTATTTTATAAATAAAAAGTGTATTTATGCACTTATATTTATTATTATACGCCCCAAGTCATGGAAAAAAAAATAGTTAAAGCTTTGCAATAATTTAATGTAGCCGTTTCTGCTCAAATCACGGTCAGATGAATCTCAACTTATTTCGTAATAAGCTCTGAACTTAATTAATATGACCATAAAGCTTATTAAATAAGGAAGTTTTTCTAAAAGTTGTGTATCTGTAATATAGTTGGATTATGATTTTTTTTTTAAAACCGAACATAGCTTAGTTTAGCCACTCAAAAGTCCTCTTAAAATGATTTTAAGAAGGACGAACTCTATACTTTCATTTGAAGTAAATTTTGTCTTGTTTTCTTTGAAATTAATAATTACTTAAATTAAATATTTTTTTTGTTATCGCTTCCTATTAAAACATAAAACATGAAACTTTGATTTCATACTTTTCTGCTGAAAATGTATCCATTGTTCATATGTACGTTTTTTGTAGCACTTGAGGTATGCTATCACTCCCATAAAAATTTCACTCTACTTACGGGACACTCAGTATGTATTTATATATATATATATATATATATATATATATATATATATATATATATATATATATATATATATATTTACAACTTTTCCTTAATCGACCTTTGAGTATTAAATTTAAACATAACTATTTAATTGGGAATAAGGTCACTTATTAATTATTTAATAAACTATTGAATGTTCATTTCTTCTATGTTTATTGACGTTTCGATCCCGGTATTTTCTTTTTATAAGTCAACGATGGGATCCTCTTCAAAGCTGGAATTTTAAAAAATAGAGCTTCGATCAGGCCAGGGACACACCGACAGTCTCAGCACCGTCCACTAGCACAAATATTAACCTACTCCATATGGCCAAACATATGGCCGGTAATGAAAATACTATAATTTGTATAATAAAACATAGATACGTTATGAAATAAAGGTTTTTTAAAAACAAAATAATTTGATTTTCAGAATAATTTACAGGAGCTCACTAGAAAAGAAGGCATTAAAAACACTTATTTACATATCCCCTTTAAGTATTAAAATTAATGCGGCGAAAAACTTCATAGAGCTATTGCTCTAAGTTCAATTCCTTTTAAAGAAGAAAATATAATAAGAATAAAAGAAATATTGAAAGACAATAGTTACCCTAACAGTGTAATCAAAAAGTGTCTGCGAGGAGCGTATGACTGTCGCGCCATCAGAACAAGCAGAGCAATCCAAAAAACTATTTTTCTGTGGAATTCATAAAACCATTTTCATTTAAAATAAAAAAAAAATTTCGGGACCACAATGCAAGTACATCGTATAGATACAAAAATAGCCTGAAAAAATCCCTCTTATCTCAACTGAAAGATCGGACCAGCCGAGAAAAATTAAAAAAAGAGTAGCCTAATATATGTGGTAGTGGACGGTGCTGAGACTGTCGGTGTGTCCCTGGCCTCATCGAATCTCTATTTTTTAAAATTCTAGCTTTGAAGAGGATCCCATCGTTGACTTGTAAAAAGAAAGTACCGGGATCGAAACGTCAATAAACATAGAGGAAATGCACATTCAGTAGTTTATTACATAATTAATAAGTGACCTTATTCCCAATTAAATGTTTAAATTTTTATATATATATATATATATATATATATATATATATATATATATATATATATATATAAATAAATAAAGGGTTCATTGCACCATCACATCGAATAGGTGATATGCATTCTTGAGGTTTTTTGCATCCTGTAGGGGAGGAAGGAGGTATTGTGCCTTCCCACTCCTGGTCCATTGTCCACAGTGGGTCGCCCACGCGTCCTAACTCAGCTCCCACACTACCCGACTCTTCCTGCCCGTACCTTTTATATCCTAAGGGGATTGTGCTAGTAGATCTTGATACAGGAAATTAAAGGAAGTCATACTAGTCCTCGTTATAATCCTGAAGATGTTTAAAACATATGGCCGGTAACGAAAATAGGATAATTAGTATAATAAAACATAGATACGTTATGAAATAAAGGTTTTTTAAAAATAAAATAATTTGAATTTCAGAATAATTTACAGGATCTCACTAGAAAATAATGCATTAAAAACAGTTATTTATATACTCAGCATATATTACTGTATACTCAGCTTACATTAGTCTACTGTAATACTTAAATGTTTTCCCAAATTATAAATAAGAATATATAATGCTATCATTATTTCAAGAAATTTTTTTAATCTGTGTTTTCAAATACGATTATCGGAAATACACGTTTTGGGATCCCCCTGTCAAAACGATATGCGTGTGTGTTTATGTGACTTGCTCTAATACGAAAGGTCCTAAGAAACTGATAATACGTATTTAAGGTAGTTATATACCTTGGATGTTACAGCAAATTTTTCGTTTAAAAAAATTCCTCGGCTAACCGGGAGTGACACTTTATATAATGGATTTTACATATTTTTACAAAAATGACTCCAACGATTTTGATTAAAATTTCATCTATGTAAGAATTTGATAAGTGACTAAAGAAGAAAAAAGTCATGCCAATATAGGACCGAGAACTACCGATGGATGGCATGGCAAAATGAAATTGCTGCTACATAACAAATAATCATTTAACAATAATAATAAAAAACTAATAGTCATGTCCAAAGGTCAATATTATCCACCATAGCAGACATCCAATTATTGGTCTACAGGCATGATGATGCTCTGAATATTATATAATGTAATTTGTTTATAACATAAATTTAGAACATGACAATGGAGCACATTATACTTGAGGTAATTACAAAATTAATGTGACAACGTATTCTAACATGTATTGTAACATGCATTATTTTTATTTGATTCCTTTTTAGCCATGAATCGATGAGGAAACATGGAAGTAAAGTTCCCGAAACGTTAACATGTAAATTCAACAAATAAATCAATTGTTGTTTAATTTGCCAAAAACAGAGAGTTCAAAAACACTTATTTCCTTTCATGTTGATTTTCGATGAACACAACTTTTCGATTTCTCATTATTTTATTTTGGAATAAGATTAAAAGAAAAGAACCAATCGTAGCTTCACGTTTAAACGAAGGATTATTTCCTATTTCAACTATTAATCTCAAAATAAATTTGTTTGTTAATGAAGGTGGGAAGATAAAAATTTTATTTTAGATGAACTGATATATTTCACGATTTAAACATATATATAATTTAAAAAGGGATCGCAATAAATTGTTATTAAGAGATACACATATTGCAATAAATATCAGGGTTTGGCCAAGAAGGCTTTTACCAATGACCGCGGTTTGGATAAGTTGAAGGTCGTTGGAAATTTATTTGTCCTAAACCTGGGATGTCCACAGATGGCGGTACCGGTCGGCAAATCTAGTGGTATTTTAATGCTGATAATTAATAATAAACTTTAAATATTTGTTTTTTTAATTAATTTAATTATTTTTTATGAATCGCTTAGATTAAATCAGTACGAATTAACTAACATAACATTTCTAGCTACTGAAAATTTAACCATCAAAAACCTTGGGTAATATTAGGCAATCGGATCTAGAAGGCTGCTCTTTTTGCCTTGTAAGGATAATTAAGTAGCTTTTTAAATTAAGAAGTGTTTTCCTTGTATAAAAAAGACAAATGTTTATAAGACAAGGATCTGTCATAAAAAACACAACTGTACATTGCGTCTAAAAAAGACGAAGGTGCAATCACGAAACACCCTATATATTCGTTCACCAAATAATAAGTAATGATACTTGTTTTCTTTTCAGAGATTTTGGTTGTCCCTTCCTCGTTTCCTTAATGTATTTTTCAATTTTTGGGTTCACTTTCGCGCTTTCCCTCATTTTTAGATCAAATACTGACTATTAGTTTCAGTTACCTAGAATGGAAAGAGCTTTTCTCTTTCCATCATTCTTTGTGCAGCGAGAATAAAGCATTTATTATTAAAATTACCTAATTGTTTATGATATGGCCCCACCACAGGACAAAATAAAGGAAATAAAAATATGAAATTATTTTTTTTTATTAGTGACTATTTCATATATGTAGTTCAGATAACGTATATATTTTAGTTTATAAAACAGGTATTAATAATATGACTTGTTTTTTCTGTAAAGAGCATACAATTCAATTTATCTGTAAGAATCAGTTAACAAGAAAAAAAGTTTTACATTATAAACAAAATATAAAAATTTACAATATTCAGAGAACTATTTTTGAATTAGGTTTTGTTATTACAATTATATATTTTTTGCAAAAAAGGCCTTTTTAAACTACTTCGTATAACATAAATAAAAAAAATGTTTTAAACAATTAAATTATTTTATTAATATTTGTTTGTTAATACAATCAAAATAATATACCCAAAAAAATATTATAGCTCTATAATTATTTATTTTTTATATTCAACTAGTATGAAAAAAGAAAAATGAAAATTCGATTCATTACAATATGTACTTTGTTATTTTTTCAACATTTATGATTCCTCTCATATCCGATCCTTACAATCGCGGAACCTACGTGAAATCCTCAATGCTCCTTACTTTGTCATAAATAAAATCACCCATAACGACCTTGCTGTACCATATATTTCCGATTTATCTCAATCCAGATACCTATCCTTCCATAAAAAATTTCGGAACCATCTTGTTTCAAAACTTGCTTCCTCTTCGATTCCTGATAACCCTCCGAGGCGTCAGAGAAGAAGATGGTCTCGAGATCTTCTAATACAGAACTATAATTGGAGTTCTACCAATGAGTAGTTTCTCTTCATATTGTAGATCAAAAGTGGATCTACGGGGGAGGGGGGAGCTTTCGGGCTGAAGCCTCCTCCAAAATGGTAAAATATAACCATGTTTTACAGAAAAAAATATTAAAAACTATAGCTTGTTCTTTTAATTACATTTAATAGGACTTCAGGAATCACTTAAACACCATTTCATATAGGTAGTTAATTTTTTGTTTTTTCAAATTAATTTTATGAAATCTGACTGCTCTAACACTTACTAGACAAACGCTCCAAACTTTCAATTAATTACAAAAGACTTATCTACATAACTATAATAAGACCTATATGGACATACGGAGTTGAGCTTTGGGGCTCCACCAAACCATCGAATTCCTATCGTATCCAATCCTTACAATCCAAAATCCTCCGTAAAAGCCTTAATGCTCCATACTTCGTCACCAATAAAACCATTCATAAAGACCTTAAAGTACCATATGTCGCTGATTTAGCTCGAGCCAGATACCTATCCTTTCATGATAAACTTCAGTCCCATCTAAATCCGCTTGTTTCCACTCTTGCTTCTTCCTCGATCCCTGATAATCCTCCTAGGCGTCTGAAAAGGAGATGGCCTCGTGATCTTCTTACTTAAAATTATTTAGAGAGTGCTGCCACTGGGTAGTATCTCTTCAAGCCTGTACATACCATTATATATAATTTGCGCATATTTACTAGTTGTATTTGTATACAGTAGTAAATTTCACTAAATAAACAAACAACAAAAATTTTATGAAGATTTATGAAAAAAAAATCTTTCGGACTGAAGCCCCTCCCCCAAAATTAAACCCTGGATCCGCTAGTGTTGTAGATGTCATGTTACCCATTTCAAATTTGCTAGCTGTATTTTTTTATATAATACAGTTGTAAATTTCAATAAATATGTTTTGTTTTTTTTTAAATATGAAAAGACCGTTTTTGAAAAAAAAAAATTAAATTTTAAAAAATTGTCACTTGCGCTTCGAGCTGGTTAAGCCCTTGATATCAAGTCTGTTCCACAGGACCATTCGGAACATTATACAAGAATAATGTTGATCTGAATATTGTAAAGTTTACGACGTTTCAACCAAATTTAAAATGTCAACTCCCGGCTGCTCTAGGGTGAAAGATGTTTCATGAATAATACATGGATACTTCATTCTTCAAAGTTTATATAAAATCTTTTTATGGATGGGTGCCCTTTTTAGCATGACAAGCGTTAGCAATGATAAATGCTCTGTGAACCTCACCGCCGCTAGATCTCCGTCCCTTTTAACAACCTCAAAAGCGATAAACCTACGCTTCTTCTATTGTAACCTGGCTTCGTTAGAATTATATAGCTTCAAATTATATTTTTACGGCCTAAAATTTAAAAGACGTTAAGGGCATTGTATTCAAAATAATGGCATTCAACCGAATGCTTTTTGTATGTGAATAAAAATTAACGAGTACGAATTATCTAGTTGTTTAACAACAGGATCGAACAGAAGGAGGTTGCATGCTGCCATCAAATGTTTTGACGTAGATTAATTTTTACAGGGATTTGAATTTTTAAGAAAGGCACATTTTGACGGGGTTACTGATTTTTGTATGTAGCCATATAATAATGAGAAAGATTTAAATCAAGGAAAACTGGATACAACTTGGAACCAATCTCAGCGTGTGTTTTTTATATATGATCTCTATTTTTTCTAATTTTATTTTCGTTGGTAATCTTTTTAAGAAGAGAATAAACTTGAATGACTTGACTATATTCTTATTTTATTATATTTTTAACTAAAATATGATTCACCTAAAAGTATAAAATTATAGTATAAGAGAATAGAAATAAAATGTCTATGAAGGGGGGGGAGGGGGGTGGATACCTCTGTTTAACAATAAACATGTCGAATTCTTCTCAAGAGGGCAAAGGATCCTGAAATTGGAATAGAAAAAAAAAATTGTAAAATACACTATGCAAATATATAATTAGACGAAGAAAAAACAGATTTCTCTTTATTCTTATTGTAATATATTTATAACTAAAATATAATTCACTTATAAGTATAAAATTATAGTATAAGAGAATAGCAATAAAATGTCTATGAAGGGGGGGGGGGATGGATACCTCTGTTTAACAATAAACATGTCGAATTCTTTTCAAGAGAGGAAAGGATCCTGAAAATGGAAAAAAACAATGTAAAATACACTATGCAAATGTATAATTAGACGAAGAAAAAATAAATATTGCCTTTATTCTTATTGTATTATATTTATAACTAAAATATAATTCACTTAAAAGTATAAAATTATAGTATAAGAGAATAGCAATAAAATTTCTTTGGATAGGGGGAAGGGGATGGATACCCCTGTTTAACAATAAACATGTCGAATTCTTCTCAAGAGAGGAAAGGATCCTGAAAATGGAAAAAAGAAAATGTAAAATACACTATGCAAATGTATAATTAGACGAAGAAAAAATACTTTTTTCCTTTATTCTTATTGTATTATATTTATAACTAAAATATAATTCACTTAAAATTATAAAAAAAATATTTAAGATTAATTGAAAAAAATTGTTTTCAGTTCTTTGCAGTTAAAATAGCTTAATTTATTTTTTGTTAGATCCTTTCATTTAAATTAATATATTGTAATTTATTCATTGTCAAAAATGTTTCCAGTGACCTTTTAAAGTAAAAAAAAAAAAAAAACTGATCAAACGCGATAAGAAAACAAAATTCCTCAATTTAATTCCCACCTAATATGTATTACATGATACCTTGGTCGGAATAATGACAGCTAAATGTTTACGAGACATCGAAAACACATCAATTATTGAAATATAGCTGATTTTAGTTTTGTTTTTTGTCATTACTCTAAATAGGTTTTCTAGTTAAAAACATACAATTTTTAAAATAAAGTTGTTGAATATTTTTCATTTTGTGCTCTTTTAGAAAAGCTTTCGATTCAATTCAGACTTTATTTGTTTTAATGGAAGAACCCTATACAAATGGATACTATCACAAAATATGAAACATTATTATCCTTATGGAACTACAAATTCATTCCTTTTTATATTACATTACAGATATTACTACACTCATAGGCATATATTAAAAATCAGAGAGTTAAAATAGTTCCAATTATCAAATGAATATAAAATCTAAAATTGTCGACAATATACATAAATAAATACACATAAATACACATTTTTTAAAAATATAAATATTAAACTATGTTATAAAATTAAATTAAAAGATTATCAGTATACCTAAGAAAACAACTAAGAAAAACACCCGGAGAGATTACATGCCGATGTTCAATATGGAATTTTTGCCATAATATGCGGTGGACAATATTCCAGATTACCCTACCAATTCTCTGTAATTTGATATAATTGTGATTAAAAAAATCTTGATAAAGCTTTGTATTTAATTATTTGTTGATTTAATTTATATAAAATTTAAGAAAAAAAAACATAACATATTTTCAGTCTAGATATATGAACAAGTTATTAGTATAGTGAAGCCATTTTGTGAATAATAATAAATTGATCTTATTAATAGGATAGGAAATTAATATTTCCCATAAATATAATCTTGATTTTTTAAATTAAATTTATGAAATAAAGATAATAATCTAAAATAAATAGCCAAACTCAGGCAGGTGATTCTAGAAAAAATTTCCAACAAAAACTTTCTTTTGCTGTATAGGCCAATTTTAAACGGAAAAGGAGTTAAGTCCAATTTTATCTTAAGGTGAGTAATTTACTTTTTATTTTACAAATGTATAATAGAAAAGCATCCCATACTTCGTTTTCAGAAATTCAATAACGGGGAGGAGCCTTTTTCATTTATCTGAGAATGTTTTTTTGTTTTTATTTTATTGAAATTTACAACTGTATTACATGGAAAATACAATAAGTAAATGTCGCATTGGTAACGTGACATGTACAACATGAAGATAAACTACCCATTGGTAGAACTCACATTAAAGTTATATATTAGAAGGTCCCGAGGCCATCTTCTTTTCAGACGCCTCGGAGGGTTATCAGGGATCGAGGAGGAAGCAAGTTTTGAAACGAGAGGATTCAGATGGTTCTGCAATTTGTTGGATGATTTTAATTGTAACAAAGTAAGGAGCGTTGAGTATTTTACGAAGGACTTTGGATTGTAAGGATTGAATACAAGAGGAATTCGATGGTTTAGTGTAGCCCCAAAGCTCAAACCCGTGAGTCCAAATAGGTCTTATTATTGTCATATATATGAGTCGTTTGAAATTGATTGAAAGCTTAGAGCGTTTGTCTAGTAATTGCTGCAGTAGTCGATAACGTCGGGCGGTTTCTAGTCGTTTCAGTCTGGTATGGGGGTTAGAATGTTAAAATGAGAGAATCGCTAATGTTAAGTATTTATACTTATTAGTCGGTTGATGGTTGAAGGTAGTGAATAATTGAAGAGAAGTGGTTGAAGAGAAGTCAGTCAAAAATACAAAGTAAAAATAAATAAATTATATTTATTTTTATTTTTGTCGGAGTTTCGCTAAGTATTCTTGTAGATTGTACTGCATTACCTTAGGAAATGAATTGTCTTGGGTGAACAGTCAATCTTTTTGTGAATCAATGTAAGAAATTGGCAACTTCTTCAAGATCAAAACAGTGGCGTTCCTCAATTCTCTCAAATATTACTGCTAAAGCTTTCTAGACAAATGTCTGGATATTAAGAAGGTTTCACTCCTTTTTTTCCGTTTAATTGATATAATGAGACATTTAAGCATGCAAGCATACATAATAAATCGGGAATACATTCAATTGGACCATACACTGAATGAAGACCCTAGGAGAGATCTTTTTTTGTACTAAATTATTTTTGGTGGACAATTGAAAAAAAAGATTTATTTTAGTGCAAAATTGATTAAAAAAAAAGATCCTATATGATTTTGTATTTTATATATCGAACTACTTATTAGACAAACGCTCTAAGGTTCCAGTTAATTACAAAAGACTCATATCCATGACTACAATAAGACCTATTTAGACTTACGGAGTTGAGCTCTGATGATTTACTAAAACATCGAATTCCTTTCGTATCCAATCTTTACAATCCAAAATCCCTAATGCTCCTTACTTTATCACAAATAAAATTATCCTTAATGTTCCACATGTTTCCGATTTGGCCCATCAAAATACCAATCCTTCCATAGTAAACTTCCAAACCCTCTGGTTTCTAACCTTGCTTCTTATTTAAGAGGTGATAGTATAGGAGCCAGTACTTAGGAAATATTTGGAAAGGGAGGAATATATATGCATGGGAGGGGATGAGATATAGAAGGCCATGCATAAAGGAATAACTCAGTTTACTGAATTTTTGTGAGTTATTTTAAGTAAACGACTGCGAAATATTAATATGAAGAGGTGAAGAGCCCCCCTTTATATAAAATTGGGGAAGAGGGGGGGGGGCAGAAAGTGCCATGGTGTCGGCGTCTATGGGTTTCATCTGAAATTTGATACAATTATTGACTGGTTTATTTCCAATCGTTTTTAATAGTGTTGAATACCTTTTGCTATCTATATGTAAATTGCCAACAACAATAAAATATTATATGGACCCTAATAAGGACGAATTAATAGCTTGTTTAAAATAGAAACAGCAGTCTGGTTTAAGGAATCAAAATTAAATTAGTGAAAATTCATGCATAACTGAACATTAGATTCCGGTCGGGTAGGCCATGTCTCTTTCCAAGGATGTCCATCCGAATATATATATATTTTATCATCTATCTGTTAAAGACATTCCTTGTCTTTTATTATTGTTTATATGTTATCTTAAATTATAATGTCACTAAAACGAAAGTAAATAAATACATGTATTTAAGTACGCCATTACGAAATAAAATAAAAGAATCACTGAAAAATAAAGAAATAAACAACCATCTTGATAAACGAATACCCTCCTTTTTTTTTTTTTTTTGATGAGGACGGAGAAAACATCATACATAATCAGTCTTCGTTATATTCCAGTGGCATTCCAATTTGTAAAAGTTAAAAATTCCTATGGATTTCAGGGCACGTCTTAGTTTTTTTTAATAATTCCTTTTATTCTATTCTTCATTGGCCTCTATGGTTTACTACCGACTGAAAACTATTCGATGGAAAACAGAAAAAGATATAGATATAATCAACGTCAAGAAACTGGGGTTTTTATTTGTATTGTTTTTTCCTTTAACAGAGCCCCAAGCTCTGTTGCCCGGATCGGTTGCATTTAGTCAAATCTTTACTATCTCGGTTCGGTTCTCAATCCTCGGTTCGGCCTCCTACTAAATTTTTTTTTGTGTATAGATTACATTTATTTTAATTATTTATGTTGGCATTTACAATTTATATTTCATTTTTATAAAAAGGAAGTAAAATATAATTTACCTTCGTTTATTTTGTTTATCAAGTTTGCCGACGTTTCGACCTGAGTATTAAAAATTACATCCGAAAATTGAGATATAGATAGACGTATATAAGTAAGAAGATAAAAAAACATATAATAGTAATACACACTTACATAACTGTACCACAAGAAAAACTTGTTGTTTTTAAATAAATAAAAAATAAGTTTATTGAAAGGCTAAAAAAATTGTTCCACATAACTTTTCACATTCTTTTTGTTACTAAATCTTTATATGTTCCAATTATTGTTTGTATTACTTGTAAAATTATATGTAATATTTTTTTTATTGTTACATTAAATTCTGTCTCAATTAAGGACGCTAGTAACGAGGATAAAAAAGTTAATTCACACCTATTTATAATAAATAAAAATAAATTAAATTAATTCAGGGAAACTCCGTGGCAAGCCATTCCTCCATTTGTGGAGGGAAAAATAGGGTTCAAGGAGATCCCAGCACTTCTCTCTTAATTGAGTCACAGGTATTAATAGGCTAACAACAGTAAAAGTTTAACGTTTTCTAATGATATAAGTAGGAGTGATCATAGCGAAATTAAGGGCCCGCCAATTCGACCGTGGAAAATACAAAGAATTTCGTACCTTGCTTCTTAAAGCCTATTGTATATTTAATTGTTCTTGGAAGATTATCCTGTGTGGCTTTCATTTTTAATAATAAAACCAGTTCGATATAAATATTTTATAAACTGTAGGACCTAATTTTGTATAATAAAAATGTGTCAGAAAAATCATGAAAATTATTCATTGTAAAACATACATACGTACGTACAAATTATATCCTAATGCAAGAGTTCCCCACATTTTTTCAGCGGCGGGCACATATCTTGAATTGCAATAGATCTTTTTTACGATTTTGCTCTAGCACAAATCTATTTTGCAAATTCACACACACAAAAAAAAGAAGATCTATTTTTGAGTCCTTATTCAAGTGATTATATTCTCGAATTATTGTGCATATTTTCCCCCTTAAATAAATATCCAATTATATGAATTTAATGGATGTATCGGAATCGAACCTTTGGGTTCGCTTGGGCTTTTATTTTTATTATCATCAATTTAATGATGAAAAAAGAAGTAAAGCCCTCGTGATCTCTGAACATTTGTCTAGAAAACATAAGTAAGTAATATCCTAGGCCAAAAAAAGAAATACCTGTGTTTTGAGTTTGAGGAAGTTCTGAATTTTCTACTTTCACAGAATGATTTGCTGTTTACAAACAGAGTTTCATTTAATCACCTTATTTAATGCTTTGCGGTCTACAATCATACATAACAAAAGAGTGTATTGTTTAGGATTGTTTACATTCTGAAATAAATGAATAAGGCTCTTAAACATTATTAAATCTCCGACAATGTAGCATGGAATTCTTTTCTCTTCAAGTCAATTATTCGCCATTAATTCCACGGCAAATAGAAAATAGCAGCATAGGAATGTTCATCAACAATTTTACAATTGATTTTAAAAATAATATGGATTTTATAAAATTCCCGATATTATATTTTCAAGAAATCTAGTAAATATTATTTCCTGCTATCATGTAAATATTTGGACGAATTCCTAAACTCATCGATTGAATCACCGATAGTCCAGCGAATGAAATCTCAGAGTTGTTATATCTCAATTTAATTCACATATTTATATCAAGTTTACTTTTTTTCTAAATGGCCAAGTTATCCTTAACTTAGGTCTGAGTCTTCATCCCTTTCTAAAATGAGCGAAACGATTCCATAGATGAGTTTAGCGCTGAGTTAAGGAACTTGCTCTTCTTATGATATATCTGTTTGGAAATTCACCAATTAGGGACTTGAATATTTCTTTATACATCTCTATATATTTTATGCGTTTAGTGAGCTTTTAGGCATGTTAACCTTTCTTGGAATCCATCATAACATCCATATGCAGAGCATAAATCGCTATTTATCGCCGAAGATTGGTTGAATCCACCGATGGAATTAGCGCTTAGTTTAGGAACGTACTCAGTACGTAGTATTAATACAGGAACGTAATGTTAATTCTTAGAATTATAATTTTTGTTAACATTATGGTTTAATGTTCCTTCTCATTTTTACCATGTTTATTTATGTTTCTCATCTTAAACTATGTTTATGCTCAATAAATACTTTTGTATTTTTGTACTATATATTATTGTTAATAAGTGGTTTAGGATCTTTTTTTCTAGAACTAAAAATTGATTTTTACGATATATTTCTTGGTAAATTTAGATCTTCATATCCTGGCACTAAAATCATGATTTAAGAAACTACAAAATACATCACAACTTGCGAAGTGATCGTTCATACTTACGATAAATTATTAAGTATTTATTTAAATAAATATTCAACATTTAATAGAAAACGTTTCTATCTGCTACAGGCAACATTATAACTGTAGCTAAAGCGAAGGCCGATAAAGGTTATGTTAGAGATAGCCGGGCATAAGTTTGCTCGGAGTGAAGTCAAGGGGGCACAGTGGTGTCCGCGAGCTCTAGTTTGAGAACCCATGGCCTTGAATTTATGAAAAAAGAGTGTTATGTTAGTTAAATTAATATTGATTTGTATGTATAAATTATAATATTTATAATAATATTGGTAACTTTATTATAAAAAAACAAACTATTCCAAATACAAAAGTGGAAGGCGTTAGAAATCTGGTATTTTTAAAACATGGTACTTCGTTCACTATTGCCTCAAGGTATACAATATTGGGTTGTCCTTAAAGTAATGCTGGATTTCATATTGTCTTTATATTAACATTGTATATAGCAAACTGTTTACGTCAGGGATTATTTTTTTATACGGATGTCAATATCTATTAATTCTCATTCAAACAAAAATGTTTTTTTATCTTCTGTAGCATGTGAAATGTCTAAATAATTCAGTCTTTACGAAGTTCCCTAGATGACGATGTTCTGATAGCTTTGGTCAAAGAAAATCGACTGTTCGAGAACTTGCAGAGAAACTCTTAGTTAGCAAATCGACCGTCGCTGAGCATTTATTTAGCTTAAATTGCTCACTGTAAGAAATATAAACCAATGAAAAAAAATATGTTTTCCATTTTGGGGGGAGGAGGCTTCAGCCCGAAAACCCCCTCTCTCCATAGCTCCACCTGTTCGTTTGCAGAACTGTACCGAATCGTGTAAATGATCGAATGATGAAAATACGATCATTTAGTATTTTGGTTAACATAAATAGTTCGATTCATTTTTTTTTTTTTTTTTATTTCTAAACCATAAATAAGCATTGATTTCCTGAGGACCCAAGATGTCTATATACCATATGTTAAATCTATCTCAATACATTATACTAAAATATAATACTCCGATACTTGCCATGACTTAAGGATTTTTTAATTGCTGAGCGAAAGGTGTGGGGTTGATGGTCTATTGTGTACATGGTACATTCTTGAAAACCTAACTCATTGAAACACGAAGTAAAACTATGAGATTGAGTAATAATATTTATTTATTATTACCTTTTTTGTGGGAAAGAACGTGATGTAGTGTAGGAGCTTTAGTTTTCCTGTTTACTTGTTACGTAATATGTTTTTCATGAAAAAAACAAATCCAAGTGGACTCAGTGATCATGATCAAACGTTACTAGAGGAAATGATGTTATTATTTAGGATTAGTTCAGTGAATAGTATTAATATCAAAAGGAACTATCAAATTAGGACAAACAATTTTTTATTTCCATTTCATTTTAAAAAAAAAATATGCGCAACGCACATAATAAAATATATGTAACATCTATCAAGGCTTGGAATGAAGCTTTAAGTTTTATTTTTGTGTTATTTTGACATTTGTGTTATTTTCCATTATAGATTTTCAAGTTAACGTTTCAGAATACATTTATTTAAAAGCTCTGTTCATTTCGTCAAAAAGTCCATCTTAAAAATGACTTTTGTCCTTAGATAGTAAAACAGACGAAACAATAGAATGAAAAAAATCATTGAATATAAATTATAACTCTAATCTATGTTTATAATTGTTCATTATCTAATCCAAGCCAATTACTGTGTTTTTAATTTAATTAAGTTTTGTGTATTTTTTTAATAGCTTATTGAAATAAAAGTCATTATTTATTTTTAATTGTTATTTGTTTCATTTTTTATTTATATATTTTTTAATTTATTTTATTTTTAATTTTATTATTATTATTTATTTTATACTTTTCTTATACTTGATGATAATTTTTATTCCTTTCATTTTTTTATTTATATATATTTTTTAAATTTTAATATTATTATTATTTATTTTATATTTTCCTTATACTTCGTTTATTGTATTATTATTCATGTATTATACAAACGTTAATAGCCCATAGTTATAGCCATCGTGTATCGTTAGGGGGGTCTTTTGTATGAGACTATACCACCACTTAGCCAAAAATAAAAATTTAATTATTGTTAATATACTCATGTATGGCTCACTAAGCCGATCTGAAAATAAAGAACATATAAAATAAAAGTTGAAATTTTTCCATAAACCTAGAACTTTATCATATAAAAGTTCCTTAAAAAGTCTATTTAAATACTTTCTTCCTGAAAAGTTTCAAAGAAACTGTTGGAATGGAGTTTTATAAAAAGTTCTACAAACGTTTCAATTCATTCTGTATATATATATATATATATATATATATATTTAAAAAGTTATAAAATATATATAGTATCTAATATATATTTATATAAAAATAAACAGATGTTTAAAGAGTTTAAGAAGAAATATTGCTTTTATCAGTGACGACGTATCTGCTATATCAAACTACATGACACATCTCTAGATGATAAATAGGAAATTTATATATCCATTTAAGTTTTTCTTTTTTTTTTTTCTTTTTCTAACTGATAGTCACTTGACAGAAAATCGAACCTGCGCATTTATGCTAATAAGAACTAAAGATGTGTCATACGTCTTGAGAAATGAAGAATCATGTATAATATGACATGGTTTCTAAACGATTTGCATGATTAACAATTTATTTTAATTATCATCAAGGCATTCCAAAAGGAATAGATTTTTTTTTTTAAATAGTGCAATAACCACATGTTTATCAATTTATTTATAAACAATTTTTAAATAACACAACAACAAATATATAATTTCTGTATTATTTTTATAATTATTAAATCTGTTATGAAGATTAAATTAAATTACATTCTTTTCGTCTAGGGCATAGTTTAGAAGCATCCATATTAAGCCTCATGGGGTCCGGTAAAATGGGGACAAGAAATTTTTTTTTTAAGGTTCTGATTAATGTTTTTCTGAAAGTATCACAATTTTTTTTTTCACTTACAGCTTGAAAATTTTGTATTATTTGAATAAATTCTAGAATTCATTTTATCATTAATTAAAGAAGAATATATAACCAGCTATTTCGATTGTAATGTTTTTTTTTTTTCTTCAACCGCTCCGTCTAGAAACGACCGTAAATCGAAATTATGAGATACCATTGGTTTATAGTTGACAGAAATGTAGTTGTTTTTAAAATACCGAATATCTGGTATATACACAAAAATATTTGAAATAATAATATTGATATTTGAAATATTGGTTAGATTCCATTTGCCTACTATTGAAAGTTATTTCTAGAGATATTATGAAGTGCACTGGTGCACTTAAATACTGGTGCAGCGTGCGGATCACACAATTTCACTTATCACCCTACTTTGAGTAGAAATCGGTATTTTCATACATAGAGATGTGAAAGTAAAATCAACATGCTCCTGTAAGTCAGGAAAACGAGTTAATGTATGTGTAAGAAGTTTTTTATTTAATTAATTTTTTTTTGTATATTTCGCCCGAGCCTCTCCCTCCCTCAGGCCCACAATACTAATGGCTAACATATAGCGGCTTGTTGTACCTAAAGGTTTCAATCACTTCTTTCGGCCAGGCCAGTCTGTTGTGGAAACAGACAACATCGCACAGTGGGCTGATTCTGGTAATCAAGCGGAACAAAATATCGATAGTGAATATTTTTGAGAAAAATGGCATATAACGTCTGTTCATACATCGGTGGAGTTAGAAAAAGGAGAATTAGTCGCAACAAAAACAAACAACATGATAAAAAATATTGAAAGTAAAGAGCCATTTATCCACTCGTTGGTAAAGCATCGAACGCTCAACATCTGTTCGTAAATATTGTGTTTATTCTGTTGTCTCATTTAATTTTTCCAAATATGAATAATATTCCCAACGGCCTCTACTTTATAATATTAATATCAATGAAATGAACGTTTTACTATGCTCAGATAAAAAATTAAGTATTCTACTCTTATAAGTAAGAGTGAAAAATATGTTATTTCAAAACGTTATAATTTACGAGAAAAGTCTTCGCACATCAATTTTCAACTAGTTATAGATTCAGCAGAGATTGTAGTTTAAATATTTAATACTTTTATACCCTTGTTTTTCCCGATTTGGGAATTATTAAATTTTCAATATTTAAATTAAATTCCAAAATTTGTGTTTATAAAAAGCATTATTTTTTGTCATTTAAACGATAAAAAATATAATACTAATAAACACCAAATATTATAAAATGAGTTTACGTAAATTTTAATTGACTTATACAATATAAAAATGCTTCAGAATATTTTAACCATGACATTCATGAAAATTTGTATTTATTTCTCAAAGAAAAGTACAGAACAGTTTTAATTACTTTACATCATGACCAAATAAGAAAATTGGTTAGCAGGATACATTAAGAGATTTAAACTGTTGATTTACATATTTTTAAGTTTAGGCTGAACTCCGAAGGATTTTTCATAGTATGGTCGTCTTAAAGCGGCACGATGGAAATTAGATCCAGGAGCTATTTCTTAGTTAGCTTAGCAATGCAACAGAATAAAAACTGTAGAATTCAATTCTATGCAACAGCTTCTAAATAAGCATGTATAAGCTTTGCACAGCTAATTTACAATCTGAAAGCGAAAAATTGAAAGTTGTGTTCCATACACATTAAACAACCGCCAAAAAAAACAAAACAACAACAGCGTTATGAAGTTTGTGCTACACTTCTTTGCCGAACCAAAAACGATCCTTTTCTGTTTAGAATTATTACTTGTAATGAAATGTTGGATTTTCTTTTCCTTTGTGGTAAGCACCCACGTTTCGAATCCATACAGACTGAAACTTTTCAAAAAAATTTTTTTTGAGATTAACCTGTTTATTCTACTACACAGAATACTGTGTTTCAATTATCCGCCTTCCTCTTATAATGTTTTCCATGGTGTCCTTGAAGGTATTTGAAATTATATATGTGTAGAAGTGCGGGAAGTAAGGCTGGAAACAGAGTTTGATAACTTTAACAGGTATTTGGTTAGGGCCATAATCGTTTGTTTTGGATTTAAAGGTGGCAGAGATTTGGCCGGTTGGAAAAATATCGAAAAATAAAACTTATCAGGATCGAAGGGGGTTTCGGTGATGGAAAAAAATGAGATGAAAATGTGGATGGAAAATATATGTGAGACATGGGAGTATCGGGACTCCAATTACCAATCTTACGCAATTATTCATTAGTCTTTTCAGTCTATACTGTTGAACAAATATATTGTTGAAGTGAGAGAAAATTTTTCATCAATTCCATTTCACACTCCGAAGAGTAAATATATATATATATATATATATATATATATATATATTCTGAATGATATTTATAACTCTGTTAAAGAAATACATTTAGTAAATTTGAACATATGGATATAATGAAGTGAAAACACTTGTTGAGTCTACAGGAGATCACGGGGCTATCTTCTTTTCAGACGCCACAGAGGGTTATCAGGAATTGAAGAGGAAGCAAGATTAGCAACGAGAGGGTTGGGACGATTCTGCAGTTTATTATGGAAGGATAGGTATCTGGATTGGGCCCGATCTGAAACATTAAGGTCGTCAAAGTAGGGAGCATTGAGGATTTTATGAAGGATTTTGGATTGGATACGAGAGGAATTTGATGGTTTAGGGAAGCCAAACAGGCCTTATTATAGTCATGTATATGAGTCTTTTGTAATTAATTAGAAGTTTAGAGCGTTTGTCTAGTAAGTGCTAAAGTAATCGGAAACGTCAAGCGGTTTCTTGTTGTTTCAGTCTGGTACATTTCTATATTTGAAAATTAGTTTTGTAAGGTTCTGGCGTTGTTATTCGTATGGAACATTTACTGATTATTTGTTTCATACAACTTTTACCATTTCATGACATATATTTCTTGACCTTTTTACCTATATATGGGTTCGTACAGACATGCTGACAACCGCTTTTTTTTTTAATGACCAATCGTGGTATATACAGGCGGACAATCAATACCAAGTCATTATGAAACCGAATTGTATAACAGGAAGGAAAGGGTAGGAGACTTGGAGAGGGAAAGTTGTATCAGATAATGAGGTAGGAGCCAGGGGTCATTAGCTCCACCCAGCCTCGACAATTTCGATTTAAATAAATCCATGTCATCATCGGTGAAGGATTTCGATACAACGCTCTTCAAGACCAAAACTGAAATTGGAACTGCTTAAATACAGCCTACGCTTTGGAGGAAATAGCAGTACTTGGTTCAGGGCAAGGTTGAAATATTTAGATGAACTCATCCCTTACCTAGTTCCCAGGCTCCATACATACAGAGCATTCAATAATGTTCATCGATATTCCAAAGTGATTAACTCTATAACCGTCATACGAATCCATAGGACTGGTTCAATATTTTCATTTATAATGTTCTTCTTCATTAATTAGGACTGTGATTGATACCAGAGTGGGTTGAAATTTATTTCGTAGCGTCACGGGCGGATCTACGGGGGGGAGGGGGGAGAGCTTTCGGGCTGAAGCCCCCCCCCCCAAAAATGGAACAATATAACCATGTTTTATGGGAAAATTTTTTTTATAAAATACCTCTTAAGTATTATTCTTCGTGTAATTACATTTAATACTACTTAAGGAATAACTTAAACACCATTTCATATATGTAGTTAGTTTCTTTCTGTTTTTCCAAAGTAATTATCGTTATTTTTATGAAAAAAAAAGGTTTCGGGCTGAAGCCCTCCCCTCCCCCAAAAATTAAATCCTCGATCCTCTAGTGCGTAGCGTACCTACAGGATGAATCTCGACTTTCCCACTGTAGTCAAAATGGTTTTGGTTGTTACTCTAAAACGACCCCCTCCAAAGTATTTTTATGATTTAAGATGTTTTGCATTTTGCCTTCATATTCTTGTTTATATAGAATTGGTTACTTTTTAATTTTGTCTAATTATATATTTATGATAAATAATATCTTAATTTACATTCAATAGTTATTTGAATTAATTATGGAAGACTCATATACATGACTATAATAAGACCTATTTGGACTTACGGAGTTGAGCTATGGAGCTCCACTAAACCATCAAATTCCTGTCGTATCCAATCCTTACAATCCAAAATCCTCAATGCTCCTTACTTTTTCACAAATAAAATAATGCATACAGATCTTAATGTTCCATATGTTTCCGATTTGACCCGATCCAGATACCTATCCTTCCATAATAAACTTCATAAACATCCGAATCCTCTTGTTTCTAACCTTACTTCCTCTTCGATTCCTGATAACCCTCCGAGGCCTCTGAAAAGAAGATGGCCCCGTGATCTCCTTATGTAGACATATTATTAGAGTATTACCAATGGGTAGCTTCTCAACAAGCGTTTTCATTCTGTATACATTTACCTGATGTATTTACACTAATACAGTTGTAAATATCATAAATTAAAAAAAAATTGATGTATTAATTGATTTAAGGAAATGTGTAGCTTATTGAATATAGCACCGTGTTCTCCAACGCTCCGACTCCACGGTTTGAGTCCAGCTGTGGCAGATGACAATTTATTCTGTCACTTCAGCCATGGATCGATCCTAGGGTTGTGGAGACCCTCCTGGTACGTGCCTAGACTATATCAAGTGGGCATCCTTAACTAATTAGTTAATTAAAGGGGATACCTGGAAACCATGCTATCGGTCTCCTCTTTGCTCAGTCGTTGATTCAGAAATAGTTATTGTTTTACTTCATTAATGAGATGATGAGAGTATGATTTAAAGAAAAATATATATATCGATGTCTGAATTGGCAAAACGTTGATTGTTTTGTCACTGGAAACTTGGAAAACTCCAGGCTTAGTGTTGCAATCTTCTAATAATTTTACATGTATTTAATTTTTAACTAACCGACGCCCTCAGATTTTTATTTGTGTTTGGAACGTATAGTTGTGTTTGGTGGTGTCAGAAATCAGGAAGCATTGGCAATATATCGATATATCTAATATGTAATATATATCTAATATCTAATATTCTAATACAATTTAATATCTATATTAAAATTGTATCGATGTTAAAATTAGATTATTTAAAACCGATACTTTTTCAAGAATTATTTGTTTCTCACCTTCCAGAGGGGGGAGTGAAGGGGGGGGGAGCTGAATCCGCTAGCGTATGACCACATCTATGGATCATCTATTTTCTCGTTATATAACGTTGAAATATCGAGAATCCAACATGAATATATTAAATTTTACATTATATATGTTTATTCACATTTTGATTTTTCAAAAATAGATTTACATTTTAGGAGTCAATATCGGTTATTTACATATTTAGCATAATAATTATAGCATAATTATAAATAGTTCCAATAAAATAATTAATGTTTTCCATGTATCATTTACTGCATTGCAACAAATTTGAAATAACTTTTCCTTTTTTAATAAAAAAAAACTTTTAAACTTGGCTCTAAAATTATACGTCTTAAATTTGAAATCTGAAATTCGGTTAAAAAATTCAACTATGACGATTTTTAAAATAATAGTAGATAAATGTCTTCAGTTAAAGTTAAAGCCCAAAAAATTATAAAATTCTTTTTAGCAACAACAAAATGTATAAGTTTTTTTGAGAATTTTTTTGGAAGATGTTAACTACCAAAAAAAAAAAAAAAGGAAGAATATATTAAAGAAAAGTTCCTGTTTTCAATGTTCTCAAATTCTAATATTTTATTCAAGTGTTGGCTAAGCGACCGCGTTAAATATTTTTAAAATGACCGCACTGGTCCAAAACTATTTATTGGGTTGGCAAATAAGTCCTTTCGGTTTTTCTGTTTATTTTTACACTTCTTATCTGATGAATTAATCCCTAAGGTGGATTGTTTATCCTGTTTGTAGTATGTCAACAACTATATCTGTTAAATCTTGTTGAAACTAGTTTAATATTGTGTTTGCTATTGCACTGTGAATATGAAAGAAAATATCATTCATTATCGGCATATTTTGTTGTATTACATGATTTTATTTCGAAAATCTCAAAAAAAAATATTATAACTTCAACACGTTTTTAGCTATCTACAAGAAATTTAGCAGGAATTTAGGGCCACATAAATTACACAAAATACCATCAACAGGACCTTCATAAACAAACTACAAATGGGGATCAAAAATAAAAATCTATAAGGTGTTTTTTTTTTATTTATTCCTTATGTAGGCATTAAATCAAAAAAGCGTTCATACGACTTTGAAGAGCAATAATTCAAAGTCGATATAGTAACATCGAATTTGGAAAACATCCTGAAGAGTTATGAATGATCGGAAGGGTGTTGTGTTCCACCAAGACAACCTTAGGCCCCACACCTCATTTGTTAATTGCAATAAATTATTGAGCCTTGGATCGGACCTTTTGCCATAACCTCTCTATTCACCACACCTAGCTGCAAGTGACTACCACTTATTCCGGTCTCTGCTGAACTCCATGAATGGAAAGAAATTCCAAAAGGACATCAAAAACCAATTCGATCAGTTTTTTAATAATAAACTCCAGACATTCTATGAACATGGCAATATGCAGTTAGTGGATAGATGGGAAAAAGTCATATTAAATAATGGTCAATATGTTGTAGATAAAATAAATTTTATGTCTATAGTACATTGAATTTTATTTCACCCTGAAAAACCGAAAGGACTTATTTGATAACCCAATACATAAATAATCGAACGATTCTAAACACAAAGTGTTACATTTATGACTTCTAAGTTGCATCCTATGATTGTTTGTCGGTTTTTTTTTTGTTGTCTTTTTTTAGGGTCTTTGAATTGTTTATCGTTTAGGATTCCCACTTGTCTTAATCCTCCCCTGATTTCATCATTATTTTATTCGTTATAGTCTCTGCAACACCACGGACTTGAGAACTATTTCAAATGAATTATTTTAAAATACAAAATAAAATACATTTTTTTGCAACTGTATTTTTCTTTTAAAATACAAAAAAGTATTATTTTTTCCAATATGATTAAATAAAGAAAATATATTTGATCTTGTATTTAATACATAAATTTAATTATCGATCGGCTCTCCTTGAAGTATTCTAGCAAAACATGAAAATTCTCCTCCATGAAAATCTTGCTTAGACATTTTCGAAGGTTAATTGTCTTTAAATTTGTAATGCAATTGTATTTGTCCATACAATTCATGACACTTTAAATACTTATGCCTGACTCCAAGATCCTGTCATAGGAAAGGATAAAAGACTATATTTTGTGAAATGAACAAGTAAAGGTGGACCGAAAGATGTTTATTTGGGAAAAACACATTCCTTTTTCTTCTTTAATGACATTTTCAAGTAATGTTTTGAAAAGAAAAAGTAATAATTCAATTTGTGCAATACTTTAAAGAATATTGAAAATTAAATAATTTGAAGAAACGTCACATTTATTATAAGCTGTTCAGAAATAATATCAATTGAATAAAATAATTTATTTCCATTTAAAAAAAAATATATATATATATTTATAAATAATAAATTTATATATATATATCCACTATCATCTAATTTCATAACTCTTTTCTTCGCAAAAATAAATTTATTATTTTATATTATAATAAGGAACCAGTTGTAAACCAACACTTTATGAGACGTATTTTGTATATGAAATACTTTTTCTTAAAACAATTTAAATACCTCCTAATAAAGTGTATTTTAAAAATACAAAATACTTGGTATTTTAAATACTATATTTTGAAGGTGCGTTAAGACATTTCATAAACAATAGGGAACCCAATTATCTAACTTAATTAACAGCAGAATTATTACTAAACTATTTATTTTATTTTTCTTGATACCGAAAGTAAATGAAAAACATTAAAAACACTAGCACAGCAAAAGAACCGTTTATACAGGGTGTTTCGTAATTGAATGGCACTATTTTAGGTATGTGTTCAGTAACACAAAATAAACCATAAAGTAAATATTAACATATATCTCAAATTCATTTATTAAACAGAGACATCAAAGGTTAAATAAAGATTTATTATTACTATTTATTTATTATTATATCAACATTTAGAGTAACTGTAACTGTAAGGGGCCTCCGTTTTGTTGAATGAAACATGCAGCACGACGAATCCATGCTTCTTTTGCTCTTCGGATAGCATCAGGATGGTGCTTGATAGTTACTGCGGCTTCCACGATCCGATTTTTTAGCTCTTCTTGCGTGCCAACTACTGTCATTGCTTATCGTTCATTTGTTTATCAGGTGATTACAACATGTTATTTAGTATTAGACACGTTAAGCTTTGAACTGCCAGCCTTAATATAGTAAATAAATAATAAATCTTTAACCTTCGATATCTGTTTAATGAATGAGTTTGAGAAATATGTTAATATGAACTTTTTTGTTTATTTTGTGTTAGTGAACACATACCTAAAATAGTGGCATGCAATTGCAAAACACCGTGTATATTTGATGTCCCATAATTTGTGAAATGTCTAAACTCACCTTAAAATGATAATTAAAATAGTTTTTACCCATGTCTGCTTCACAAACGAAAAAACAGCTGCGCCTTAAATTCGGGGCGGTCTTATATTCGATTTAATGTGGTGTATTTATTCAGAATTATGTTGATATTAGCTCCAATTTCTATAAGATGGACATCGTAAATACTGTTTTT
Source organism: Nezara viridula (assembly GCA_928085145.1). Classification (NCBI taxonomy): domain Eukaryota; kingdom Metazoa; phylum Arthropoda; class Insecta; order Hemiptera; family Pentatomidae; genus Nezara; species Nezara viridula. The sequence continues at coordinate 135,084,428 of OV725078.1, read as the reverse complement.
TAAAACTGGCATTATAGTAGCATGATCGTTAAAATTGTCCCTACCTAAGCTGGGTTCGATGGAGCAAGATGTGTGCCCTCAAGGCATCCAAGCTTTAATAGGCATATATCCTGCAGTTAAGAGCTGGGGGGGGGAGTGGAGAGGGGGGGCGTTTGTATTTATTCCACCATTAACTTACCCACTTCACTTCAACTGCCTAGACATATAAAGATTACTATCTACTGTCTATAGTTTTTTAAGGGTTATTATATTATAAAGGAAAAGACGATGCCTCTTGTTCCTTTAAATATCCAAACATATAATTCATATTTTAATTCGGGATAAAATAAGTGAGAAAATTTATCTACTGTCCTCTTCCCTTGATATAGCCTATTCTTCCATGTACTTTTAAACCTCTATACAGGGTGCCCCGTACTTAAAGCGAAATATTTATAGAAGTATACCTCAAGAATAGTGTTGCCCAAATGCGAGACCGAGACGAGTCTTCGTCTTGCAAACTCATTTTTGGTCATAGTCTTGGTCTTGCGCAAGAGTCTCGCAGTTACTTTAGCTTATTACTATAGAGATATTACTGTATCTTTTTAGAAAGTAGAAACCTAACTAATCCCGAATGAAAAAATAGAGGATTTAAATTGCAAAAGTATATTGGTTATATAAATTATTTACATATTGTAACTAAGATTATTAAGTATTAGTAACTATTTTGCTTTAATTTTTACTTTAAAAATCTATTTTTTTTTTCCAGTCCTGGTTTTGGTCTTCTGCACTTTGCAAGACCAAGACCAATTTTGGGCAACACTACTCAAGAGCTAGTATTCTTCGTGCAACGTCATAATTTCAATATTTTGTTAAATGTCTAACTTGAAATCCTCATACCAGACTAAAAATACAAGAAACCGCTCAGCGTTTCCGACTACTTCAGAACTTACTAGAAAAACGCTCTAAACTCCCAATTAACTACAAAAGATAGTAATGTCCAATTATAGAACATGACTATAATAAGACCTGTTTGGACATACGGAGTTGAGATTTGGGGCTACTCTAAGCCATCCAATTCCTCTCGTATCCAATCCTTATAGCCCAAATCCTTCGTAAAATCCTCAATGATCCATACTTTGTCACAAATGAATAACGATCTGAATGTTCCATGTTTCCGAATTGTCCCAATCCAGATATCTATCTTTCCATAATAAACTTCAGAACCATCCTAATCCTCTCGTTTCTAAACTTGCTTCCTCTTCGATCTCTGAAGTAAAGAAAAACATTCAGTGGAATCAAGGTTATCAACACAAGAATCGAAGAAATAGGTGATGCAATTTCTATGACTGCGACTGTAGTATTTATTTTTGGTGAACAGTTTTAAAACTGAAAATTCGAAATTAAGCAGCCACAAAAAAAAAAAATAATAAATAATAAAATAAAATAAATAATAATAACGTGCAGTTCAACAAGTACATTATCAATAATAATAAAAAAATCTAATAAAACTTGGAAATATAAAAAGTGGATATGGAACGATTTAAATCCCCAAGGTTTGATGAAAAGTAAAGTATTCAAATGTAATAAAAAATTGCCTTTGATGTTTCTTTAATCTCAAAATATAAGAACAATTTTTTTTTTTAAGGAATCTTCGTGTTCAATTTACAGGGACTCCCGTAAGTAAAAGCAAATATTTTAAGGGGTCATTGTAGAACTCAAGAACTCCAAAAAAGTTTATATTTACTATGAGATTTCGCGCAGAAAACCAGGAAATTTAATTTTTCGTTTGTTTTTTCACGTTTTCTATCGAACAGAAAGCGGCAAGGAAAAAAAATTTAGAAATGTAATATATGTAGATACTAAACAATTACTTCATAGTAAACTAGGCAAAATACTAGACTGACACACCTCCACCTGATAACAAAAGATCTTATCCCCATATGTCAAAAGTGTGACCAGTCATTAAAAATGTTTTGGAAGAAAATGCCCTTTTTACACCGCAAGGTTAAAAGATCTCGGAATACCCCAGAATATATCAGCATCCCTGGGAAATCAAGAAGAAATCCTTACCAAAGTTATCAAGTTCCTAGATAATGAAAGACTTAAACAACATATATGACAAGTTTATAACTAATGATCCTTTGTAGATTTATTATTATTTTTTTAAATATTTTTTTTTATTTTAAAATTATTTTTTTTATTGATTTCAATTCATTTATTGCTATTTTTTAAAGTTTATTTATCTATATATTCTATCTTTATTTTATTTTATTAATCCTTTTATTTATTTATTTTTTATCCTTTTTTTATTTTTTGTACCAAGCATCCAAACAGTCTAAAAGTAGTGTTATTTAGTTGATCGGGCGCTGATGACCAGGATGTTTTGAGCCTAGGCATCGAAACAAACAACTAGGCAAAATAGAGCTTATCTTTGTAAAAATAATTTTAGAGATCTTTTTCGAGCTTATCATTGATTATTCACGTTCTTTTTTTTTTTTTTTTTTTTTTTTTTTTATCATCCTCCAACAGCTCTACAGATCCCTTACTTTTCCTTGTTTAATATAATAATATTTCACTTCTAATAAATTTAGTTGAAGTTTGTTACAGAATAATTTTAATAATAATAAGTTTTACTCTCGTTGAGTAAACAAATTATGCCATTTGATATTTAGTCAACCCAGAGTAGACTAGGTACAGTTTTAACAATTTCATTTAACCGTCTTCAATTTTGTTAGTGTACCAATTAGATATAAGAAATTTGTTTTTATAGTAAAGTGTACACGTGACTAAATATAAATACTAAAATTTTATCCGTAAATACAATTGTTATCTCATAGGAAGAAATTAGAAAAAAAAGAAAAAGAAAAAGTCAAAACAGACCCCACTACAAGGATGGATGTGACAGTGCTTGAAATTGACAGAGAGGTTCAAAAAATAGCAAAATAGTCTAAAATCAATTTTGCTGTATTAAAAAACATTACAGAACAATTTAATCGCTTATAACTAATAAGGCATAAACATTTATGTAAGAATCAACTTTCCGTCTTTGTCGAGCATTTTCTGGGTAACTTAATGAAAAAAAAAATACTTATGTCACAACGTTACCTAGAAAATATGCCACGACCGTACCTGTGTACAAAAAAAAAAACATTCGCACACTATGTATAAGCGATTTTTTCCTAATAATGGTTCAAGGTCCTTAATTTTTTTTCTAGACTTACAATACATAATTAATAAGGAGTAGAACAGAAACAACTCGAATTAAATTTATAATAAACAAATAGTATATTTTTAATATCATTATTTTGTATTTTCGGTTTTAAAATGTGTATGAAAATTAAATATCAAGTTGATAAAGGGTTTCCAGTTTTATTAAATGTTATTGCTCTTGTAATTTTGCTACATTCTCAGAGTAAATAAAACATTTCATTTTTTAAAAAATCATGAGTTGTATATTATACGTTATATGCTTTTTGAATTGTTCATGGAATTTTAATAAACATAAAATTTTTATTTGAAAAACTACTTATGAACTTTTATAGTTTATAAAACTGATATTATTCCCAGTTACGAACAATTAAAGTTGAAAAGTACTGCATAGAAACTCCAATATCACCCTATAGACTGAAACCAACACCTCAGGAAGACATTGTAATGTGAATTCTATATATATATATATATATATATCCACTCTTTTATTATTATTTTTTTCATTATGACAGTATGACAACAAAAGTAAGTTGCCATTCATTCCAAATCTCACTTAAAATTCCATAGTTTATTGTTTTTAGTAACTATCTTGCAGTATTAGGACCTTATTGCTTGGATATATTCTTTAATATATCAGTATAGTTATGTAAATCCTTCTGTTATTACTTATTTTTAGTTTTTTTTTTTTTTTTGAAGTGCTTTCTTTATTGTAATATACATTTTAGCCAGATATTATGTTAATTTTCATGTGCAATATTGTTATTCTCAAGGGACTTTGTCCCAGAATAAAGTTGATTCTTCTATTCTATTCTATTCTAATATATATATATATATTCATAAATAATGAATGAAATTTATATTTTATTCATAAATAATGAATAAAATTTATATTTTATGAATGGGTAATGAATAACCCATTTATTTTTATACTAGGTAAGGAAAGTATTGCGTTCGGATCAAATTTCGGACATGCTTAAAAAAATAAATAAATAAATGAATTAAAAAAATAATTAAATAAAAAAAAAAAAACCTATACCACTACAACCAGTGAAAGGTCTTACGTGCTGTACTATGTGAGGAAGTACTGTTACGATGCCAACGGTTGCGCAGGACGATGATTGGGACGATATCACGCTCAACCGCCAGGTTTTCCCTCTTAATTAATTATTTAATTAAGAGTACCTAATTTATAGAAGCTGCGTCTATATATATATATATATATATATATATATATATATATATTGCTTTTTATATGTATCGTGAACAGGGGCTACTTTGAGACTATATACTAGAGTTTATTTTGAATTTCCGACAAAGCATTTTCATATTCGAGTAAACTCTAGTGTATTGTATTCTTCAAAACACACCTTGGGTTCGTCAAATCCGAGAGACCATTCTCGAACTTGAGGGCAGACGAGTTGATTGCCGTCGTAAATGTTAGGTAGCGCTGCTGTGTCTGGAAATCAAGGCCTTTCTAAGTCAACTTAAAATATAGATCTTTTCGTTTTCTAATGGTGCATTTTCATTTTTCAATTAATTTATATGATGACCTCTAGTATTTTCATCAAGTAAATAATTGGACAAGTTAAAAATGCACTTAAAAATTATTTAAGAAAACCTACTTATTCGGGATTTATTAAATTGTAATTCAGGATTAAATAAGAAGTTCCATTTTATCAAATACGATAGTTGTGAGAGCAGTACTAGACAAATTTATTCGGAAAAGAAGTTCATAAATAATGAATGAAATTTATATTTTATTCATAAATAATGAATAAAATTTATATTTTATGAATTTGTAATGAATAACCCATTTATTTTTATACTAGGTAAGGAAAGTATTGCGATCGGATCAAATTTCGGACATGCTTAAAAAAATAAATAAATAAATGAATTAAAAAAATAATTAAATAATAAAAAAAAAACCTATACCACTACAACCAGTGAAAGGTCTTAGGTGCTGTACTATGTGAGGAAGTACTGTTACGAGGCCAACGGTTGCGCAGTGCACTGATTGGGACGATATCACGCTCAACTGCCAGGTTTTCCCCCTTAATTAATTATTTAATTAAGAGTACCGAATTTATAGAAGCTGCGTCTCCCGACCACAGGTTCGATCCACGGCCAATGAAAAATTACTAGTCGATAGTCGGATTCGAACCTTGTACCTTGAGCTCTGGAAGTCATTGCTCATCCACTGTTACCCCAAACCCTAACATAATAATAATAATAATTAAATAAAATAAATAATCTGCAAAGGTTCATTAATTATAAACTGGTCATATATGTTTTATAAAACTTTCAATGGATAGGAACTTCATAACATTAGTAATGATTTCTTCCTGGCTCTTAATATGGCTTCTGGACTTACCAAAAGCGGATCTACGGGGGGGGGGGCTTCAGCCAATAGTAAAATATAACCATGTCTTATGAAAAAAAATATTAAAAAATTATCTTCAAAAGTATTATTGATCGTGTAACTACGTTTAATAGGACTTTAAGAATCACTTAAAGATCATTTAATATAGATATTTATATTAGTTTATTTATTTATTTTTCTTCCAAAGTAATTATCGCTATTATATATAAAAAAAAGCTTTTGGGCTGAAGCCCCCCCAAAAAATTAAATCCTAAATCCACTACTGGAACTCATTCATCGTTAGATCCACGATACTTATTTATCCTAGGGGTTTTATTTTAATTATTTATTTTTCATTAAATAAATTAATAGAATTGAGTTTCTAAATTCAATTTCCTGACTGTAAACTCTCAGCGTGTAAACAAGAGCACTGTCGCTGTCTTCGTGTTTTCACAATTCTACTACAACACAAATTTTCTACAAAGCTTAGCAAGCAAATGATAAAATATAGGTTACTGATTGCATAACATTGCCACACATTATTAGTCCGTGGTACAGACTCCTTTTTATCGAATTATTAACATCCGCCTGAAACTTCGTAAATAGTTTCGTCTCATCGTAACCTACAACTATCTTATTTACGATAACTCTCGGAATTGGGGCGTTTTCAATCTGGAGGGAGGCAAACTTTGTCTATTTAATTAGATAATAAAAACTCATAAATACTCATGTGCTTTCTACTTGGATTGTAAGATAATTTGAACACAAAATCGAGAAAAAAGGTGGCCTTCAAAAATATTGAGCCATTTGGCGTGACCTACACCCCAAATTTTCAAAATAACGAGGTTATATTGGACGAACGGCCCAATATTTTTTCTTGTTTTTGTGATCAAATTATCTTACGATCCAAGGAGAAAGCAAATAGGAAGAGTATTTACGAGTGTGTAGTACCTAATTAAATAGACAAAGTTTGTCGCTCACCAGATTGAAAACACCCCAATTCTAAGAGTTTTCGTAAATAAAATAGTTGTAGGTTACGATGAGATAGAACTAGTTACGAAATTTCAGATGGATGTTAATAATTCGATAAAAAGAGATTTGTAACACGGATTATTTAGCCTAATGAGTACTGTTAAACTTCTCTCCTAACGTTTATGATGTAAAACTGATCAATACGTTTTGGTATACTGTCATTTAATAATTTATAATAGTTTTCTTTTTTTATGAAGACTGATAATGTATTTTCATATCTGTTAATTCTTTGAGGATGTTATGTAATTCTGATGAGATTCTGAACCGTTTCTATCCCATATAAAAGAAAATACCGAAAAACGCGCTTTATATCATTCCTGTTTTCATTTTTTATTTTTTTTTTTTTTGGGGAGGGGGGTTGGGACTCATTGACAAGTACTCATGAATAACAATATTTCCTCTTTTAATCGGAAACGTAAAAAAAATTTTTTGTTACTCAATTTAACTTGAATTGCGTAATTGCTTTGAAATTGAAGCTAATGAAACTTGAATGTATTTTATTATTGAATACGTACGTTATTTCATATCATTTACTGCTTTGAGTTTTGAAAAAATTAAATAAATAATAGACAGAAATTAGTAAAATAGCTTTACCATGTAGTATGTTAGACTCATACGTCCTAGAGACAATATTTAAATAATTTATGCATAGATTATGTATTCATCCTCACCTTATTCGGCCCACCTAAAAACTATGTTGTGTATAGGTAATTGACCTCTCGTCGGGTCATGGTTAAGTCTGGAGGTTGGAGGCTGATGCTGGCCATTTATCCTCCCTAGAAATAAACGTTGTGCAGGCTCGATCTTATCTATCGTGCCCTTCATCTTCGGAACGCGTATTTAAATTTATAATTGACCCTTAATTATTTATCTTTCTCATTATTATTGTTTTATTGTATTTTGTCTATGATTGTATTATAGTGTGGTTATCTGACCGTAACGCGTAGTAGTTAAAAATATTAATAAAAAGGACTGGTGCTGCATATCAACAGTTATTTAACACCCTAAGAAATTAACATTTTTATAAGTTAATAATCCTTAAGGATATTAATAAAGTTATAAATACATGCTTAAATCTGTTAATACGATCTATGGCAGTCCTGTGCACTATACAGGGTATCTAAACTCTTAAAAGGCCGAACTCTGCGAGGGAGGGGGAGGGGTGATTCTATAAGATATTGCTAACAGATAAGATCATTTGATGCATGGGCCGATTCCGAGCGGAAAAAGAGTTAAGAGCAACTTTGTGTGGTCACGTTTTTTTTTTTTTTTAATATGAATGAATTGCTCAAAAACTGTTCAAGGTAATACAATTCTAAGTACACCGTCGTTAAGTAGACAAATATTTTTTTGAGAAAAGAGTGATTAAATTTACTAAGGTCAATAATAAAACGGACTTTCAGGAGTTCTAGGCGACTGAGGTCGGTTGTGACAATTTTGATTTAATTGCCTATAATTTTGTTGGTATACCAATTAGTTGGAATAAAATTGATTTTTATAGTAAAGTGTACATTTGACTAATTATAAATACTAAAAATTTGTCCATAAGTACAATGGTTAACTCATAGAAGCAAATTAGAAAAAATAAATAAAATGTCAGAACCTACCCCAGGGGCGCCTGTGGCAGTGCTTGGGATCGGTAGTAACAGGTTCATAAATACCCCAAAATGGCCTAAAATCACCTTTATTGTATTTTATAACAAAAAAAAAAAAATCTATGAACGTTCTAATTACTTATAACTAATTAAGGTTAAGGCACATATGCACGTACCTTGTCCGAGCCGCACTGCGACCGTATGTAGTTCCTTCTCGATGAAATCAAACATACACTTAAGTTAGGTTAGTAGTGCGGGTCTGTCCCAGTCTTAATGCACAATAACATTTATGTATTGTTATTATAGCAGTCTTCATATTAAAATCAGTAAAAAAGTTAATGAAAGATTTCTATCTATACATAACCGTAACAGAGTCAAAATAAAAATAAAAAAATTAATAATTGCTAAACCGAAATCAGTGAAACAAAGCTGCACATATTTTCTGAAAATAAATAAATAATTTTTTTTCATATTTAAGGCAATAAAACTTCCAATTTTCTTCATATTTTTTTAATTATGTTTGTTGTCTCTTACGTTTCGGGACAATTTTCCCATCATCAGAGCAATCTTTATCTTTACTTTCTTTTTTTGATGTGACACCATTTGTCAAAAATTAAATATTTGTCACATTTTTTGAAAATTATTATTTGGTGCTACACATATTCATTGATGCACTAATCAACATCTATCTACCTACACTAATCAACATGTCCCGAAACGTAAGAGACAACAAACATAATTAAAAAAAATATGAAGAAAATTGAAAGTTTTATTGCCTTAAATATGAAAAAATTATAAACATAAGCTTCCTAATAAAAAAAGAAAAATAAGAAGATAATTTTTTAAATTTTTATTATTGAAATATACAACTGTATAATGATAAATACAACTAGTAAATATGAAATAAGTAACTTGACATGTACAACATGAAGAGAAACTACCCATTGGTAGCACTCCAATTATATTTCTATATTAGAAGGTCCCGAGGCCATCTTCTTTTCAGACGCCTCGGAGAGTTATCAGGAATAGAAGAGGAAGCAAGGTTGGAAACAAGAGGGTTCGGATGGTTCAGAAGTTTATTATGGAAGGATAGGTATCTGGATTGAGCTAAATCGGAAACATGTGGTACATTAAGGTCGTTATGGATGATTTTATTTGTGACAAAGTAGGGAGCATTGAGAATTTTACGAAGGATTTTGGATTGTAGAGATTGGAGCGGTTTCTAGTCGTTTCAGTCTGGTATGGGGGTTTAAATAAAAAAAATAAACATTTACATAAGAGTCAAAATTTGGTCTTCCTCGAGGGTTTTCTGTGCATCTAAAAAAAAAAAAAAGTCACAACCGTTCCAAAAACATTTGTCACAACCGTTCCCAACCTACTTCTTCGCAAAAAAAAAAACAATCGCTTTGGCAATAAAAAATTATCTACGTAAAAAGTAATCACTGCTATTTAACTACCAATGTTTAACTTATAACGAGGAAAAACAATCTTCGCTATATCTATACATGTATAGCAACAATGAATCAAAGAAATTTAATAAAAATAGTTACTTTTATCCGTTAAAGAGCAATGAAGTCCTGTACTTGCAATAAGTCCCTTTCTTCCTAGCAAACCTATCGGCAATTCCTTATAGTTTCGCTAATATGACGACTGTCACAACCGACCCCAGTCTCCCCTACCGATACACGAGCAGGATATATCTGTACAGCGGCCGTATTAGACCTCCTGAAAGATTTTTATTATTGACCTTAGTAAATTTAGTCACTGTTTAAAAAAAAATAATTTCTTTACGATGGTAAGAATTGTATTTTCATGAACAGTTTTTGAACAATTCCTACTTATTCAATAAAAAATGTGCCAACACAGAATTGGTCATAACTCTAAAATTGTAACTGTAGTTTTGTTGATTTATTGACTCCATATTTATTTAATAGAAAGAATTATTTAATTTATTGTTAATTTTTTATCAGTTTCATAAGATTAGTTCGTGATCAAATTATATTTTTTGGTCACGTTAATGCGATGTACAATCAATAGTTAGTTGTTAGTAAATATATCTACGCATCTTAAAAAGTATAAACGTTTTAAATTTTTTTTTGCATGTTGGTTTTCTTTTTCTATTTTGTTATTCGTTTCTGCAATCACCTTTTACTCAACCACAGTAAGTGGATGTTATTTCAGCCAGAGTGGACAGTTAATTAAGAAGTGCACGTATGTGGTGAATATATACATAGATTTCGGTCATTTAAAATCACTCTACATGCAATATCATAACAAAAAAATGTTTTAAAAAATTGTAAACAGCCAAAAAAAAAAAAAAAAAAAAAAATGAAACAGAAATTATGGCCTATAATTTCCCTAAATGCACACTGGTTGATATATTAACTAAGAATACAAATCTTAAAAATTCAATTTATACTCTAAATAACATATTCTGGTGGGAAAATAATCGTTAAAATTATGTCCTCTAAAGGGTCAAGAAGTATTAAGTCTCAAGATAAATATTTAATCTTTATTTAAAAAACTTGATTATTTTTAAGTATTAAGGTCATAAGACCTGAAATTAAAATGTTTAAAAAAAAATCCTTTTTCATGTTTTAAACATTATTCTCTTAATCAATATAACAAACTACATAAGATGTGTTTAATAATAACTAGCAAAGCATCGGTTCGAGAATTGCTATTACACCTGGTATTTTTATATTAAGTAATGAAACTTTCATAATAAATTTAGCCAAGGAGTTGAGTTGGTATTTCAAAGGAACACATCCATGTAACTAGATACCATAAAGATGTACCCTATTTAAAACTGTATTTAAGAGTCTAGTAAGGTCGTGTAGGAGATACCAAGCAATTTGTAGCTGTGTCAAGATAACATAAAACATAGCTTTTGCTACGAGCCGGCACTGTAAAACTGGGCCTGATATGTGTTTCGTGTCCTACCATTATCCAATACCCACCAGTCTCAAGGTAACGGAGGTTGACACATAAATACATCGGAGTTCGGGTCGATTCCCATTAACTATTCGTTGCATAAAAAACCTATGTGGTTGGAGGTCGTATTATATGTTCTGTAAAATATTCAAAACGAATTCATGGCTAACTTAAAGAGGGGTCACAGTCATTGGGTCACAGATTTCAACCAGTTTTTTTTTTTTTTGTTTGATACTGCAACGAAAAATATTGGACACATGTCCCAGCCTTCGTTCAAATGGACCTTAGGACTGAGAAAAATAATACTTCATACATTTTTCAAAACATTTTACGTAATTTTCTTTTAGTCCGTGGTACAGACCCCTATTTATCGAATTTTAAAATCTGGCAGAAACTTCGTAAATAGCTTCTTCTCATCGTATTCTACAAATATTTTATTTACGACGATTCTCGGCATTGGGCGTCTTCAATCTGGAGGTCTGGAAACTTTGTCTATTTAATTAAGTACTAAATAACCATTTGCTTTCCACTTACATCGTAAGATAACTTGAGCGCAAATTCAAGAAAAAAGGTGGCCTTCAAAAATATTGAGCTATTTGGCCTGTATAATCTCGTTATTTTGACAATTTGGGGGTGCATGTCACTCCAAAAGGCTCAATATTTTTGGAGGTCACCTTTTTTCTTGACTTTTTACTCAAGTTATCTTACGATTCAAGTGGAAAGTAAATGGGTATTTACGAATTTTTAGTACTTAATTAAATAGACAAAGTTTGCCGACCTTCAGATTGAAAACGCCCCAATGCCGAGAATTTTCATAAATAAAATATTTGTAGGTTACGATAAGAAGAAGATATTTACGAAGTTTCAGCAGGATATTAACAATTCGATAAAAAGGGGTCTGTACCGTGGATTTACTTTGCTACGGTCTTTGCTTTGCTTGAATTTCTAGGTTATTTTATACCAGTCAAATGCCGATAGTATTAAGTTAGTTATAATGTATCATAAGTTACAAAAACCAAAATAAGCTTCTGGTAAAGTAGACCAAGTAAATATTTGTTATGGAATAACAAGTAATTTCGTTTTTAATAACCTTTTAGGTCTTAAATATGAATTTTCATTGAAATTAGATAATAATAATAATAATAATACAAACTTCAGTAGTTGCTTTTTTTTTTTTTTTTTTCGGGCCTTGGACTAAAGTTATTGTCTCTTCCGGATTTTCTCTAAGTTCAACGTCACTTCAACCGTTGAAAATCTGAGTCCATATCTATAAATTTTAAAATTTGTTATTTTATAAAAAAGAAATGAAGAAAAACTTCTCAAACTTTTTTTTAAATATCTTTGATTCTAATTTGTTATAGAGTTCGTGTTTGTAAAATTTCGTGTAATTTATTGAGCCCCAAATTCCTGAAAATTAATGAGAAAAAAAATTATGGTTTTTTATATATTTTTCAATTTTGATGGCTTTGATTGTTTTTTTTTATTAATTTATTTTTTAATTAATTGCATAATTATCCCCAAATAAATCGTCCTGTTTTGTATAGTGTTATGTATTTTCTTGGTTGTACTAATGATTTCATTTTTTTATTTCATTAGATATTTATGTTATTTAAAAAAATAAATAATCTTCATAAACCTTTCCCACTCCTATAATACCGACTAGTTGCTCAGTAACAATGAAACTGATAACATGGAAGCTAACAAATAAAAGAAAATATAAATAACTGTAAAATGAAAAGTTGTTTTTAGACTTGAAAAAAGCCGAAACGTCCTCAAGCCGAGATAGGAATTGGAAGATAGAACATATCGGTATACTATTGGCTTATGAAAAATAAAAACTGATTTATGTTTAACTATATTTAGCTTACCTTTTTATAGATTGTCAATATGCCAAATGTAGTCTTCGTTTCATAAACCTATGTTTATGAAATATGTAAATATAAAAGAAAAAATATATGTTAAAATAAAATATCAAATATATTAAAAAATATAATAAATTTAGTAAAAACATAATCTATAATAATGGAATTTCCATCCGGGAGGGGACTAAATATTTACAAACATATGTTATTTTACGAGTCCAGAGACTTCAACCGCGGAGATTTTAACGCTTCATTCATGTCTCTCTGGCTCTTCATTCACAGTAGTCACATTTAAAAAGAAATGAAAAACCCATCGATGTATTACTTTTAATGAGCCTTTTTTTTTCGTATAATCATAAACTGTTAAATAAGTTGTTGATTCAATAAATTAAGAATAAATAAATCGGCACTAAATTATATCTGATAATCGGGATAGTTTGTGAATCAGGAAGTATGCAATGAGTGGGATTTTTTTTTAAATTGTAGAAAATTTAAAAACATTAACACAGTAAGTGCTCCCTCCTCCCCCCTCCCAAAAGTATATTTTTTATCATTATATATCTGTTTTAATTATTGTATTCAATGTTATTTTACTTCAACACCATTAACCTTATTTATTTATTTTTTTAGATATTTTGCTTTTATTTAATTTAATTTATTTATATATTCTGCAATTATGGTGTACATGAACTCATTTTTAAATTATTACCATTTTTATTTATTTTTAATGAGATAACGTAATATTACTCAATAAAACAGTTTCAAATACTATACTATTTAATCTAGTTTGTAAAACAAATGAAAAAAATAAATAAATAATCTTTAAAAAAATGGAAGAACTTGATTTTGATTGTATTTCCTCTTCGCAAATTTTATCTTCTAAAAAATGTATTTGAAGTTGTAAAAATTTGAAATTGTGGTGAAATGTAAATTATGGATTAAAATAACTAAGAGAATAAGGTTGAAAAATATTTTTGTTTATATAATATGGATCTTATTACCCGAAATGTTGACAAAAAAGAAATAAATAAATTATAAAATTATGGAAGAGATACATTATTTAAAAAAAAATTCAGGATCACTTATGACTCTTAATCATATAATAATAATGGATAAATTATATAATTTCTGGGGTGTAAGTATTGTAACATAAGTACTTCGATTTCTTCAATAGTCATAAGGAAGATACTTATTTCCTGAGGTATATAAGTAAAATTTGTCATATTATTTATTTTAATTTTTTATTTCCAATTTCATTCCTTGAAATTATTGTCTCCTCTAGGGCGAGCCTAGCCTAGTATCTCACTAAACAACATTATAATTTCAAAGAATGAAAAATGACAATAAAAAATTAAAATAAATAATATGACAAATCTTATTAAAAATAAGAGGATTAGGATGAAGATACCGTCTGAAGATGGGATATGAAAGTAGATCCTGAAACGTCATAATATAATAAAGAATAATTATTTTGGTAGAATAAATACTGTTAACGAATCTTACTTATATACTTCGATTTCTTTCGCGATGCTGGAAGAACTGAATCATAACGAATATAGGCGTAGGCATTTATTGCATTCTTTAATCAATATAATCTTGTTCGATTCAATCCTCGGATTGCTGAAACCGGCCAAAAATTGCTATACCCAATTACAAATATTCTCCGACATCGCAACAACATACTGCAGATTCATCAAAACAAAACTGCCAATAACTTGTACAGTCGCCTTATTACGCGTAGGCGATGGTTAAGTACGCTGTTCGAGGATCCAAGGTGAACCGGCTAGTGCGGTTGTAAATACACAACAAACCGTTCGACCGTCTGCTGCACTTTCGTAAGCTGTGTAATCAACCAGTTTCAGGCAAATAGAGGAATCTTATACGGTCTCTTTTTCAAGGGTTTAACAGTTTATTATTGTATTTTTTTAATTATTTTAAGTATTTGATAAATACATTAAATCGATGGAATGAATGCACTGGATGGACCTAACAAAGTATGGGCGTTTTCTCGCTAACCTCTTATGTAATCTCGATCTTTTCAGTCTGATGATGCCTGATTTGGCAATACGTATAGACACACAAAGCTGTATGTTTGGAATCCTCTAATTATCTACCTACTGAAAACAACTGTGTTAGTAAATCTGTCAAGTTCATTTTATCTCAATGCTGATATCATTATAAGGTCTTTGCGACTTTGTAAAATTTACGAAATAAGTCAGTTAAATTATGTTCTATTCATTATTATATAAAAAGAAAAAGAAAACACCTCACATGTGATCAAGGAATTGAAGGACTACATGAGGAAAACTCGTTTAAAACATAAAACAATTGTGAGGTATAACGAAAGGTGAGCTAATAGATGAGTTGAGGTGATAGAATATGATAAAATATGTTTCGAAGAGTAAGCTGCTAGGTTTTAGATGATTTCATAATTATTAATAGCTATTGTTACGTAATCTATTTACAGAAAGAAAAAAATTGTTTTTACAAAATGCATTCATTTTCTAATACTAATACTGACCAAGATGTTAGAACATGATGAGCATAAAGACTTGATAATTTCACAGATTTTTAATTTGGTAATAGGCATCAAATGTAACAACAAATTTTAATAAAGGTAATTTCCCTACATGATCTTAGATTAAATCTATCAGAGATGAAATTACACACAGATGAGAAGCATTAATTTATTACCAGTCTTACGCACCTTCACTTAATTACGAAAGAAAACCCGCCCATTTGTCGGAAGTGTGGTGAGAGAATGACAGTGGTCCATATCTTCGAGAGGTGTGCCTTTTACATTACACAATTAAACGTAAAAGGCTGCTTTGGGAAATGATGAAAAAATTCTAGCCAAAATCATATGTTTTCTCTCCGAAGTAGGAATCTTAAAAAATATCTGAACCTCTCACGCAGCACTCCCCACCTCTTTTTTCCTTTTACCATTTTCTTTTTTTTTTTTCCTCGCCATTTTTTTTTTTCATTTTTTCTTTTTTACCTAACGTGCGAACTATATATAACTAAACTTTTATAACAATAAACAACTTTTAACCTTAACGTGCATTTTAAATTTTATCCAATTCTTAATATTCATAACCAAAAGATATAATAATATATAATTTTAATTAACGGCGTTGATGACCAACAGGTTTTACCCCTTTACTATACAACTAAGCAAATTAATTTATTTCGTGCCGATTTTGCGGCTTTGTCTAAGCAAGAAACACTTTATTTATGTTTTATCATTTTAATATATACATACACCACATATTCATATATATATTTATTCATTTCTATCTTCTCAACAGTTAAATTATATATATATATATATATATATATTTTTTTTTTTTTTTTTTTTTTTACTTACTGTAATTGTTTGATATTGTTTTCACAGTAGTAAATTTAGGCCTTTATTTTAGTTTTTATTATTATAATATTTTTTTTTACTTCGATCTTACATGGTAATTTTATCAGGTACTATAGGGGAGGAGGGGGAATGCACTTTCAAATTGCCGATGGCCTAGGTTGAAGCACGTACGGCGAATAAATAATGGTGAACTTGATCAACTGTTCTGAAAATGTTTATTGGTAACATTAATTAAACACCCCTTCCCCGTTACACACACACACACGCGCATTCTCTCTCTAGTGGGCCTCCTGTAGATTAAATTTCATCGTTCGTTATTATTCGTTCCGTGCCGGCGATCGGGGCGCAATAAATTTCAGTGCTGCAATAACGTTCCGCATGACTCAGGGACGAACTCAGTAACGAAACACGAAATGGAATGACTTGGAACATGTCAGAATAAGCAGCGTATTCCATGTGTCAGATGTATTAGTTTCTAAATTTCCGTATGTTATAACAACGGTGACAAAAAAAAAAAAAATATGGTCATTCTTCTCTTGACTATAGTGTTGAGGATGTGTGGGGAGAAAAAAAACGACTGTTCTCAAACGTGGTAGTGAATGATTGTGAATTCATACATAATGGCTTGAAACGTTTCAATACAAATACCATAGCACAGTAACATACAACATGCACAAATAAATATGTGTAACAACTGTATCTATTTATTAGGTACCATTAATCCGCCGATAAAGGTGGACTTATTGAGCTTCCACAAACAATACCTATAGTAAATTAATTTTACTACTACTAAGCCCTTCTAAACTACTAAAACTAATTTACGCGACGTTTACTATGCCTATTTAGATTAATAGTTCTAGCTATTGCTGAACCATTAAGTTTCTACCATGTCCAATCCTTCCCATCCAAAATACTTCTTAAAATAATTAATACTATCTGACATAGCACAATGTCGATTCTCCAAGACCAACTTATTATCGCTTATATAAAGAAAGAAGTAAAAATGTGTGAAAGTAAAAATAAAAAAAAAAATAGTATCCTCTCAGATTAATAATGGCAACGATTAGACTATTTACTTTTGAGGAAAGCCGCATACAAACCGGTCCATGTTAGTTAATGGTAGTATTTGGGGAGGGGGGGGGAGGAGAGGGACTATGAGGGCGACTACAGAATCGGGAAAATATTATCTTATCCATGGGAGAAATTGTAATAAATCGATTATTTAAATATCCTTATAGTATTTATTCAGTGGTTACTTTGGAAGGAATTTTTTTATTAAAATTTCAAGTTATCACTATTATCACATATTTATCAAAAATATTGAAAATTGAAAAAAATATTTAGGTTTCCCGGAAGGCGATTTAAGGTTAAACCAATGTTTTATTTATTATTTTTTTTTTTTATATATAAAAATTCAACATGAACCAAGTCTTCTGAAATAGAGTTTCGATGCGTTCAATTATTGTGGAAGTTCAGTTTTGTATTTCATTAAATATTTATTCCAATATATTTTTATCTGAATAATTTTCAACAGATTGGACATTTAGTTTAAAATTAATGACTACAAATGTACTCAAATATTTTATTCGTCTTTTCAATGGGGTAAAATTTTAGTCATTGTTAACATATTTATTTATTTATTGCGATATAGTCCAGATAAGGCCACGTATATATTATTTTTTTCACTACTCTTTTCTTTATTCATCCTTCCTTCCTTCCTGTTTTCCTCCGCCACAAGAACCAACTACCATCTTTCTAAATTGCTCTATCTTGGTAGTCCTCTTCTTAAATCATTATCTCTTTAGGCCATATTCAATCTTCTCGCGGAATCCTTGGATGTTCTTAAATGTTCTCAATTTTCCAATGATCTGCTTGTTCAATTTATGCTTTCCCATCCTCCTCATGCGACCGTAAAACTTCAACCTTCTCTTACTCATTGATGCTTCTAGGTCTTGAATGTCTTCGTACAGCTCCTTGTTCTTTTATGTTTAGTACTCTTCTCCCATTTTTCTTGGCCTATGGGTACACCTCAGTATCTTTCTCTCTATTTTCATAAGTCTCTCTGTGGTGGTAAATCCAATTGTTTTCGCTTTCATGTATATAAATCACACACACTGACACATATATACAATTTGTTTTCTTTATAGATTGTAAGTTTTGCCCACCTTGTTCATCCTTATCCACCTCTGCATATCTTGGGCAATTGCTCTGCAGTTTGCGGCTTTAAATTTATATTCATGATTAAAAGTTCCTTCTAAAAATGTAGTCATTTTTTAGGTGGATTAATTTCCAACAGACTAGGACCCAACTTTGATCTGAACATATTAGTTTATCGAAACCTTTCATGAGGCTTGATTTGATTACTTGTACGGACGGATTCATATAAAAAACGGAAAATATGTTTGTAAATAAAATGCAGATAGCTGTAATCACCTCGTCAAATTTGGAATGAAGTCCTATCAATTTCAGAAAAATTACACCTTTCTAGAATGAGTCTAAATTCTGTTTTAAAAATATTGTTTGCTCCAGTTTCCAACCAAGTATCAGCTTGTTATCGCGCACCTGCTCTAGGTTGCAATCACTATATTTGACTGGTGCTAAGGTGGGTAGGCTGCAATCAACTGGTAACGGACCTCTGCTGGCCTAACATCGTACATCGGGCTAGCGGTACATGTCAACATCCACAACACTATCGGCTCCAACCTAATTCTGGGTAGCTGATATGTCGGAAAGCAACATAGGATATTTCTAGAGAAAATTAGAGAAAGTCAATAATGATAGTTTCTACCCTAGGTGATATCTCCAACTATGTACGTATCACGCACCCCCAATTTCGATACTGTATTTTCAGAAATCAGTTAAGATAAAAAAACAACATGGCAGTAGCAATCCTCTGCGCCTCTCTCTACTCCTGAGACATACGGCTTCGGTCCAGTTGATTACACTTTTAGTGAATTGTTTGCAGCGGCACTATAAATGTAATTTTGAATATTTAATAGTTGACCGTTCCTTTATAAAGGAAGGAGATGATCCGGGGTGGTGGTCATAAATAGGCTAAATAGTGGTAAAACTATTTTTATTAAAAGCCAACGTTTCGACCCGACTTTGCAGGTCTTCTTCAGGGAGGTGTGTTCAGCTAGGAGTTTCACTTAGAACTCTAGAACTCACTACTTAGAACTCAATCCTAAGAGAAACTCCTAGCTGAACACACCTCTTTGAAGAAGACCTTTTATTGCCTACCGTCGATATATTAAATAGACATTTTGTAATTATAATGGTCCTAATGACTTGTTATCTGTAAGCTTTAAGCTTTAGCTCCGTTAAAAAAGCACTTCAAAAAATTTAAAAAAAAAATTAAAAGCCCAGCATTGCCAGAAAATAATTTCTATTCAAAGTAGAGCGGTAAGTGAAAGTTGTGTGTTGCGCTCACCATATTCTTTATTTTTAATGGCAATGAGATTTTAAACAGAATCCTATTTTTACAGAAATTTGTGTTTTTTCAAGCATTAAAGCTGTAATTTTGTTTTTCTAAGTTGATTGTATTCTTTTCAATCTGGTTCTTTTATTGTTTTAGGAATATTGAGTTCCAAACCCTCGATACATTTCCTCCTCTCGTTTCTAAAACTCTTACAGAACATCCCTAAATGTAGTGGATCCTCGACTTCTTTTTTATTTGGTGTCGCCTTCATTTTTATCAAGTTTAAGAATTAGAATTGCCATGATTGGTTCTCAACCTAATTATATTCGTCACGTCTTTCCAAACATATTCCATTAGAGGCAAACCACGGTTTCTAAGAAATTTATGAATGGATTAAACACTGGTCTCTCCCTTTGCTTTGAGACTCCCAGTCATATAAATTCTGCAATTCATTTACTTTTTTTGTTGACTTAGTGAACGGTAAGTGTCAGTTTCTGGGACTTTAAAATAATTTATAAATTTACTGTCTGATCATGAGTCTACTTCCCCTTCAGATGGAACAAGCCTACAATCGGCTGAAGAATTAAAAACATCGTTATTATAAAATAAGAGCTTCGTTGTTATTGTGATCATGTAATTTACAAGGACATTTCAAAGCTACGATGCTATCACTTCCAGCGATATTATATAATCTTCAAAGTTATTTTTTCTCGGCGTTTAAGCATCCATAAATAAGAGATATATATAGTATATATATCGTATCGATATCTTTAAAATAGATCGAATTAATAATTCGCAGTATCGAAAATATATGGATATTTAGATATATTGGTCCTCGATATTTTCAATTTTTGAAAAGAGTAAGTGTGAAAATATCGAACAAAGTAGCATCGATAGCTTTTAAATATATCGAAATATCAATAAAAACAAACCTTTATTTTGGGTTATTTGGAGTAAGGGAAACAGCATTAATGTTGAAGAAATTCTGCGTTTTCTTTTTTTTTTAAATTATCACAAAAAAAAATCTTATTACTAGGAACAAGAAAAAACTTTTATATTGCTTAAAAAAAAATTAAATTAGTTAATTCTCTTCACCTTTCTTCGTGAATTTATATTTCTTCTAAATAACTTTACCTAATTGTCAAATTTAAGAAAATAAATACTTGTAATTTATAGTGATTTTATTTCTACTCGCACGTTTCGGGAATGATCTATCAGCATCTAATGATATTCAGCATCTAATATGCCCCAGTATTCTCAGAATAAGTTTACTCAATGACTATAGCCACGGTTGTGTAGAAAAAAAAGTATACAACGAATAAACATTTATTATTAAAAAGATTTATTGCTTAACATGATCGCATCTATGAATTAAAAATGTTTATTAATTTAACAATTCTTTTTTTTTTCGAATTCCAGTTATTATTGCGTCCAAAGTTTAGTCGATTTCTTCTGTAATACTCCATATTTTAAAAATAATATCCATTTATTGCGCTCGGGGTTATCTAAAAATTGAGAACAGGTCATCCCCATGGTCGCTATTTCTTGTCCTTCCAGAACACGTAATTTTACATGCAGGCCAGAAAAACTCCACAAGTCAATATCGTGGAGAATCGTACAGGGGGAAAAAAAACTAAAAACTAATTCTCCACCCTAAGTTCAATTAGACATCCATCCCCTACCAATTTTAATAAAAAATAAATCAATATAATAAGTAAATACACATATAACAAAAAATGTCAAATTTTACTCAATCCAAACGGATAAAAGGTGTGCGTGCGTGCATGTGTGTGCGCGTGTGTGTGTTCGTGTGTGTTCGTGCGGGTCAAGGTTGAAATCTCTTCCCAGGTACCTTGAAACAACCATACATTACTGATAAGAGGATTTCCTTTCTATTGATATTGGGGGATTTCTGGTTTAATTAGTTATCTTCAAATCAAAATTTAATCAAATTAAATAAAACAGAAGTTTATACACAAGTAATGATGGCTAAAATATCTCCTTATGTATCCTAATACAACTATACATTACTGAAAGAGTATTAAATTCTATTTGAAATGATAACATAATATTGTGCTAGGGAGGGGGGGGGAGGAGGGTGTGAGGAGGGTTGAGTTTAAAGAGATAAAAGGAAATCGCCACATTCAATGCAATATGCCATGGAAAAGTTGTTGGCGATGGAATTGGAGGCATAATTAAAATACCGGAACCATGTATGTATGTATGTATGTATGTATGTATGTAACTGATGCCTGTTTTGACTAAATATGTCACGCAGGGGAATAAAAACAAAAAACTTTAAAAGAACAGTTACAAAGAGTAACCTCTAAAGTACAAGACAACATTAACGAATCGTATTGTAATTTGACTATTGTAATATATTTATACATATATTTTTTTTTGGGCAACATCGAAATTTTTTCTAACAGTGTAACTTTTTGCCATTTTTATTTATTTTTGTATTTAATTATTATACATAAACTTTCATTAAAATCTGTGGGGAGGTGGGTTTTGGCTTCTGGATAATTTGGCCCCACTATTTTTTTTTTTCTATTAGGAAACGAATTTTTAATCCGATTATTTCACTTCTCTCGTTAAATCACCCAATTCTGGTATAAGATTCGCCCGATAACCAACGTTACCGTTTTCAGTAGACGGCACAAATGGATGAGGCTTTTCTGCTTCGATAATAAATAGGCATTAGGAAGAGAACTAACATCTGCTATCCTCTCTCTTCCTATATTTGGCCAGGATAACGGGAAAATACCCAAGGTCCGACGGAATCGGGTCAACCCGGATGAATATTAAACACCATTATACCAACTGAAAAATACACGCTGTCCAATGATAATTCTCCTCCTATATTGAAGTGGAATTCCGTTTCAGGAGTTGGGGATATGTGTGACCTCGAACTGATTCTGCAGAGAATAAGTAGAATAGGCACCGTAAAAGTCAACAGGTTAAAACAGTTTTACATATAGGCAGAAGCCAATACTGGATGTATTTTTCAGTCAGTGATTTTATGAAATTTATTGCGATCGGGTCAAATTTCCGATATGCGGTTTTCGGCGGTTTTATAAGTTTCAGAGCCCCTTGAGTCCGAAAAACAGAGTTTTAGTTATTGGTCTGTCTGTCTGTGCCAAGATTTTCTCGGGAACTAGTGAACCGATTTTGTTGCTTATTTTTTATTTAGTAGGGTTTTGACTACTGATGCCTGTGATACAAATTGGGTGCTCCATGCGCAATAGGCGCTGCGCAAAAAATGAAAAACATGTTTTTCTATAGACTGTAGCGCGAAAACGGCTCTAACGATTTTGATGAAACTTTCCTATAATGTTCTAATAATTGTCCATTCAATTTTTGTACGTTGCCGAAAAAAATCAGGGAAAAAGTTATAAAGAAAAGTAAAATGTTTTGGGGCCTATCTTGCTGACTAAATCTTTCGGGTTGAATCTCCCCCTCCAACCAAAATTAAATCCTAGATTCCTTAGTGGTTCTGCTTCTAAAAAATACATATGAATGTTTCTTTTACTTTTAATAATATTTTCAGAAAACTCTTTAGTAAATTTGATTCGTAAAAGAAATATAACAATCTTCTTTAAAAATATATAACTAAATAACGCGATTTATAATTGAAAAGACTAGGAAGTCCCAGTGCAACAACCTTGCAACAGGTTGTCGGCGCGTCGCCTTCAAAGCAACCCGTGCGGCGGCTGTAAAAAAAGAGATCTATGTTTATTCCTCTTGGTACTAGGGCAGGGGGCATCCGTAATAGGGGCTAACATTTATTATTTTTTTTTTTTTACCATTTTGATCTATGTTCAAAGATTTTTCAGTTCTAATATGACTTTAATATCCATCAAGGAGTAATTGTACATTACATGTTTTAAATGTATTTAGAACAAAAAAAAAAAACTTATATATAAACAACGATACCCGACGCACCCTCTATTATTATAGAGTTATTTTAGACATTAAAAGTTATTTTCCGCTAAAGCCCCTCTTAGCTTTTAGCGATTTAAATATGATGTTTTTACTTATGTATGGAACGTAATTGAATTGCTGATGGTTCAAATAATATGTGATTTACAACGGCCAATAAAAATGCTAATGGAGGCGTGATACGAGGATCAAAAAAGCAACTAACATAAAGAGATTTGCGAGTAGAAGAGAATGACGTAAGTTCAATTACTAAAGTGCCTTGTTTCTCAGCGCCCCGATTCAATCACCACTGAGTTACTGCATATTACACTTTCACAATTACAGCCCTGCTTCTTTATTTTTTTCCAATTCTGTCCGAGAACTTTCTAAAAAGTGTTGCATGGATGGTTTAAAAATTCTGACCATATCATTGGAATGTTTTGGTTCCTAGATTCACACAAACCGTACTCCAAACTAATGTACTTGTTTGACTTAGCGGATCTAGGAATTAATTTTGGGGTGAGCATCTGCACGAAAGATTTTTTTTTTCATAAAAATAACGATAATTACTTTGGAAAAAAAGAAAGAAACTAGCTGACTATATGAAATGGTGTTTAAGTGATTCCTAAATTCGTTTAAGTGTAATTATACGAACAATAATACTTTAAGAGATAATTTTTATATATTTTTTTCCATAAAACATGGTTATATTTTATCATTTTTTGGTGGGGGGAGGGGACTTCAACCGTAAAGTATCAATATACACAATTTCCAATCAAGCGAGGTTTAATGACAGCATGACGATCAATCACATTTTTCAAGAATGTCCAATCTTCATCGCTCAGCTCAATTGGATTAAAACCAGAGATATCAACAATTCAGAGAGGATAATAAAACAGTAAAATTAGTCTTTTAATTTGAAAACTAAATAACATGCTATCTGAAGCATGAAGCGCAAACCAACGTTAGATTACGAAAAAAAAAACATAGAACATGGGTGTTATGAGTTTGTGTGTGTGAGCGCGGATGTTTGTGAATATTCAAATATATATGAGAAAATAAACTAAACAGAAAAAATGGAGTTGATAACCACTTAGGTTTTACGCCTCTATATAAGACCGAAAGAACGATCAGGCGAAGGAACTCCGAACCAGGCTTGTCCCTACATCTTGAGTGGAAAAACAGAACTCCAGGAGGATCCCTGCGTTATTCTCTTGACCGCATCACTGGGACTAAAGCCAATTTTTTAGATTAGTAATTTGTTGTCAATTGAAAGTTGAAATTTTCTAGTCAGTAATCTGTCTAGTTGGCCGTATCACAGTGTTAAGTTCTTTTCTATAAATAACTTATTAACTCTGAAAAATAAAGGGAAAGTAGTAACTCTGAAATAGATAATGGCAGATTGTGGGAGTGAGGATAATGAACAGTCCGATTACCTTGCTAAAGAAGCAACTAAAACCATTCGTACCATAAAATCCCTTTATCCCAAATTAAGATGGTTTAAAATTTGATTGCAAATGATGAGTCCAAATGTGGGTTACCACAACCAAGTCACCAAGTTATACGATGAGGATGCATAAATCGAAAATTCTAAACATTTAATATATAACTGTAAACTATTTGACAGACCAAGATTTGAATTAATAAAAAGTATAATTATTAAAAATGGTAAATGGCCTGAGAGGGAGCAAAATACTGCAAGTAAATCTGCTAAAAGAAGTTACCAATTGGCAACACTTCAATGATAACATTAATTTATGAGGTCCTTTGCCATTGTTTTGTTGATAAAAAGTTATGGAGTAGGGAGTTAGGGTGACCGACAAGTTTGGAATCATAAGAAGAATGTATTATTCAGGGCGAATTTGTAACAAAAGGAATATTGGGGTTTTTATCGATAGTTGTATTTGTGACATAATAAGGGGTTTTAAGGATTCTACGGAGGATTTTAAATTGTAAGGATTAGATACGGAAAGAATTCGTTTTGTGTAGCCCAAAGCTCAATTCGATTTGTACTAATAGGCCTGTAGGATGATGGTAGTGTTTAGAGCATTTGTCAAGTTAGTGTTGTAATAATCCGCATCTACTAGAAGTTTTTTCAGTCTTTATGAGGATCCTAAGTAAGACGTCTGTCAAACATATAGTTCTAGGTAAGGCAACTTTGAAAAAAGTTAAACTGAAATTTTTTGAAACAATTCAACAAATGTTGAATTTTATTTTTCTAAATTGAGCTACTCTTTTGCCACTATTACTATTGTCCTTAGATGTGACCGATTGTAATAGGGTGTATAAAAAAAAAAGTTGTTTTTCAACCAAATATTTGTATTATTATTTCTTAGATATAAAATTCAATTAATGCTCAAAGTATTGTCCATTGTTATCTACCATCATTGGCCATCTGCTAGCCAATTGCTCGATCCCACCATTCTTTAGGATGGCTGTGAAAGAACTCTTGGACCGCAATTTCAACTTCCGCAAAATTATCAAATTTTTGCCCTTGAATAAAATGGGCAATGGATCTAATATAAGTAGTAATCAAATGGTGTGAGGTGTGAACTATATGGTGAATGAGACAGGAGTTTCCAGGCAAGGGTTTTTCAATAAATTTTCACAACTTTCTAATCTCTTAGCTGATTGCTGAGGAGTAAGTTCGTGAGAGACCAGTCTATTGCTCTTTTTCACCTTATCCGTGGAGAGTAGATGGCGACTAACAGTATCTTTCGACACACCACACTCACTAACAATTTCTCGAGTACTTGTGGACTGATTTGACTTAACAGCTTCCTGCAGTACCTCATCAACATCCATTAATAGTTGCCTGGATCCTCTTCCTTTCCAACGTCCTATTTCCACTGCTAAATGTTTCAAATCAACGTCGCGCTGTGAGCTGGTCAAGGACACCTTCCTCTTCATATTTAATAATTTCACGAGTTGCTTCAGCGGCTTTAAAGTTTTTATTCCAGTATTGCCATAAAATTACGAGAATTTCGTAAGACAGTGTCATGTTTCTTCCTTGAAACTAATAACTAAACTAAGACTTGTTTTTAAGAAGTCGAATGGGATTAAACAAGCTTAGAGAATGCTCTGAAGGGATTATTAAGTATTAAATAGGATTAAAATATTTACAATCCTTTAAAATCTTGAATTTGATAAAACGGTCATTTTTTTTTATGAATCCTATTAATATATATCAATAAAGAAGATCTGATATTAAAAAAAAAAGAAAATTTTGAATAGACTAAGATATTTAGTTTCAATCAGGTTTACCATTTCAATTGGTTCATACCGTTGACATAATAAATAATTATTTTTAATGTTTTAATTACTGCATCGCATTATTGCATTCAGTATTTACTTATAGTGAGGTGAATATTAATGTGGAAGGGATGCTGGAGGAGAGGGCTATCCTCCTGCTAATGATGCGGCCACATTACTTAATCTCATCACGTTCCTTTTAACATAAATTAATGAATTAGAAACAATGGGGCTGATCAGTATGCCGTGTTGGTAGCAGTCGTCTGTAATTGACTCTCCACACTTAGCTCTATTGTTTTATTTCGCAATAAGTGTTTTCCTTTTATTATAAACGTTTTTTATGAATAACGTATTTTCGTTATAAGATTAGTCGCAAATCTGGTGTGACGCCCGAACGTACGAAACATTGAAGGGGGAGAAGGCGAAGTTTAACGTAACATAACAACAGCTTTCAATATATGTGAGGAGAAGGGGGAAATAACCTCACACATAAACGAGTAGTTCAATAATCAGTTTATTTTTTTTTTTTGTTCTTGTTAAAATTAAAATTAATCCTAACAAATCCCAACAAATTACTTTTACTCTTCGCCGTAAACCTACAACATCCTGTCCCACCGTATTCTTTAATAATATTCCACTGATCCCTGTCGAACAGATCCGTTACCTAGGACTCCTTCTTGACAAACGCCTTACCTGGAATCCTCATACTAGACTTAAAAGACAAGAAACTGCCAATAGATTCCGACTACTACAACACTTACTTGACAAACGCTTCTAAACTTCCGATATTCTACAAATATCGGACATACGGTATTGAGCTTTGGGGCTTTACAAAAAATCAAATTCTTCCTGTATCCAATCTTACAATCCAAAATCCTCCGTAAAATCCTAAATGCTCCTTATTATGTAACAAATAAAATTATCCATAAAGACCTCAACATTCCTCTTGTGGAAGACTTGGCCCGAACTAGATATACCCCTTTTCATTCCAAACTCTTTGGTCACCCCAATCCTCTAGTTTGTAACCATTCATCCAACACAATTCCTGACAACCCTCCGAGGCGTCTGAAAAGAAGATGGCCAAGGGACCTCCTAAATTAATTTATCTTTGAAGTGTTACCAATGGGTAGCTTCTTCACAAGTACCTTCATGTAATATATTCTTATAGCAAATTTACTGGTTAGTATATATGTTTACAGTTGTAAATTTCTATAAAAAAAAGAAAAGAAAAAAAGATGTCGTAAGTCTTATGATTTTTGAGCTATGCTCATCACATACACACTGAAATCCTCGAAATATCGCGCGAGAGAAAAAAATCATGAAATAAAAGTAGTAATAACCTTGTGTTTAAGAGATTTCCTAAATTTCATATTTTGTAAACGATTTGAGAAATGTCTCCATCTAATCAAAGAAATTTTTGCACCGGATTGGAAGTGCTTGCTGGCCTCAGGCTGTAGTTTGGAGATCCCGTTATTCAAATGGAAAAAAATGTAAAATACATAATCGTAATAATAACATGAAGTTACATAATGCTTTTTTGATGTTTGTATTTACAAGAAAAGAAAGTTGAGTATTTCTGATGTACATTTAAGCTATTGAAAATGGGTGGGAGAGGAGGGGGATGTTGCGAATGATTACATATAAGACGCTTTAAAAATGGAAAATAAGGATTTTATTTATTTATTCATCAAACTGTCAGATGATTGATATAAGTCAGTTGATAGAGTTAAAACGATTAAGGAATGGACAGAGAAAGAGAAGAAAAATTGTGTACTCACAATGGTTCTAATAAATTGGCTTTAAAGCTAAATCATAAATAATGTTTATAACTTTTCAGCCACGTTGTTTTAATTTTATTCATGCAACATCCACACTTGACATTTTTGGGATTTTGTGGAGCGTAGGCCAATAAAGACTAAATACCTTGCAGTTCCTTTTCTGGAGCTTATATCGTTTGTAAGACCATATAAGTTTACACCAAGATGAAGCTCGAGAAAATCTGGAGTGTGCAATTCAGCGGTATTTCAGAGACATTCTTCCTTTTTCTTTTGACTAAACATTTTTTACAAAATGCGATCTGATTCTCGATAGTTTTGGAGATATTTTTTATTTTATCTCATCTCATAATCTATTCCACATCGGCAACTGAGCTGTGTTACATCCTTTTCTTTGAAGAGCCGCATTCACTGGATTTCCATTTTCTTCTTTAATATATTTCTTCGTTGTGGAACGCCTCTCTTACTTTTGCCTTATTTTTTTTCGTAAACTTAGCTGTGTGACGTGAGATGTGCTATATTAAAGTGTCCCATTCCGCTCTGGGCTAATATGTTACCAATTGGATGAAATGAAATGAGTGACTAATTACTCTATTAGGCTTCTTTATATAATGTTTATATATTCTATAGTAGGTATATATATATATATATATATAAATGAATGTATGTATGTCTGTCTGTCTGTTTGTCCTTAGTGCATTACTAAACCATTCAGCCGATCGCCATGAAACTTTGGGAAGTTGTTCCGTACACTCCTGGGAAGGTTTCTGTCATATTCCTTCTGTCTTACGATAATTTTATATATTTAAAAAAAATAAAGATGTAAATGTTTTTCTGTTCAAAGCCGCAAAAAATGTGTCGCTATAAACTGTAGTGCCAAAACGGCTTTACCGATCTTAACGAAACTTGGCTAAAGTCTTCCCCTTGAAACCTTTTTAATTTATGTGTATAACATACTTTCCCGAAAACAAGCTGAAAAATGTTACGATGAATTCAATATTTTATTTGACGATAACTAAAAAAGTACACAATTTTTGACGGATAATACCCACATTTATTTGAAAGATTTCTGAATTGCTGACAAAATAAAAAAAAAAATCATCGAAATTGGACGGTTCGTTGCAGAGTTATTGAGTTTTAAACATTTACTGCTTTCTCTTCAGAACAGGCCGTTTCCTTTTGCTTCCTCACTACCGAACGTCGGCAAGCATTTTTTTTTGTTTTTATTGATTAATCGAAAATTTTATAATTACTACAGTAATTGAAATTATCATTTGAAAAATTTATACGATTCTCCTTATGTAGGTCAATACTATTATACGTTTTTTTAATTAATTTTTTTATTTAGTTTTATAAGTTCAACTCAGACTGTTTCTGATGATTATGAATGGCGGCGTATTTACTCAGATGATTATGAATGTTCAATTTGAATCATGAGAAAAAAACAATTAGAATTAGCTTCAATTGAAGCTATTTTACAGACAAATTTGTTTCCCAACTTTTTAAAAATGACAGATGTCCTTTGCTACTAATCTACTCATATGTGCTTTCTATTTTCTTTCTTTTTCATTTTGCCAGGCTAAGCCACAGCAGCGCGTGGCCGGGTTAAGCTAGTTCTTTATATAATATCCTCCGAATTAAATAAATAAAATAAAACTAAATCACTAGCGGACCCAGGATTTAATTTTTTTTTGGGGGGGCTTCATCCCAAAAGCTATTTTTTATAAAAATGACGATAATTACTTTGGAAACAAAGAAAGAAACTAACTATCTATATGAAATGGTGTTTAAGTGATTCCTTAAGTCCTTTTAAATGTAATTACACGAACAATAATACTTTAAGAGGTAATTTTTTAATATATTTTTCCATAAAACATGGTTATATTTTAACATTTTGGGGGCGGGGGAGCTTCAATCCGAAAACCGAAGAATAGGAGGGGTTATGAAACCGGAATTATATGGTGATAATACAAATAGCCCTTGCCCATAACCTCCCTTCTCTGAATCCCATCAAAAACCAAATGTAGAAATAGGAGAAAAAAATGTTTTCCCCATCTACGTTTCTTTTGATTCCCATTACATTTTCTCATAGCATTAGTACTAATTATCCTTTTAGAATTTCAATACTTATCCATGAATTCATTCCCCCATTTGAATCGCCACAATTCTATTACTTTAGTTATACTCGTATTTACATGCTACTCAGTTTAAAGTAAAGTTCTAAATTCTCCAGTTGATCAGTTGTTATCCTATTTCCGTCTAAACAATCTACGCAATACTTTAAATTAAAAAGACTAAAATCATCGCAAGGCATATCCGAGAAGAAAAAATGTTTCTTTCAGTTGGCATTACAGGCTTCGTAGATCGTTTGTCCGCCTTAACCAGCATTCTCCATCTCTGCCTATTATTGGCTATTTCTTTCCAGTTATCTGCATGCATCTTTACTGCATCTTTGTTGATTCGATCTACTCATATGATTTTTTGGTCTTCTACGTTCTCTTGCCAACTATCTGTTGTGTAGATGTTTCCTGGTGAATTGCTCCGAATTAAGTAAAATTAGAAAACGTCAATCTTAACTTCCTTGCCTTCATGTCATGAGATTTCAATTGACCAGTTTCTAAAAGCAGTTTTTAATCATCCATGCGGTGGCATTCTAATCCCAGATCTCTACGATTGTTGTGTTGTCTTTCAATACTTCTTTCTAGGGTGGTGGTTAGTATACAGGTCTCGCAGCTGTTTCAAAATCAGAACTGGCTTTATCATATCATTGTATACCCTTAATATGAGATTTTTTCCGGATTTCAGTAACTTTGAAAGAGAGAAGTGAGCTCTGTTTGCGTTTGTTTTTTATTCCTTTAACATTTTCAGCTGTCTATCTATATCCAAGAAGTGAACCTGCTAAATATGATAAAATCTTGTGATGAAACTAACAATTATAGAATTTCAAAGATTAAATTAATTTAGGAGGTCCCTTGGCCATCTTATTTTCAGACGCCTCGGAGAGTTATGAACTAGGGCCTGGTTGTACCGTCCGTCGTTAACTTTAATTTTACTAATTTTAATTAGTTTAACACTGGCTGACAGGATTTTAGTTGCAGTAATGTATATTAGCTTTCCTAAGTTCCCCTGAAATTTTATTTTAAAAACTTTTTCCCTTAAACTTTTTACAGGAACTGTTTAAATGGAACATTTTAAAAAGAGTTTCTACTCCTGCTTAAACTTTTTTTTTGTTGTTTTTTTCGTATCTCTCTTACACAAATTTTTAATGTTTTTTTTTATGTTGTTTTTTTTTCATATTTGTTTATAAAAATATAAATACGTTGTATTTATACACAAGGTGTCCTATACATTTTATAACTATGATAACGACATTTTTAATTGTTAAGAACTATAATCTTTCTCGATGTAGAACAGGCTTTTGATCGAGTCTGGCACCCAGGACTGCTTTACAAACTCCGTAAATTCCTACACCCTACATACTTCCTCATTATCCGTTCCTATCTTACTGATAGATCCTTCAAAGTAAATCATAATAATGCCTATTCATCCCTTTTTTCCCAGTCCGCTGGTGTTCCTCAAGGTAGTATCCTTTACACAGTTTATACAGCTGATATCCCAACCCATCCTAACACAGTCATTACCACGTATGCCGATGATACATTTGTCCTATCAGTTAATAACGACCCAACAATTGCATCCCAAACCCTTCAATCACACATCACAACCTTGAAGAATGGTGTCAAAACTGGAGAATAAAAATAAATTCCAATAAATCCCATCATATCACCTTTACCCTTCGTCGTAAACCTATGTCCTCTTGTCCTACAGTATCCTTTAATAATACCCCACTTATCCCTGTTGAACAAATTCGATACCTTGGACTCCACTTAGACAAACGTCTAACTTGGAATCCTCATACCAGACTGAAACGACAAGAAACAGCTCGATGTTTTCGACTACTCCAGCACTTACTAGACAAACGCTCTAACCTCCCAGTCAATTACAAAAGACTCATATACATGACTACAATAAGACGTATTTGGACTTACGGAGTTGAGCTCTGGGGCTCCACTAAGCCATAGAATTCCTCTCGTATCCAATCCTAACAATCCAAAATCCTTCGTAGAATCCTCACTGCTCCTTACTGTTTCACAAACAAAATCATCCATAACGACCTTAATGTTCCTTATGTTTCTGACTTGGCCCAATCCAGATACCTATCCTTCCATAACAAACTTCAGAACCATCCAAACCCTCTCGTTTCTAACCTTACTTCTTCTTCGATCCCTGACAACCCTCAGAGGCGTCTGAAAAGAAGATGGCCTCGAGATCTCCTTTTGTAAATACATTTTTAGAGTGCTACCAATGGGTAGTTTCTCAACATGTGATTTCATGCTATTTTATTCCTTTGTTCACATTTACTGAATGTATTTTTACTTTTAATACAGTTGTAAATATCATCAATAAAAAAAAAAAGAACTATAAAAAATATATATATATGTTTTAAAATATAAACGTCTATGATTCATCGAGACCTGTCGAAGTTGTGGCATTTTTACTAGCTATACATTTTTATAGTTATGATCTTGCTTGCTTTTGAAATATTTAATATATAATGATAGACTTTAGAGAGAATAATTTAAATTTCCGTATATTTGCATATTTTTTAATACCCCATTAGCATGGAATATACCAATCATTTATGACTTGATATACCTTTCACTGCGTGCGATCATTTTTAACCTGTTGCAAGAGTTCTGCAAGGGTGTGCCTGAAGAATTTTATAAACTCGCATTACCTGATGTCTTGAGGGCAATGCCCATAAAATTTATTCTGGTTCGTAGTATATATAAATGTAAATGAATATAATCATTCAGATGGAAAATTGTGTAATGTAAATACAATTATATTTAATAATTTTAGGTACTAATAAAACTGTTGCCAATGTTTTTGAACGAAATTTTTAATTTAATATAATCTCCTAAATTTTGTAACAATAATTTATAATGGTGTGTAAATGAATTGAAACATGTTTTGGTCAGTTGTTCAGAGCTAAACCAATCTTTCCAGTAGACCTATCCATTCACTGGACAAGGACGTAAATGGTGGTAATTAGTGAAGTCAGATCTCAATCAGTGATTGGTTGTTTTTTCGCAATAAATTTATTATATTTCTTTATACTTTTTTTGTCAGGCTGAAAAGTGTAAAATTGGTTTGAATTAATATAAACAAAATATAAGCAAGTTTCTAAAATCATCGCTCTACTCATTGTTGAACATCGGAAATCCAACCGTTCCTAAACTCATAAATGGAATTCAGTACCTTACTTTATTCATCACCTGAACCACCGATGGCTCAGTGCTTCCATCGGCTTTTGGGGTCGATTGATCCACTGGATATAACTGAATTATTATCTAAGTGTTGTTATTTATCAATTTATTTTACATTTTTATATTAATTTTACTTTCTAGCTATATTTTTAAAATTCAACAATTCAGTAGATACATATTCTCTTGTATATTTTTCATGTGTTTTGTAACCTTCCTTTGAAGATGAGATGACCTTTCTTTGAAATCCAGCAAGTCGTTCTTCCGTGTTGGATTCAATCGATTGTTGGATTTCTTCCATGGAATTAGCATTTACTTTAGGAACTTATAGTTATTTAGTCAATATTGATATATTAATAGTTATTTTGAATTGGTATTCGTATCGAACCTCATGTATCCCTAAGGATTATAATTAAGAATTATATGGTAATGGAATCACCTAATACAGTTGAGACATAATAAGTTTACCGAAATCCCGATAAATAATGCGTAACTTTATTCAGGTAGTTTTACTAGCAAATGACAATATTCAAAAAGGTCCTATACAATATCTTACTCAAGTAATAATAATAGTAATAAAAGTAAAAAGGCTTAGCGAACCCTAAGGTTCAATGCTGACACCACTTGTCTACACACCTTCTTCCACAGGTCGCTGTCCAAACCGAACTCCAACAGATCAGCCTTAACGCTATCTTCCCACCTTCGCTTCGGTATATCCACCGGACGTTTACCTATAGGTACAGCAAATATTAACTTTTTAGGAATTTTTTTATCACTAAGCCCACCAATTTTACAGGCCCATTTCATACGCCGCAGTGTAACCATCTCAATTACATGAACTGGATACAGTTCACGCAATTCGGCGTTGTTTAACCGTATTATTTCTCCGGTTGACTCATCCTTCTTCGATCCGAATATCCTATGCAATATTTTATTTGCAAAAACCTTGAAACCTACTCAAATAGATAAAGAATTCATTATTCATAATAATAAAAAAATAGTTCTGATTTCTAAGTGGTGGAAAAATAGATTAATTTAAATTAGGAAATGATGATGATGATGATGATCTTGAATACTGTGGTTGAAAAATTCAAATCAAGTGAAAATTAAAAAAATTATTATCGCTTTACTTTAAATTTATTTATTTTCGCTCATTTAGATTTTCTATGCTAAACATCGTTTTCTGGTAGGAAATTGGACGTAAAATATGAATCCTTGGTCAGATTCCAATTTATTCCGGCAGAAAAATATCAAATCTTTTTAGATTTAAAATTTTTGTTTTGAGGAAACAGGAAAATATCCACTTTCTTCTAAATAACAATAATTTTGGATTTGATAATCACATGAAAATTATTATTAGGTAATTCTTATAATAATTTCATGACATTTCAAAAATTATGAAATACATATATTGTTAATGTTATTAATTAACTGCTAATATATACTAATTGAAGTATTATAAATATAGAGATGAATATGGTGCTTGGACAAAGAAAGCTTCTCTACAAATAAAGTTTTAAATCAAAAAACCGACTGTCAATGGTAAAAAAAATCCTGAATTCATGAAAATTATTATTAATGTGAACGAAAACTTAGGCGCGTGATTCAAGTCAGCTTATTATATCTGCCTGTAGGCATAATGGGCATACAAGAGAATTATTAAATATTTCAGTGTTTTAAATATTTCATGATTGAAGTAACAATGTGATGTATATACCGTCAGGTTATTGCAAAAAAAATACCATGAACTTTCTCTATCTTGAACTAAACTTTCAACTACAATTCTGATCTTACTTATTGATACAAAATTAAATGCATTTTTTATTTTAAGGAATAAAGCCTTTATAAGTAAAGACTTTAAATCTAAAGGTATGCTTAGACATTTCACGAACTATGGGACAAAAAATACATAAATAGTTATTTCACTATGCTAGTATTTTTGTATGTCGTTTTTGATATTTTCCATCTGCTGTCGGTTTCAAGAGATATAAAATAGATAGTTTGATTTAGCAATAATCTCACTGTTAATCAAGTTAGATAATTGTTTTTCCCACAGTTTGTGAAATGTTAAACGTACCTTAAGTATTACAGACATGGTTTGAAAGATCACTAATTCAGCTTTCTAAGGGTTGTAATGACGTTTAATACGAAGAAAATCCCCAGGAGTTTTGATTGTTTTAGTGAACGGCATGAAAATATAAAGTCCAGAAATATATATTCTTTATTTCAATATAAATGGGTATTTAGGAGATTTATAAGATTCAATAATCGAATTTTAATTACTTTTTCATGAAAAAAAATTACGTGGCCTACTGTACCAGAAGCGTTTTTTAGTTTTTGTATTTTTTTATTCTTTTGAATTCATTTAGGTTATACACACTAAAAAAAAAAATTGATTGATCTTTCATAACCTTGAAATCCATACAGAGCAGAGGTAGAAAACAATATAAAATATTGTTAAAATTTTATAAAATACTTTTTTCTCGGCTCCTATGGCGTATTGGAGAAAATCAGCGGACATGGGTCTCATATTTTTCGATCTAGTATCGCTAAAAAAAGTTTTATTAAAATCGATGACCCGATGCCCGTGCGCGATGGATTTTCAGATTAACACTGCGAAAATTCATCACAGTACTTAGGTATTTAATTTTATGTAACGTTACTTAATTACTTTTTGCAATATTCCACTGTTATGTTTTATTAACCTGTAAAACCAGATGGCATGCACTAGATGCTGATTGTGTTGATTTATTGGATAGACACATCACTTGTTCGAAAGCAACGCCTTATTGAGTATTGGGCCAGGCTCTTTCTGCACAAGTTTTTTTTTCCTTTTTTTTTTTAATATTTTCAAAAGTGTTACAAATTAAGTATTATTAATGGAATTCCCTAGCATCGTAACCTTATACGTTTAAATTACGACAGGGTAAAAACTAGAACAAGCCACCTGTTAAGCAATACTGCTTAACCGACATTTCTTCCGAACATTTCTCTTTTCGATTAATAGTGTACCCTGAAGCAGTAAGTTCTTTTCCCTCTCCATGCCACGAGAGTCAGGCATCAAGATAGGATTAACAAACTACAAGAGCTGTGGAAGTATGTTTGTATTTCATCTATGATAAAGTGCCCAGATACAGAAATATGTAATTTTTTTGTTGTTGATCCCTCTCGCCGTATCTCCATCTCTGGCTCGGATGAGTTATCCCTTGTTTCCTAAAATCCTTTCACATCCCAGACATACTCTGGACAGGTAATATTTAGGGTTGGTATTTCGAGTTTAAGTAACAGGTGAGAGCTTTATGTTGTCTGGATCTTGGCCCATACTTTTAAAAGTACATTACTGCATCCGATTAAGAAAAGGTCATTCCAAAATGGATTGCCTGGGGAGGATTCAAAATCCACTATCCTACATTATATATTATAACATTCACCACGATAAGGATGTCATTTACACCTCTCCAGGAGATTGCGGACATCGCGTTATCTGGTATTGTTGCGTGTTTGATATGTCACCCATTGTAAACAACCATGCATAGATATTATTTTAGATATTTATTTTTAAGTTTATAATAAATTTTATTTTATTTTTTTAATAAGTATGTTTAATATTAATTTACGCTCGCTAAAAAAACCTTTTTTTATTTCTGAATGATATTTACAACTGTATTAAATAAATACATCTAGTAAATTTTGAACATATGGATATAATGACATGAAAACACTTGCTGAGTAACTACCCAATGGTAGCACTCTAATGATATAACTACATTAGGAGATAACGGGGCCATCTTCTTTTCAGAGGCCTGAGAGGGTTATCAGGAATTGAAGAGGAAGCAAGGTTAGAAACGAGAGGGTTTGGATGGTTCTGAAGTTTGTTATGGAAGGATAGGTATCTGGATTGGACCAGATCTGAAACAAAAGAAACATTAAGGTCATTATAGATGGTTTTATTTGTAACAAAGTAGGAAGTATTGAGGATTTTACGATGGATTTTGGATTGTAAGGATTGGATACGAGAGGAATTCGATGGTTTAGTGGAGCCCCATAGCTCAACTCCGTACGTCCAAATAGGCCTTATTATAGTCATGTATTTGAGTCTTTTGTAATTCATTGGAAGTTTAGAGCGTTTGTCTAGTAAGTGCTGAAGTAATCGGAAATGTCGATTGGTTTCTTGTCGTTACAGTCTCAAAAAAACTTAAATGACAAAAAAATACAGATTAAAAATTATTATTATTTTTTATATTGTTTTATAATTTTTAATTAGCGAACTATATATTAAATTAGGTTAATTAAATCATTCGGTGCAATACTTGACTGTAACGTGAAAATTCACTTAGTCCGATTTCCGGCCTTATGATGGGGCAATCGGGGCGATTGCCCCGGGGCGCTGGCCTAGAGAGACGCCCGATTGGGGCGCAGGCCGATCTTGTTAAAACATAAAAAAAAAAAATTGAAAAAAGTATTAAAACAATTAATTTTAACTTACCTGTATTAGAGAAGTGTTGAATGAAATGAAATTCAAATGTTATGTAATAAAAAACAGCTGAAGAAATAAATTTTATTTTTTAAGTGGAGGGAAGAAAACGTCATTGTCAAGGGGCGCCAAACGTCTAAGGCCGGCTTGAACTGAACTTATGATGTCTCCATGCATTTCGAACATCAGAAAGAAGGAACACCATCCAATTCGAATATTAAAGAAGAGAAGATTGGGACCCAGTTCATGACATTCGTGCTTTAGGCTAATGATTGAAGAGCCTGCAGGGGTGCCATCAAAATTTTTGAGGTGGACATATTTTGATGGGGGCTTGAATTTTTGAGGGGGGCAAATTTTAACGGCTTTATGAATTTTCAGAATAAGATAAAAGGGGAAAACATGGAACACACAGCAGAAAGTATAATTGTGTATGGTCTACGACTTTTTTAATACTAATATCCCTTGCTCTGATTTTAAGAAAAGATGAGCAATACAATATCTTGGGAGAGGAGGGGATAGGTTATTGCGCCATCGACCTTGGGGGAGGGGGGAGGGGAGGCACACCTGAGACCCTGCATTAAAACATTGAATTCTTCCTCTAAGAAAAATCCTCAATGTAACCTAATATTTTACAAATATAAAGATTCAAAAAGAATTTTATTTTGATGCTTAGCCCTATATCGCGATAATTAAACAATTAAATATACACACACATATTTAAAAATAAAACAAAAGCTAGTTAACAACTTATAAAAGATATTACGATTTTTAATTTAATATTTTTAAATAAATTTTTGAAAAAATTCTCCTTCGTACTACTCCCTAGTATTGGTAGTCCATAATTATTTGACCATTGGATGTTGTAGAATATGAACCCCGTTAAATTTAATATAAAGAAATATTTCGACGGAAAGGGAATCTCCAGAGAATCGGAGATTGTCCCTTTGATTTAATTAAACTGCAACTAGACGTTCCATAACGTATTATAAATTATGTTATTTGTCCTTATTTATATTGCCATTAAGAATACTCTTTTATAGAAGTATTTAGACATTCCTCCCATTTTTTTCCCTAAATATATATTAAGCGAGAGAAAAAAGGATTGAAGAGTTGATTCTGCCGTGTTCCAGGATTTTTGAAAATCACTGAAATTTAAAATTTCCCCATGATGTAATGACGGAAACAAAAAGTTTATTGACCAAGTTAATAATCTGCTTGATTGTACAAAACGATTTGCATAAACTCCCTCTTCACGAAGGTTCGTGCGTGAATCATTTGATCTTTTTCTTATTTTCCCCACTCAATATCACCTCTCATCATATTATGGAATTTCATAACAAATAATTTTAATGAATAAAAATGTATTTTTAAAGATAATTTTAATATGCTAATCCAGTATAATTTATAAAAATCAAACTTATTCATTAAACACCTATTTTTTCATTAAAAGTCGTCATGATAACAATAATAAAAATACCGACGGTAATACATATACCTTGACTTAAAGAGAAAACTCAAAATGTGCAAAATCTTGCAGTAAAAACCACAGGCGAGTCTACGGGGGAGGGGGGAGACTTTCGGGTACCCAAAATGGTAAAATATAACCACGTTTTACAGAAAAAAATATTAAAAACTATCTCTTAAAGTTTTCTTGTTCGCGTAATTATATTTAATAGGACTTAATTTCTTTCTTTTTTTTCAAATTAAATTCGCCCTTGAAATTAAATCCTGGATTCGCTAGTGGTAAAAACCTAAAAAGTGTAAAATTGTATACATAACATGTAAAAATCATAGTTTTTTTTTAATTTATAATATTAATGCTTGTTTACTCTTATGTTAGGGTTATAAGCTCTAAATTGATGTTAGCTATAATGTGTAGTGACGTGAGAAAAATCGAATTCTAATTTAAAATGAAGGGCCCTTTCTCAGACTCCGCTGAATTTTAATACCAGAGATGTGGTTGAGGGAGAAGCGCAGGGATCTCCTGAAGCCTTATTTATTTTTTGATTTTGTAAATATGGTGTGAATGTGCTCTCTGAACTCTATTATAAATGTTCTTTATTGAGGCAGGTTGAAATATTTATCAATAAACAAGTAATCCAGAAAAATTTAAAATGAACGAAGATTAACCTAATTTTGTATGTAAACGGTACATTTTTGAAATGAGGCTTGATTTTACAGCTTTAGATCAATTAAAATTTTTATAAATGTAGATTTTGAGCTAAGCTCCTTAGCTTTTATTAAAATACATAGTCCTTCACGTAACCCTGCGGCGTTTTGTCAAAGAACATTCAGCCAAGCGGCAATGAAACGTCAAACGGCAATAAAACGTAAAACGGCAATAAATACTTTCTTAATTGTTTGTTTGAATAATAAATATGCACGTTTTGGAACAGCGAATGACAGAACTACAAGGATTAGGGGTTTTGTAAGAGATTATTTTTACTTGAATTATTTTTTTTTTATTATTTATTTATGATATTTACAATAGTACTTGAAATAAAGATACATTCAGTAAATGTGAACACAAGAATATAATAACATGAAACCATTTGTTGAGAAAGTTCTCACTGGTAGCACTCTAAAAATTTGTTTACAACAGGAGATCTCGAGGCCATCTTCTTTTCAGACGCCTCGGAGGGTTATCATGGATCGAGGAGGAAGCAAGATTAGAAATGAGAGCGTTTGGATGGTTCTGAAGTTTGTTATGGAAGGATAGGTATCTGGATTGGGCCAAGTCAGAAACATAAGGAACATTAAGGTCTTATGGATGATTTTATTGTGACAAAGTAAGGAGCATTGAGGATTTTACGAAGGATTTTGGATTGTAAGGATTGGATACGAGAGGTATTCGATGGCTTAGTGTAGCCCCAAAGCTCAACTCAGTAAGTCAGTATTGTAGTCATGTATATGAGTTTTTTGTAATTAACTGGAAGCTTTGAGCGTTTGTCTAGTAAGTGCTGAAGTTGTCGGGAACGTCGAGCGGTTTCTTGTCGTTTCAGTCAGGTATGAGGATTCCAAATTAGACGTTTCTCCAAGTGGTATGAGATTTGTTCAACGTGGATAAGTGGGGTATTATTAAACGATACTGTAGAACAGGAGGTCATAGGTTCACGGCGAAGGGTAAAGGTGATTTGGCATTAAATTAAATTATTAAATATGTTAACCCCGATTATATAATTATTTATAAAATCAATGTATGTACTTGGTCAGTAATTTTGATACTTATGTATCACACAGTACAAGTTATCTTCTGATTACAGAAAGATAACTTGAAATGTTATTTTGGATACAAAAATTGAGAACAAAATGTTAATGTAATATTTACGTCCTCCATGGGTTAATATGATATACAATATTAGCAAATAAATATTAACACACATACATATGTACATTTTAAAGAAAATTTGGTTCAAGTATTTTACTTTATACTATTAGAAATGAAATTTTGTCCTTGAACGTGCCATTAAGTCCAAAACGTGCAATTTCGTGCAAAATGAAATTTTAATATGTTATTCTATAGATTTTGAAACGGATAGATTACCGGGTTTGAAAATTTTACACCCAAGCGAACAAAATGTGCAATAACATGAAAATCCAGTCTCTACCTATAACTATTCCTCCCATTTACGTCTCGGTCTGATTTTCTAAGATTTTTATCTTTCTTTTTTTTTTTTACTTTCCTACCTATACTAGATAAGGAAAGTATTGCGATAGAGTCAAATTTCTAATATGCGGTTTTCCACGGATCTACACGTTTCAGAGCCATCTGAGTCCGA
The DNA here is from genome assembly GCA_928085145.1 of Nezara viridula. Lineage (NCBI taxonomy): Eukaryota > Metazoa > Arthropoda > Insecta > Hemiptera > Pentatomidae > Nezara > Nezara viridula. Next base: position 135,042,144 of record OV725078.1, on the reverse strand, counting down.
AAAACACATTTTTAGGCATTGGTCTGTCTGTGTCAAGATTTGCTCGGGAACTACTGAACCGATTTTGTTGCTTCTTTTTGTATTTAGTAGGGTTTTGACTACTGATACCTGTAACACAAGCTTCACTGTTACCTCTACTTTTAACAGAAATTATTGTTTGGCGAAATTAGGCTATGGCAAGAAGTTTTCGATCAGCAATATTAGAGAGCATTGAAGTTTTTACACTGATCTACCTTAAGCCGGTTTATATTGCTTTAGTTTATCAAATAAATCATACTCAAATCTTTTCTTTGATCAATTTTCACTAAAATAAATCTAATTCAATTTGTTTTGTTTCTTGATGGACATATGTAAAGATATCAAAACTTTTCTATAATAGCTAGGAAAGTCGTTTGAGTGAACACACTAGATTTTTTTTATTTTATAAATACTGAGGAAATATTTTGTGGTTAGCAACAATTTTTCTACCTAAAATTAGGGACTTAATATAAGTAAAATATTTTTTCTGAGATTAAATATACGATTTTCGAAATACTGAAAAACATAATCTGGATTGAAGCTTGAGAATTGACACTGTGAAGATGGTGGTGGGAGGGGGAGGGGGGCAAGGGAGACTACAATAAAAATAAACTCGAAGGCGTCTTTAGCCATGTTGCTGAACGAGTTTCGCAGAGTTTAAGATTTGCGACTAAATTAAAAAAAAAATAATAAAATAAAATTCATGCGGAAGAATGTAGTTTTATTAATTAAAAGCAAAACGCAAGTTTCAGTGATATCGATATTTAGGGAGTTGGGCAGATGGGCATTAATCGGTTGAAAATTTATTCGATAAAAAAAAAAAATGACTTACGTTTTATTAATCTATAAACCATTTTTATTCATAGCTAAAAATATATTTAAAATTTTTAAATTTTTAGTCTAAGAAAAATATTGTTCGATGCAATAATAAACCATTGTGAAGAAATAGAACAGTCTTGAGATGGTAACAATCCGTAAAAAAACAAAAGTATAAAATTTGAATAATATATATATTTTTTAATGTGTTACAATTAATAAATAATAAGAAAAACAGTAATTGTTGAGGACCAAGTTTATTAAAATAAGTTGTAAACAGTAAAAATAAAATTATATGGATTGTTTCGGTTATAAGTATAAGGATTTCAAAGCATGCATTTCTTTTTAGCGATTTGTATTTAAGTCGTTAAGTTTAAACCAATATGTCTGTTATAAAAGCTGTAATAAATTGTGTGTACTTTAATATTTAATTTAAAGATTTGAACTGCGTCATCTATAAAAATAGATAATTAGTTAAATAAAAACAAAAAAAATTACTTTATAAAACTATGACCTCATGCCCCACAGTATCCTTTGATAATACCCCACTTATACCTGTTGAACAAATCCGATACCTTGGACTTCACTTGAACAAATGTCTAACTTGGAATCCTCATAACAGAATGAAACGACAAGAAACCGCTCGACGTTTCCGATTACTTCAGCACTTACTAGACAAACGCTCTAAACTTCCAATTAATTACAAAAGACTCATATACATGACTATAATAAGACCTATTTGGACTTACGGAGTTGAGCTATGGGGCTCCACTAAACCATCGAATTCCTCTCGATCCAATCCTTACAATCCAAAATCCTTCGAAAATCCTCAATGCTCCTTACTTTGTTACAAATAAAACCATCCATAATGACCTTAATGTTTCTTATGTTTCAGATCTGGCCCAATCCAGATACCTATCCTTCCATAATAAACTTCAGAATCATCCCAACCCTCTCGTTTCTAACCTTGCTTCCTCTTCAATTCCTGATAACCCTCCGAGGCGTCTGAAAAGAAGATGGCCGTGATCTCCTATTGTAGATCATATCATTAGAGTGCTACCATTGGGTAGTTACTCAACAAGTGTTTCATGTCATTATTTCTGTTTCAAATTTACTAAATGTATTTCTTTAATACAGTTGTAAATATCATGAATAAATAAATAAAATAAACTTTTTGCGAATATTCAAAATATAGGCCATTTTGAAAGCTCGAAAGTTCACTTACAGTTGGGTTTAGAAAAAAATATTATGTACAAAATTTTAGATAGTTTTAAGCTCTTTAAGACTGAATATACCCCTCTTTTATCTACGTCGCTTTAAAAAGAAGGTAGCGTAAACCAAAACAAATTCAAAATTTCGAAGATTTTTGAAGCACTGCAGCAAAGCTACAAGGCTTTTAAGAGTGAAAACTTGAATTTTTTATATACCTAAAAATTTAAAAAATAAATTTAAATTACAATAGCTTTTGCAAGGTAACATGTCTAATTTGACTGGCCTAGCTAAGGATAATATATCAATAATACATTATTTATAAATCATAATATTGGAATGTAATTTAAAAAAAATAAATGTAGCACACGATATATTTTTTTTTTTTTTGGTTTTCATATCTATCCCCTGGAATAAAGGTTATTAATAGAATAGGGTGCCCATGTACGCTATAAGTAAAAAGCCTTAGCTACGATGGGATTTTTTTGTTATATCTATTTTCAACATTCAACACAAGCACATTATTAGCAGGTCAGGGTACAAAGAGGTGATTCACTCCGCTAAACACCAACATCGAAAAGGAAAAAAAAAAAAAACATTCTTCAAGTTGATGGATATTGGCCAGTTCTTCATCACTGAAACTTTCCGTTATGTTGATGGAATAGGCTATCTGCCCTACCTTCATCAGGGTATAAAGCTATCCAACTTTCTGTATTTCATTGCAGCTTATGAATAAGTTACTGGAAATTTCAAACTCATAAGATATATCTGAGTCTGTTCATAATATGCCTGAATGTAATAAACATTAAATAATATTTAAGGTAATGAAAATTAAATGCTATTATTTGTTATTTTTGAGAAATTAGATGGTCCCGGGGTCGCGGTAATAAAAAATATTTTATTTATGCCAACGTTTCGACCCAACCATGCAAGTCTTCCGGGCTATAATCATTCAACAGGCATATCATCCATCATTCTTTTATTGTATTCAGTTTTTTTCCTATCTAAATTTATTGATACCAACTTTTATTTATTTTATTATGGTTTCTTTTTACTTGATTTTATATTTGAGTGTTCTTAATGCTTCATTTACACTGTTCATATTTTAATATTTTTATGTACCTTTTATTTACTCTGTTTATAATTTTATCTAAATATCTTGTAATTCCTACAATTATCTATAGCCTTTTAATCTTGTTCGTTCTAGTGCTGATGAAGACCACGTTGGGTCGAGACGTTAGCCTAAATAGAATGTTTTTTTCACTATATATATATGTACGTAGGATAAAATAAAAAAATAATGAAAAATTTTTTAAATGCATTTACTGAAATTTACAACTTTGTTAAAATAAAATTAACTAGTAAATGTGAAGAGAACAAGAATAAAGTCATTAACAGACTTGTCGAAAAACTACGCAGTGGCAGTACTCTCTAAATAATTCGAAGTTAAAAGATCCCGTGGTCATTTCCTCTTTATAAGCCTAGGTGGAATGTCAGGAATCGAAGAGGTAGCAAGAATGGAAAACACATGAGTTCGAATTGCATTATTTATCATGAAAGGATAGGCATCTGAACCGGGCCAAAACACAGACATATGGTGCAATAGGGCCTAATTAGGGATTTTATTTGATAAAAAAAATATGGAACATAAAGGACTTAATGGTTTGTAAGGATTGTATATGGAAGAAATTCGATGGTTTGGTGAAGTCCCAAACCTTAACTCTCGTAAGTCCACCTATTAAGTATAAGACTCCGTAGTATATTCATTTAATTGAGCCTTTTGTAATTAATTGAGAGCTTAGAGCATCTAATAATTCTTGAAGTAGTCGGAAACGTTGAGCAGTTTCTAGGCGTTTCAGTCCTGTATGAGGATTTCAAGTAAGATAGATTTACGATAGAGGGTAAAGGTGATTTGATCGGATTTATTGGAGTCGATTTTTATTCTCCAGTTTCGCCACCATTCTTCAAGGATTTTAAAGGAAGTGATTGGCTCGCGATTACTGTGTCAAAATAATAAAAATTTTTTTTCTCTTGTCGGCCCATGATTTCCATTGAAGTTCTGTACTGAATAATAAAACATAACATGTATTTTACATAGATGGATATTGTAATTAATAGTTTCTGTTTTTTTAAATTTGTTGATAGCAGAAATAAATGAATGGATACGTGAACTGCTCGATGAAACGTTACACGCTTTACGTTCTCAATTAATTACAGAAGGCTTATTTATATGACTACTATATAATAAGGCCTACGTGGACTTACGGAGTTGAGGTTTGGGGTTCCACTAAACCTTCGAATCCCTCTCGTATCCAATATTTGTAAACCGTCAAATCCTTATTGATCCATATTTTTTTACAAAAAAAAAACATTGAAAATGACCCCAGTGTACTATATGTCTGCGATTTGGCCCGATTTAGCTACCTATCTTTACATGATAAATAGAACCATTTGAACCCATTAGTTTCTAACTTTGCTTCCTTCTTGATCGCTGTTAATTCTCCAAAGCGTCTGAAAAGAATGAAAAGAAAATGGCCTCGGGATCTTCCATGTTAGAATTTATAATGAGATACGAGTAACTAGAATGTCCTCAGTCCATTCCCTTTCAACAAGATCTCGACCTTCTGACCTCTACATCCCTTCTCACAGATCTGCCTCATTTCAAAATTCCTTTATAGCTCGCGCTGTCAATTTCTGGAATTCTCTACCTATCAAAATTCGACATTCCCCTCCATATCCACATTCAAATCCCTCCTATTCCAATTCCTATCACAAAAACAGTCAGATACTTGCTAAACTTTCGATATTATACATTTCTAGTCATCATCATACGATAGTACTATTCTATACTGTGATCTTCACTAGGGATATTACAATATCTTCCTGCTCTTAATGCCACTGACCACATCTATTGTTTTTTTTTTTGTTTTTTTATTGTTTTTTATTATTTTTTATTCGTATATAATTAAATCTGTACTTATAGCTAGCATTTGACAATGATGAGTCTACATATTAATCATTATTTAAATACACTGATATTTTATATTGTCAGGTTTGTCTTTACTTTGTTAGCAGAAACACACCTCATTTTAAAGAAGAACTCAATGTACTTTTTATTATTTTATTTTTCAAAAGAGTATAATTATAATTTTTCCTACTGTACATAGTCTTAAGTGTTTTATCATAGTTTTAAGTGTTTTGTATATAGATTTTTTTTTTTGTATATAGCTTGTTTGATTAATATTTTCTTTACTTTCTCTTTTTTATTATTGTTTTATTTTGGCCAGATGTAGTATTTTAATTATGTTCTATTTTGTTATTCTAAAGGGACTTTGTCCCAGAATAAAGTTATTTTCTATTTCTAGAAAACGATCCCAAAAGTGTAGGACCTGCAATTAGTTGTGCAGTTAGATTTTATTTATTTCCATTGCTTTAATTTTCAAAATTCTTGTTTTCGTGAAACTTTCGCTCGAGTCTCAACAGCAGTGTGCCTAACTAGGGTTCTCGAACTGCCGCAAGATACTAGCGCAGTACATGTATACACAAAGCACGTATTTGCAGACTGAATCAACACAGTTTATCCACCTCGGAATCACCACAAACTAAATTTTACCCGCTGTTCCAAAGTTATCCACTTAGTTCTAAAGTTACCCCATCTTACGGTACTTTTATTCAGTTTTTAATACATCATTTTTTTTCAAAACATTTTATATTTAGATTGCCAAAAACAGAGTATATTTTAGAGTTTTTATTACATATTTAGAGATTATTTTTACCGCATATTTTATTTACTGCATATTTTACGGCTTTTTATTGCATATTATATGGAATATTTTGTGAGTTTTTGCTGCTTAAAAAAATTTATAGTATAACTAATTATATGATAAATTTAAGGAAGAATATTCATTTTTAGGTTTGTAGAAATTACATGATAATTTAATGTCTTTCATAAATAGCAACCGATTGTCAGCCAAAATAAATGTTGCCCCTGATTATATTAAATTACAACATTCAATAGAAAAACAACATTAAAAAAATATTTAATATCATTATAACAGAAGACAGAAAAGCAGATAGTGACTAGGGATGATTACATTAATCTCATGGAAATATCGTAAAACCACATGCATTGTATGGATATTAAAAATCCCCTAAATAGCACATCCAACCCCCTTTATCGACATATGAGCTCTCCGGAAAGAGGTGAAAAATATCTCAATTTAAAAATTCAGATAGGCAAGATCAGATCAGTGGCTCACTTACGATTATGCGGCAATCAAAACACAAGACTCTACATTCAAAAGCGTACCATAAAATTTAATGCTGAATATTTATACTCTGTACAGTAGAGAGGAGAAGAGCAATATCTCACTTTATTTTGTCATGCCCAAATTGCAACATTACAGATCAAGATTCATGAGCCCAATTATTCACAGCTTAATACAATATACAAATTAACGAACCTCCTTACGCAAGATAAAGAAAAAGAAATCAAAAATATCGTTCACCTTGTCTAGCCTGGAAATCAGAAAACTTCAGTCAAATGTATAAGGCAAAAAAAAAAAAAAATAAAACACCTTTATGAAACCTTCTGGAATCTTTTTATATTTTTTTACATAAAGTTTCATTTTTAGTATTATTACCATTACTATAATATATATATACATATATATATATATATATATATATATATATATATATATGTGTGTGTGTGTGTGTGTGTATATACATTATGAAATTAATATTTCGACAGTTTTCATTTTTTTTTTTTTTTTTTTTTTTAAGGAATGAAAATTATTTTTCTCATTTTTATTTATAACTACAACTGTTATATGTTATGTTTTTTACAAAATAAAAAAAGTAAATAATGATTACAATTTGTAAAAGAAAAAGACCTTTTGAAACCCTGAGCAACAAACGGAATCACGAGTTAGTTACAACTTAAACTCTACAGATGGCGCCTCTTGTGTTCAAATGCCCACTCACGAATCAATATTATATCTTTACACGTTTTATTGAATTATTAAAAACATCTAAACATTACTATTATTACTTGATTTGTTATTTATTAAGATTTATTAATTTCATGCCAAACTTCCAGTTATTTTAGCGTAAATTACAATTTATAATACAAAGACACATTGCATTATATACGCGTGTATCTTTTAATTAGAATGGTTTGAATTTAATACAAGAAACCATTGAATTCGTATATATTACATTGTTTCAACATATAACTCCGGTGTGTTTTCTAATGTTTGTTATAGTGTCTTATTAATGTTTGCTATAATTAAAAGAAATAATTAACTGTGTTTATTAGATTATCCAATTCTGGCAATTGAACCACACACACACACACACACACAAACACACACATATATATATATATATATATATATATATATATATATATATATATATATATATATATATATATATATACATTTTTAAATCAACAAATTTTTTATAAAATTTTGTTTTTATATATCGTTAAAGATGTTTAATTTTAAACAAAGCTTACACGCAACATTTTATACAGGGACATCGCCATGGAAACCTAAAAAGGTAGTAAATTTAAAATTTTAGAACTTGCATAAACGGCAAAAATTTGGTAAAACATTTTACTCTAAGAGTTACTAAAATTTAAAACCAATAATCGTATCTTTCAGAAGGATATTGTTACAGGTATAGACGCCGGAACTTGGGAAATATTTGTGTGAGGGGGGGGGGGCGAAGGTTATTTTAACATGATGTGGCAGTGTTCAATCCTTTGGTGAACGTGGAGGGGGGGGGGGGAGTAGAACGCCATACAAATGTGTCTTATCTAAAATGTTATATAATCATTAACTAGGTATAGTTGAACTTTTTGTGATTTATTTCTAAGTAGTTGACTACGAAATATTGGGAAATCAGAGAAACTCTGATCCTTATCTTAAAATAATCCGTGATGAGGGGAGTAAAATTCACCCCCCCCCCAATAAATCCTTCCGCTGCGAACGCTTATGGGTATGAATCAAGTTCGGATTGAGTAGAATAACAGTCAATTAATACGATTTCCCAGTCTCCAGTAGCAGATTAATTTTAAGGTGGATTTTTTATTACGGTAATTACTCCGGAAGAAAAAGAAAGAAAAAAATAATGTTAAAGTGGTCCATTAAGGCCTGCTTAAAACAGACACACACACTTACAAAAACTGTTTTTACAAGGACAATAATTTTGTATTAATATGTGATATATAATATATAATATTAATATTATTTTGTATTATTAATTATTTTGTAAATATTTTACATTTAGTAGCTGAAATGTGTGCGTTATAATTTAAAAAAGAGTTCATATTTTTACTGTCGATGTTGTTATTGTTATTTAGGGCTTAGAGACGCAAAACCCTGAGGTCACCAACGCCTATCTAATCTTCATTTCAATTATTTAAATAATAAATTATTATGGTAAAATAAAACTTAAATTTAAATTTTGTTTATTTAATCATTAGCTTTACGAAAATTTATCACCGACCTTACTTTAACTTCATAATTTTTTAAATCAACAGATAATTGTGGTTTATTGTATAAGTATTCAGCTCAAATTATTGACAGATATAGATAGGAATCAATGCAAAAAAAAATATTGGAGTGGGGGAGAGGTTAAGTCCGAAACCCCCCTCCCGTGGATCCACCAATGCCTGGTGGATCCACGACCAGTATACTCTATAGTCTTATTGCTGGTTTGGCAACAAGTTTTTTGATTTCAGATAATGTAGCACTAACTTTATCGTATTGTATTAAGAGGCACAGGTGGATCTACGGGAGGGCCTTTCGGGCTGAAGTTCCCCCCCCCCCCAAAATGGTAAAATATGATCATGTTTTACTTTAAAAAAATATTAAAAACTACCTCTTAAAGTATTCTTGTTCGTTTAATTGCATTTAAGAGGATTTCAAGAACCACTTAAACACCATTTCATATAGGTAGTTAATTTCTTTCTTTTTTTTCAAATTAATTATCGTTATAGGTATATGAAAAAATTTTTTTCAGGCTGAAGCCCCCCCCCAAAAAAAAAAATTAAATCCTGGATCCGCTAGTGTTAAGGGCCGCATTTTGACGGGATTTTGAATGTTTGAGGGGGCACATTTCGACAAACTTGTTAATTTTTTCGGATTGAAAAATTTCAAACCAGGAAAAAAACCTCAGCAAGCGTAATCGTATATGATTTATGGTACTTTTATTTCTATTGTTTTTAAGAAGAGGAGAGCAATAAAATATCTTGTGAAGGGTGTGCACCCCTGATTGTATCTTCTTCGTTTTTTAGAATGTTTGATATTAGAATGAAAATATATATATTGGAATTGTAAGTCCTGACCTGGTTAGATTTCTGTAGATCTAGTTTTTAGATTGTAGAATATGGCTGACTATACGTTTATTATTATTGTGTTGGAATTTTGTTGTTGGCTGTTTGCTAATCAGATAGGAATAAGCCAGATTGGTATGGTCTATTCTCAGTCTGGTTAAGACAACCTGAGTTCCGTGGTAGGAATTGAAAATAATAAACTGTATTTCAGGGTAATTTTTAATTTCTTTCTCCACAGGTAAAATCAACGCGTTTCATCTTAACTAGAATGAGATAAATGATAATTTAAATTTAATTATCATTGTAAGGCCACCCAACCTTACCGTCTGTCAAAACAAATGGACCAAATCAGACATAGCCATTTCCTCGTTGAACATGCCTACGTGTTTGTTTTTTTCAAACGGACACAAGCTCTAAATTTTTAAAATGTTTCCACCGGCCTGTAGGGAAAAAAAAGAAGTAGGAAGAATGGAAAACGTTAAAGGATTGGGAGGGAAAAAAAAAGAAGGAAGGTAGGAAGAGACGGGAAGGTCGGGTTAGTGGCTAGCTGAGGTTGAAATATTTTAATAGAGGCTGGGAATAGTGACAGCCAGTCCGGGATTATGTAAATGCACCAGCTGCCGCGTCCTCAGCTCCTCATTACCCTGGATTGTTTCTGATTCCGTCTTTCCTCTTCATCCATGGATTAATTATTTAGACGTGATGTCCCTACCACGGAAAGAGATGTAGAAAAACTCTCCTTCAGGGCGAAGATACAGTTTACTACAATTCGGAAATTAAAGCTGGTTTGTTTGTTTGTTGTTGCTTTAAGGCGTAAAACTCCAAGGCCATCAACGCATGTAGATTGATTTTTATTTTTAAAAACTTTAAATATTATTGAACGCGGCGATACGGCTGGTTCCCGCGGGAAGTTATACCATTACCCTCTTAATTAGGGGAGGCCTACAGGTAAGTATTTTGCTACTTTTTTTTCTTAAAAAAAAAAAATTGAGTATTTAATAGTTGACCGTTGCATTATAAAGGAAGGGGATGGTCCGGGGTGGCGGTCATAAACAGGCTAAATAGTGGCAAAATTATTTTATTAAAAGCCATCGTTTCGACCCGACTTTGCAGGTCTTCTTCAGGGCTATCTAGAACAGACAAGATACGAAAAGATAGAGAATTGTGGAAGTTACATAATATTTAGACAAAAAATTATAAACAATGTGAATAATCTTATTAAAACTATAAAGAGTAAGTACATTAAAATATAAACAGAGTAATCTAAGTAACAAGATCCTAAACTGAAGTAAATAGATGGCAACAATTGTTGTAGTTTAATATATAATATTTGCAAATGTGAATGTACTTCTACAGATCTACAGGAGAGATTGAAAGAAAATGAAATAGGATATAATATGAAATAATAGACATAAAGAAATGTAGAGAAAGGAAAGAAAACCAAAAAATTAAATAAATAAGTAAATAAAATTAGAAGAATATTATTTACTTATTTATTTAATTTACTATTTACGACCGTCACCCCGGACCATCTTTCTTTAAAAATGGCCGATAAAGGTTATTTTAGTGACAGGCCGCAAGTTTGCTCTTGGGCACGAGTGACGTTAAGCGGGTCTAGATCGGGAGTCTCCAAACTATGACCCGCGGTATAGTCTTCAGGCACCTGCGATCCTGCCTTCCAAGGTTTTTTTGATTACGTGGTAAAATTTAAAAAAATATTAAATTTAGCAAATTACTTACTCAAGACGTTACTACAACATTTATTACATAGGTTTTTCTCCCTTATAAATCCTTTTTCACAACCGAACTGTCATTTATAGAACAAGATTATTTTTCATCACTAGCCAAAGCCCGCGGGACTTAGTGGAGGTTTTAAAGTGGCAGCGGGGCAAAAAGTTCGGAAACTCCTGGTCTAGATGATACGAAACTATTTAGACGCAACTGGAATTTGATTAGATATATTATTCAATGTATAACTTGATAGTATAATGAGTTTGTAGAAAAAAAAATAGATTAAATAAATGGACCTGCAGATAGCCGAGTTCGAAAGAAATAAACCAACAAAATATTTTTTCAATTTATTTGGACATTTATTCGGAATATTATTACTGGCTTAAAAAGTAGAAAACTATGTTTGTTCATTCACGTTGTGTATTGTGTGACAAAGCTATTAATAATTTTTAAAAAAGAAAAACCGTGCCAAATATAAAAACTTTTTTTTAAAATTTATTTTAATGAAATTTACAACTGCATTACATGGAAAATACAACAAGTAAATGTGACATTGGTAACATGACATGTACAACATGAAGAGAAACTACCCATTGGTAGAACTCAAATTAAAGTTCTATATTAGAAGGTCCCGAGTCCATATTCTTTTCAGACGCCTCGGAGGGTTATCAGGGATCTAGAAGGAAGCAAGGTTTGAAACGAGAGGGTTCGGATGGTTTTGCAGTTTGTCATGGAAGGATAGGTATCTGGATTGGGCCAGATCGGAAATATGTGAAACATTAAGGTCTTTATGGATGATTTTATTTGTGACAAAGTAAGGAGCGTTGAGGATTTTACGAAGGATTTTGGATTGTAAGGATTGGATACGAGAGGAATTCTATGGTTTAATGGATCCCCAAAGCTCAATTCCGTAAGTCCAAATAGGTCTTATTATTGTCATATATATGAGTCGTTTGTAATTGATTGAAAGCTTAGAGCGTTAGTCTAGTAAGTGCTGTAGTAGTCGAAAACGTCTGGCGGTTTCTAGTCGTTTCATTCTGGTATGGGTGTTAAAAAAACTTAAAATATAAAATATATATAAATCATAAAATTTTATGTAATTTTTTTTTTATTTATGATATTTACAACTGTATTACAAATAAAAATACATTCAGTAAATGTGAACACAAGAATATAATAACTATATAAAATATGATTTACAATATCGAAAATAGCAAACATTATTCAATTATGGGGTTTAAAAGGCTCGTTATAAGTGTTAACATAAAAACATTTCCGATTTATTTTTGTTTATTTGTTTATTTAGAAATATTACATTCTGTCACAATCAAGGACATTTATAATAGTGTTCAGAGAGCACACTCACACTCTATTTACAATGAGTAAAAATAAATAATACAGAAACTAATAATAATAATAATAAATGTATATAAACAAAAAAACTAACCTAATCACACATACTTGGCTTGAGTGGAGGATCTGGCCATTACCAATACTCCAATATATAAATTCCGATTAAATTCATAATATACCTTATGTATGTAATTTATTTATCAGTGCCGAAAAGAAAATTATTATTCCAATACCTTAATAGATTTTTCCCGCCTTTCAATCACTGCAGCGGTTTTTTGGACTATTAACAAAACAAAGAAGACTGACAAAGAATTTAAGATACAAAATTTATATATTTTTTCAGTTAGTAGCCCAAATTGAGCCTCGTAAGAAAGTATAAAACAGGTATTGGAAACTGACTTTAAGAATGGTTTTGGTCAATTAGGATTAGGAAGGTTGGATTGGAGTTGTCCATCGACACTGGTCCTTATATGTCCATTCAAGGTCTTCTGTTTCCAAATCAGATCAAGCAATGGTCACGAAACTGTGCTGTCAATAACTCGCACCAATTCGAAGGATATCCTTTAAATTCAAAATCTGATAGAGTCTCAACACGCTCATTGAATTAGGTCTTGTTGAGTATATCCTCTAACGAATCACCATTAAGATTTTGATCCAAGGGCAATCGATATCCAAATAATTCGATAGGAAAACAGATTGGAAGAAAGACATGTTCAACTTGGAATTAAAAATTACAACGTTGGTTAATTGCTTACGACTGGCTTTATATTATTACCATTTACGCGGTTGAGTGAATAGCGTAGGGAGCTCCTGAAGTCCTTCTTTTCCTTCCATAGTTGAAGGGACAAGCATGCCTCAGAGATCTCTCGTCTGATTGTAAATAGTGTAATAGAGACATAGAAATTGCTCATTATTCTTCCTATAATAACTGGTAACAAGTACCAAAGAATCCCGCGTCAGGTTTTGATGGAGGGAGGAAGAGAAGGGCAGAACTTATATTTTTTAAAGAATATCTCAAAAACTATAGGTAGTGTTGCCCAAATGCGTGACTGAGACGAGTTTTGGTCTTGGTCTTGTGCAAGAGTCTTGCAATTGCTTATTAGCTTATTACTATAGAGATAATACTGTAATTTTTTATATATAAGAAACCTAACTAAGCCCGATTGAAAAATTAGAGGAGTTAAATGCAAAGTATATTGGTTATACCAATTATTTACATATAGTAACTAAGATTGTCAAGTATCAGTAACTATTTTGCCTTAATTTTTATTCAAAAAACCGACTTTTTTACCAGTCCTGGTCTTGATCTTTCATCAGTAACTATAACTTTTTCAAGTATTGTTCAGTAAAACATTAATGTTCTTCTTTAAGTGAAATCTCTATATAAATGATCCTATACATTTTTTTGACAAAATCAATGGTTACGGAGATATTTATGAAATTATATTTATTTTATTTCTATTTTAATCAAAAAATGTTCCAAATCATGAAATAGGTATTGTTCCTAGTAGATGATACTATTTTGAAGTTTAATTTTCGTTAACATTTTCGTTCGTTCAAATTTTAATTGGACATTCTTTTGTTTATATGAATCTTTTTTTTTTATTATTTCTTAATGACATTTACAACTGTATTACATAAACACACCTAGTAAATTTGGACATAATAGATATAATGACATGAATACACTTGCTGAGTAACTACCCAATCGTAGCACTCTAATGATATGACTACATTAAGAGATCACGGGGCCATCTTCCTTTCAGACGCCTCGGAGGGTTATCAGGAATTGAAGAGGAAGCAAGGTCAGAAACGAGAGGGTTGGGATGATTCTGAAGTCTATTATGGAAGGATAGGTATCTGGATTGGGCCAGATCTGAAACATAAAGAACATTAAGATCTTTATGGATAATTTTATTAGTGACAAAGTAAGGAGCATTGAGGAGTTTACGAAGAATTTTGGAGGAATTCGATGGTTTAGTGGAGCCCCATAGCTCAACTCCGTTTATATGAATCTAAAAAGTCATTGTCAAAAAAATTGTATTCTATATCAATAATGCGGAATTTCACGATATTGATCGCGGTATTCGGTTTTTTCATAAAATCGAGGATTCTTCGCGATTTTTTTTATAACCTCTAACTGGTCTGAAGATAGCACACTTTCAGAAAAACTATCTTGTTTGATGAGCTTTAAGTCTATATTAGTTAAATTGTGGCGTGTTACTGAGTAAGTTGGGATTCATCCCAATTGAGTAAAAAGATGTCAAAATGTTTGGGTCCATTCTTAATTTTACCGTACTAATAATAATTTTACTCAATTAGGGAATATGTAAACTCAACTTAATTAATATAGACTTAAAGCTCATAAATCACTTTCCTGAAAGTGTGATATCTTCAGACTAGTTGAGGACTAATAAAAAAGAATCCTTGATTTTATGAAAATCCGAACTTACCATAGTTTAACTGCTTGAAAGTCCCTTTTAAATGGTTCTAAAATAGACAATGTTTACTCGCATATGAAGTAAATTTAATCTAGTTTAATATGAAGTAATTGGTTATAACCTAAATTAAACATTTGTTTTAGTTATCACTTTTTATTCAACAAAAAACGTGGTTAACTTAAAAAATACAAAATTAATGTTTCCAGGTTCTCTGTATGAAATCAGACCATGGTTATAGTATTTTCTTTGTAGGTTTTAAGGTCTGCTATCATATATTATCAATTATATAAAACTAGTTGGCCCGTGCGAATAATTCGCAGAAAATTTTGGTTAGTAAAGAAATAGCAAAACAATATGGAAATAAGTAGATCCTTTGTATCATGTAAGGAAGGAATTAATATTTTTTCCTTGGTCGATTACAATATTCCATTTAACATAATAGACCAAAATCTTTGTTCAAATTGCTTTGCTAGGACCTAATTTTAAATACTGACTGAAAAAATAATAAAAGTAATAAAGATAAAATAACGCCCCGATCATGGAATTTTCTAAATTATTCTAAATTCCAAGTCTTTAAGAAATAATAAAGTTGATATATAACAGCCAGGAAAAAAGGTGTAGTAGACTATTATACTCCTAAATTCAACATCTTTAAAGACGAAGACATTATTAAGTATACCAAAACTAATGGACTGTATCCTTGTTAATAATTGTCCAATTTGTACTAATGTTTGTTTGTTTTGTAGGTAATTTAGTAATCTTTCTAATTATCATGGGTACAAGAATCAATAAAAGAAAAAAATGCATACTTTTTGAGTTATTCGCAAATAAAGTTTCTTTTCCTTCATAACTTTTTTTCCAGAAATTTCGGGGGGGATAGGACTATTTTTCGCAAGGAGAAGAATATCTTCAAAATGAGTGGTCAATCATTGGATTTGATGAATAATTGACGAAGTTATGGCGTACCGACAAAAAACACCTTTTAGAAATAATAAATAGGATTAATGTCAATCCAAACTTCATATCATTATCACGAAATTATCGATTATGGATTGATACAGAATATATTTCTGTTGTCAATGACTTTTTAGAATCATTAAATCTAAGAAACTTTGAATAATATTTTGAACGATCTAAAATGTAAAAAAAAAACTAAATCAACCTCAGAAAGGTATAGTCTACTATAAACAATATCAATTTTGTGGTTTGAAGCAATTTTTGCTTAAAGTGGAAATGCAGTTAATACAATCTCATAAATATCTCTATAACCAATGATTTTCTAAAAAAAATTGTATTGAGTTATTTTTATAGAAATTTTAAAGAACTTTAATATTGTACTGCATAATCTTTGCGAAAAACCTCATAATTTTTGAGATATTGAAAAAAAAAAATACCAATTTTCTTTCCTTATTTCCCCTCCCCTCCCCCATCAATACTCGAAGCGGGATTCTTAGGGACTTTTTTTCAGTTATTATGGGGAGGGTAATGAACGATTTCTGACGAGTTTCATCTTTATTTTAACTTTCACTTACGTATATATGTAATATATAGTAAGGGTAAGAATTGGGATCGTGAAAATTTTCGAATCTCAGTTTTCAACGGAAATACATGTTTTGAGGTCCCTTGAGTTCAAATAACCAAGTGTCGCAAAATGGTCTGTGTGTGTGTGTGTTAACAGTCTAGCTCATAAACGAAAAGTAGAACGAAACTGATATTACGTATTTAAGGTTTTTATATGGGCCAGATGTGACAGCAACTTTTTCGTTAAAATCGGGTAACCGGAAGTGCCACTTTATATGAACGCTGAAATACATGTTTACGATTTTCTCAAAAACGACTCTAACGATTTTGATCAAACCCGGTGTATCATTGTATAATTAAGTGGTCTTTAATATCATTTAGGTCTTATCCCCGTTGATGTCACTTTACAGGGCTTAAATGCCTAATGTTCATATATGTCTTCCTCTAAAGTACCTTTAATATGGTTTATTTTAAAAAGTTAACCGTTTCGCATTATTTAGAGTTATGAAAAAATGCTACATATAACTTTTGAAAGAATTTGATAAGTTAATAAAGGAGAAAAAAAATAAAAATGCAGAATAACCTGCGTTGTATGTACCGACGAATGTACCGATTTCAATGAAACTTCGCTAAAGTCATTTTCTCGATAGATACCCTTTAAACTTATCTATATAACATACTTCAATGAAAAGAAACTGGAAAAAAAGTTACGAGGGATGTTAAAATTGAATTCCGAATAAATCAAAAAGTATACCCTTTTTTTTTTAATTGTTGAGACTAAAAAAACCTTTTTTTCTACAGATATTTAATAAAGTGTCTTTCCTAAGAAAATCTTTCATAAGAAAGTAGTACCTAAATTTATACTTTTATTCTCAGTTCTATATTTCAACATTGCAATCACCAATCACCACCTCTGGAATCAACTTACTCATTGTCTGCATAGATAACTTTTTCAACTAAAAATATCACTAAAATGACATCACTCAAAAATGTTGAAATTGGAGTTAGTGTTTCTGTGGTTTATAAAAGCAAAGAAACTTGTGTGGTTTATAAAAGCAGATAGAGTGAATAGATTTTTATTGTCTGTCGTCGATATATTAAATAGACATTTTGTAATTATAATGGTCTTAATGACTTGTTATCTGTAAGCTTTAAGCTTTAGCTCCGTTTAAAATGGACTTCAAAAAATTTTATAATAGCCCAGCATTGCCAGAAAATAATTTCTATTCAAAGTAGATCGGTAAGTGAAAGTTCTGTGTTGCGCGCACCAGATTTTTTTAATGTTGGGATTAAGCTGTTGTTTCCTCTGACTTTACTGGACTTCAGACTTGTACTTCTAAATACTACTTACATACTAGCAATGTAATTTGTAAGTCTCAGACGACTTGTTAAATGCAACGTAGTTGGTTAAATTAATTGCATGAAAGGTACTGTGCCAAAAACGATTATGCACATAATTAAAGATCCAATAAAAATCCTTGACCATAATACTCGTACAAATTACAATGATAAGTCCATGATATTATGTAATTACCGACGGAACTAGATGGAAGACCGTTTTAGTTTATTTTACTCACACCTTGCGCACTGTATATTTTTCTATAAATATATATAGTACACCTGCTTAATAATAATAATATAAATATCACTCAGACGTTCTAAATATCAATAAAATGAATCATGGATTGTACATACTCTCCTCTAATAACTTTACGGCTGGTAGCCTTGGATCTGACATTTATGTTCACAGAACTCATGTCGGACCTTATCTAACATGAATAGCATTGGATTAATTTTAATTAACTGCTCATGGAAAATATGTGATATATAAATGTGTATGTGTGTGTGTGTGTTGGTACTCGGTAATTGTCTAGTATTGAATGCATTATTACTAGACGATCAATGGACAAAACTAAATAAAATAATAATAAAAAAAATTCCGTGAATCATAAATTCTCTGTATTCTTTTCAACATCGTCTTATTGGATGGATTGAGCATGATGTATAATAATCCGATATGTTTGGGCAGAACCACGTGTGAATATAAGATGCCTTCCTTCAGAATACAAAAGAAGAAGAAAATTAAATTTTATTCTGGGACACTTAAACTCCTATAATAATAATATTGAATAATAGTAATTACATTTAGATTATTTCGGCACATAATGGGAGGCATTGAGTATTAGATTACAAAGTGCGATAGTTAAAACCTTCCTATTTCGATTCATTTTTACAAATCAATCAGACGCTGTCTGATTATGTATTACGAAACGAGGTCTTACTTTTCGTTAAGTTAACGAACCGGAGACAGTGGAGACTTTATAAGTAATGCTTTTATTCATAAAGTTACAAATGACATCTAAAATACAGAGTAATATACTATGGGTTGATTACATGAGTTCACTCCAGGTCTCCTGCAGTAAAGAGTATGACATCAAGAGAATTAACTACATGAGTGATTAGTCCAGAGAAGGATGAGGGTAATATACCCAAGAATAGTAGGGGGAGGGGGATAAGGAAAGTGTGGAAGAAGTCGGAAGAGGACGGCAAAGGAAGTTATCAATAGTTAATATTTTTAAGATGTCTGTGAGAAAGTGCCCTTTGATTTAACACGCTCGGCTTTAACGATTTAACACTTTTTTCAATAGAAATACAGGTTTTTTGTTTAGTGAGTAAAATTTATTTTTAGTGTAACATCATTCCTTTTTATAACTTATGTAGGTTTTTTTTTTTTTTTTTTCTGAACAAAATATATTTCAGCATACAAAATAGCAATCACACCACTTTATTTTAACCTGTGTAAGGTAATGTGGCCATAAGCATGTAACCGTTATTATGACTTAGTGTGTTGTATATATACATATATATATATATATATATATATATATATATATAAAATAATTTTTGATTTGATTTTGAGTGTAACATCATTAGGGTAACCTAGATACAATGGATTGAAATAATTTTAGAACCATCGATTAAAGCTGTTTCAAAACCTCAGTTAATAAATAATACATAAGTAATGTATGCGTCAAATAGTTTTTTATTCTTTATGATTTTAACAAATGGAATGTATTATTAAAATCAATATTAAAGTTTTAAGAAATCAAGTTAAAAAAGTTATTAAATAGCAATTCATGCAAAGCTTCACTTATATGCAGCACTTCATATTTATATTTTCGTTTGGTAAGGTGTTATTACACACTTACTTTTATATATATATATATATAAAATTGTGTTAATACTGCTCTAATATATATATATATATATATATATATATATATATATATATATATATATTTTTTTTTTTTTTTTTTAAATCTCTGTCTCTGATAAGACATTTATATGTCCCTACTTTATGAATCTTGAACATTTGTGATTGCTTTGTAAAAACTGATTTAAAAAGTAAGTGTGATTTTATTCAGTATAATTTTTTTAAATATTGATGTCCAAGAAGTAGATGAGAATAAAAATTAAATTTTAGTTTAGTTTAAATTTGAAATAAATTAATTATTATCGAGACTGAAAAGGGCTTTTTTTTTTTTTTACTAATTTTGTAGTTTTTAATAATTTTTGTTCCTCTCAAAAATGTTGTTTGTGCGTTTTTATTATTTTTTATTCATTTATTTAAATTTGTTCTTCATTACTTTCATACATTTTCCTTGATGTGTATATTTTATCAGTGGATACTTTTAGCTCTAATACTTAATTCCTTTGATTGTGGTAAAT
Organism: Nezara viridula; assembly: GCA_928085145.1. Lineage (NCBI taxonomy): Eukaryota > Metazoa > Arthropoda > Insecta > Hemiptera > Pentatomidae > Nezara > Nezara viridula. The sequence continues at coordinate 135,021,981 of OV725078.1, read as the reverse complement.
TTTATTATTAATATATATTAATTTAAATAACTTATTAATTTAAATTAATAAATTAATAATTTTCAGCAAATTTTTAAAAAGAAAATAGTGACCAATCCTTTTAGCAGGAGGCTAGCTCGAATTTCAATATTCAATGGATTAACTATCAATAAATCCATGGAGCGTAATCCATTCCCACGACGGATTCACAAGGCTGAAAAACCGGTCGGGCGACTAGAAAACGTATTCATTTAAACCCTAAATATTTCAACGGACCCGTAAATCAAAGGAAATGATGCCATGCCAAGTAGCTATCTATAATTAACAACTAATTAATTGACAATATATTCGAGGTGGGCTGAATAAATAACACGAGTCGAGTAGGAACGAACTCGCCCCCGCGTGATCCTAACTGCTCCATCGCACGCACGCTTCGACGGATTTTATAACGGTATGTTTGTCTTTACAGTAGAGTTCCTATTACGATAAAATATATTGTACTTCTTCTAGTCTTGCAACGGTGAGGAAAAGCAATTTAAAATAAATTTTTGATATGGATAGGGCTATATCAAAGTAGTAACTATGTCTCTTTTATTTATAGCCTTTGCTTCTGAACATGGAAACCAAATGGGCCATTAGAACACCCACCAGTGTTTAGATTTCTAGTATACAAGAGAATAAATAAAAGTAATACTACTTATCGATGAGAAAATTAAAATTCATATTTCTATTGTATATTTTTATTGGCTCGACCGAGGTTCGGTTTTCGAAACTGACTCAGCTACGCTCAGCTTCCCCCACCACACATCACAACTGTGCGGCTTTGTTCCTCAGTTTCATCCTTTTTTCCCACTTGTTTTCACTGCAAATCCTCTTAAGTTATTTTATTTTGGTTCAGTGTAAAATATGCAATGGACGTAGAAGAATTCTTAATCGAACCTGTTGTTACGGTCTTTAATTTGGAAAAATTGTTTCTGCAACAAACTTGCCGGATGCTCAGTGGAGACGGTAGAGTACGCAAAAAAAAAAATAATAATAAAGAGTTAATTAAATATTACTAACTATCTAACAGGCGCCACGCTATTTAATTGGTTGAATTAGGAAAATAGCGAAAACCATAAAAATAAGAAAAATAAATAAATTTAATTGAAACGAAAGATTTGGACGCGGAGTGAGCCACGAACTCGGAAGCTAAGGGTTTAAAAACATAGGTTAATTAACCTCAAAAACCTATCGAACTTCCTTACTCGGTTAATATTCACTTTCCCTAATCTCTCGGATAGAGTTTTACAATTCCTTATTAAACCTTTAAAAAAACACCATAATATATTCATACAAAGTGAAAACAAACCGAAGAAAAAGAATTTAAAAAAAAAATGGATATTATTAATACTAATGATGAATTTACTTATTTATATTGATTTAAATATCAGTAAAAGGAACTGAAAATTATGATCAAGAAATTAAATTTATAAGAAAATACAATTAACTTTTTTTTTTTTTTTAACTTTTATTATGATATTTACAACTGTATTAGTATGAATACATCAAGTAAATGTGTACAGAGAAATATTATCACATGAAACACGCTTGTTGAGAAACTACCCACTGGTAGCACTCTAACAATTAACTTTAATTACCAAGAAAAAGAATATCAAATTATTATAGAAATAAACATTAACTTAGTATACACAATAAGCCAATTACAAATATTTGAAAAAAAGATAGGTAGTGCAAAAATTTATTTGTCATATTTACAAAATCTCAGTGATTGAACTCTGTCCCATTGGCACATTGAGTTACCTGAGGAAGCGGGAACTTATTCGAGCTAGCGCCGTCGGGGTCTCCCCAGTCCACTTCTTCAAGTTTTGAAAATATTCACTCCCCAACTTGTATAACCAATCAGCAATCGTCGTTGATAATCACAGGTTCCTGGAGAGGAAAAGAAAAATCCGGTGTACACATAAAAACTAAAGTATTTCACACACAAAAATCCTTAACGAGCCTCTACACTCGCCATGTGACTATTTCATCAGAAGATGAGTTTTATATTATTTTTGTTTATTTTATAATAGATAACATCAATAATAACGAATAACTGTTGAGAACTGCTTTTCGATTGCTAATTGGAAAGTTCCAATTGTTGATGAGTTGTTAGAATTCGACCGCCATTGTTTGGACTTTAAACAAACCGAAAATAATCTTTTTAATGATTTATCATTATTAAAACAATATATATATATATATATATATATATATATATATATATATATATATATATAGATAAGAAAAAGGATAAATCCTGGGCATATGCAAGTTAACTTCATTTGCAACTTTGATTATCGGAGCTTTGTCACCTTCAATACGTTTTATAGCATTTTGAAAAAGATCTGCTTGATTATTAGTCCGTGGTACAGACCCCTTTTTATCGAATTATTAACATCCGCCTGAAACTTCGTAAATAGTTTCATCTCATCGTAACCTACAACTATTTTATTTGCGAAAACTCTTGGAATTGGGCCGTTTTCAATCTGGAGGGAGGCAAACTTTGTCTATTTAATTAGGTACTAAAAACTCGTAAATACCCATTTCTTTCTACTTGGATCGTAAGATAATTTGATCATAAAATCGATAAAAAAGGTGGCCTAAAAAATATTGGGCCATTTGTCCTATATAACCTCGTTATTTCGAAAATTTTGGGGTGTAGGTCACGCCAAACTGCTCAATATTTTTGAAGGCCATCTTTTTTCCTAACTTCATGTGGAAGTTATCTTACGATTCAAGTGGAAAGCAAATGGGTATTTACGTGTTTTTAGTTCCTAGATAAATAAACAAAATTTGCCGACCTCCAGATTGAAAACGTCCCAATTCCAGTTTTCGTAAATAAAATAGTTGTAGGTTACGATGAGATGAAACTATATACGAAGTTTCAGGCGGATGTTAATAATTCGACAAAAAGGGGTCTGTGCCGCGGACTAAAAATCAAGCAGCACTTTTTCAAAATGCTATAAAACTTATTGCATAAGAGTACTCTTGAGCCGCAAGCGAAAGTTTCTTGAAACAAGAATTTTGAAAAAATCAATGGAAATTAACAAAACCTATCTGCACAAGGAGTATAGTGAACTAGGGTTCTCAAACTGCCGCAAGGTAGTAGCGCAGTACATGCCTACACAAAGTACGTTTTTTGCTTGCTAAAACAATTTATCTACCACGGAATCGCCACAAAATAAATTTTACCCGCTTTCCCAAAGTTATCCACTCAGTCCTAAAGTTACCCCGTTTTTCGGTACAAACTCTTTGGAAAAGTGAACATAATAAGTTTTATGGATTGTGGTAGACTTAGATTGGCAGTACTATTTGGGAAACTGAATCGGTTGAGAGGATGAGGCCTGAAGATGAGGAAGACGCGTTTATCAGGGATGCTCAGAATCTTTTAGGCGTAAGTAACTGGAGAGCGGCTATGGTTTACAACACCGAGGCACCTGGCGAAGTCTTATTGGGAAGGTATACATCAGACTGTAGTACCTTTGAAAAAATGTCTAGTAATTGTAAATTTCAACTAAATCTATAGTGAATCAAATCCATTTTATTAAAATATTTCAGATAAGATTTTAAATTAAAGCTATTTAGGATGTATGAACATCAGTTTGAAAATGCAAAATTCTTAAACAACTTTATAATTTTTAAGTAATCAACTTTTAATAATTAACTTAATAAAAAACTTTGCTTCCATTAACACTTAGAACCTCTCTGACATTATAGAATTTGCAATGACTACATATATTATCCGTTCATTATCTCAGCAAAACAACCCATCTGGCCGCCAACTAACGATCCTAACAATATGGTGGAGGTATTCGCATTTATAGGTTCGTTATCTTACACTTTCCTTACCTAGAACATCCGGTGTGCGTGTCGTGTCGACGGATTTTTTTCTCCAGATTGGGGGCTACTGGTTTTCCTTTTCATAGCCATTAAAAGTCGTACGTGAGCTATTCCGAACTATCGCGGATGTGTAAGTATGGCTAGTGGTTCCTTCCATTCCAAGTCGCACAGATACGCTTTGCGGATCCACGCGCCTTTATTGGAAACGCCTTGGTCTTACACAGGCTTGAGTGTTTTATGATAGTAGTTGTTAGAAATTCTTCAAATCGCTTATATTTTACTTGATTAAAATTATGATTTAAAGGTAAAGATTTCTAATTATTTATTGCCATCAGTTGTTTCCATCCAAGCTGTATTCAAGAAAATCCATTAGGATGGAAGACAAAGTCGAAATAATTTGTTTTAATCGGCTTAAAAACATCTGTTTTCTCTCTTATTCATTTTAATTCTCTTACAATTTCTAGCTCTTTTGATATCTTATGATTATGAATATGTGGGACAAAGTGTCAATAAGGTCTATTTCCAAAAAAAATATTTCTACAATAGAAGGACCTCCTCTTTACAAAACTAAGTAAGGCCTAAAAACAATCCTCGCCTCGTTTTTTTTTTTTTTATTTTTTTTTTTTTATGACCATGTTGGCAATGTTCAAGCAGTAATATTTTTAAGTGTGAGAAAATACATTTGATTTAAATAAGACTTATTTTTTTTCTTTAGTCAAACCCTATTTTTTTTTTTTAGTAGGGAAGAATTTCGTGGCTTGTTTCCTTTATAGGTAACAGCAGAACCGCGCAGTACGTTTAATTTTCGGAATCTCAAGAGATACGCATATAAGCCAGTATTTCACCAAGTTGAAGTGGCTCTATCCATCCAACCGCCGTCTGTACTTCCTTGCTACCTTTCTATACAAGCCATGAGAACTCAGCGACCTACCTATATTTTTCACAGCCTATAATTTAAATATTCCATTCAATCCCGTCCCACTAGATCCCGTACTTCTGACTTCTATCCACCTCCTCACCGAACTGCTGCGTTTGACAAATCCTTTATAATTCAAAACGTCTCCATCTGGAATACCATCCCTCCCGATATCCGACATGCGCAATCAGTTTCCTCATTTAAATCTCTCCTTTTTAAGCACCTACTTCTTTCCCAACCCGATTGATCATGAAAAGTAGATAAGAGAACTTTTTAAGTTCCCCAGAAATGTTTTGTTTACTTATGTTATTTTATTTTCACATGTTTGTATTATATATATCTGTATGTATTTAGTGTTTTTGTTTTGTTTTTCTTCCAATATTTTAATTTTAATGAGAATTGTAACTATTTAATTTAATTTTATGACCACACAGGCATTTCCTCTGTATCTATAATTTGTCCTAAAGGGACATCAGTCCCAGGATGATAAAAATCTATTTTCATTTCATTAAAAACAACCCAGGCAAAAAATGAAATCGTGTCAGTAAAAGTAAAATTTTTAAATTCATGTAAACTTCTTATCAAAGACAAAATTACCGATAATTACGTTTCGGGAATCAATTATACAGTTCCGGTACTGTATTTAAAAACTTCAAGTCAACCTGTTTCATATTTGCTAAATAAAACCTTACCAATTGAAAACGACTTATGAAAATTCTCGAATCAAACGGCTCTGGTTCGATCCGGGCCTGGGCATATAGAAATTTATTTCCTTGCGGACCGTCGTAATAAATCTGTTATATCCATTCTAGAATTAAAATAGGTACATCTAGAACAACCACCCCTCCCCCTTTTCAGTTCATCGATATACTTTGTCTCAAACGACACACACTTCTTTGGTTTTTTTTCAACCTTGAAAACAACCTTATATACAGAATTTTAGATCTTTTGTCTGATGTAACTGCCAAATCTTTAAATAAATGTTTCCATTAGCCTAGAAACTGAAAGCTTGATCCACCAAAAATAAACAGTACATAAGATTAATGTATTTTATAATAATGATGGTGATTTTATATTTATAGTTATTGAAATATTATTAAAGTTTATTCATTTATGTCTACTCAAAGTAGATTTTTTTTTAAAATAATATTTTATTGAGAAAAAAATACATTTTGCCTCAATTAAGGGCATTGAGTATTTAGGATGAATGAAACACGAACATAACATATATACAATAAAATAAAAACAAGATTAATAAAACAAAATAAAACTTGGAGTTAAAATAAAATAAAACTTTGAATTAAAATAAAATAAAACTTGGAGTGACTCAAAGTAGTGTGGTGACTGAAAATTGTGTAATGCACACCTCACCAGATTTTTCTTTTTTTTTTTTTTATGTATTCGAGGTATTCCTTGCATAATTGAATTATATTTGGTATCGATTCTGCCTATATATATATATATATAGATAGATAGATAGATATTTTATTTGTTTTAAGGGGGTTCCCGGTACAAATAGAGCCTAGCATGTCTATTGTACAATAAGATGGTTTCACAAAATTACATACATATAATTCAAATATAAATAAAATTTACAATATTTAACGTTTAGAGTGGTTATATATATAATGTTCTAGATTTATAAAATTCCTGTCTCTAGAAGTTGTTATCAATCATTTGGTATCAATTCTGTCGCCTATATATATTTTAAATGAATGCTTTAAATTTTTTTAAATTATAAAATTCCTGTCCCTAGAAGTTATACAGAATATCCCACACTAATCAATTAAAATTTTAAAAGAAATTCTTCCGATTACAAATTATGCATTTTTCACATTTCTTTATAATTTTCAATAGCTGAATCGATATTTGCCCTCACGAACGATTTATAATTTTTTATCTTAAAATAAATTAGTCACCTAAAGCTTTGATTCTTTCCGTGATCAATGTAATTAGCATCATCATTATTATTTTATTTATTTTTTTTGCAATCAGCTAGTTCCGTTAACTCACGAATGACATTTTATTACGTTTTGTATCTAAATTTATTAATTTATTAGAAGCTGTGACAATAATATAACAGGCAATCCAACCTGTAATTTTATAGGCAGTAGAAGGCAGGCGTGCGCGCCACACGGGATTGTACGCCCAAGGCGTTACTGCCGCGCCCATAATTTTGAATTTAAATGTCTTTAGATCGATTTATTTCCTTTTTTTTTCTTTCTTTTTTTTTCAAATGGGTAGATAATAACTATACTGGAAATACCTCGGACCCATTGGAGTAGGAAGTCCACGCTTTAATAGGTCGCTTAATATCAGATCGTTTATCAATCTAAATTTGATAGGCGCGGGAAGTCAGTTTTACCAACATTTCTCCACAGACTGCTGCCTCGCCGATGGAAGTAATAAATAAAAGGTCATTTTTATCTTTTTTAATTACAGCGCAATTAGCTGAGAAATGGATAATGAAAAAAAAATACAGCTGTAACTGCCGAAACTTTAAATAAATGTTTCCATTATCCTAGAAACTAAATAAAAATATTTAAAAATTATTTTCCGTTTGACAAAACCAAAAATAAACAGTACGTAATATTCCTGTATTTTATAATAATTGTCGTTGGTTTCCTATTTACAGTTAATGTAATACTGTAATACAAATTGCCCTTGGGTTTTGCAGAATGTAATATTATTCGATAAATAAATATAGATTAAAAAAAAAACTAAATGTAATATAACAATAAAGTTTATTAATTTATTTATACTCAAAGAAGTGTGGTGACTGAAAGTTGTGTAAGTACAAATTTTGAGGTAGTGAGAGGGACAAAAATGATCTTTTCTTTTCCTGGGAGAGAATTTTTTTTTTTTTAATAAAAATAAAAATCGTGATTATTAAAAAAAGAATGAGAGACAGCAAATAAATTTTGGTTAAAAACCCAAACAAGTTAATTTTAAAATTATTATGCACAGGATAAAGTAGAAAATATGAAAGGCCCATATTTAAACAAATATTGTTTTGATTATTATTTAGTTGTTTTTGTTTTTGCTTCTGTTTATTTTATGTTTTCTGTATATATGGTGTGAATGTGTTCTTATCTCACTATAGTTAATGTCCGTGTGACATAATGTTATATTACTGAATAAATAAGTAAAAATGTTGATTTATTTCCCAAAAAAATTAAATTGTTTTATTTTTATTCCCTGTGTTTAAATAACGATCTGAGATCAGAACACTAACGCATGGAAGAGGACTAATAAAGAGCTCCTTACAGAGACTGGTCAATTAATATATTATGATATGAAGGCAAGGAGGTTAAGATGGGCGGGGTATGTAGGACGGAGCTACCCATCAGGAAGCCTCAAGACAACAAATGATGCCTCAATAGTAGACAAGTGACCTAGCTAATGTCCAAAAACTAGAAGAAGACCGGTTGAGGAGGAAAAAAAAATGTTTAAACGCTGTATTTAATTTTCAATCTATGCATACCTGATTCTCAAAAAGTTAAGAATGTCCGAGTGAAACAATATGTGTATATTATGAAACAATAAAACCATTTTTCAAGCATTCAACTTATGTATGGAATGGTCTTACTTTGTATTAAACTTCGTTCTTAATCGTTGTTAAAATAATACTCTTAACGTTTTATGTGTGTAAAACAAATTTTTCCATTTTCCTATAAAATAAAACATTTAAAATCTTTCGCAGTCGTAAACCTATGACTTCCTGTCCTACAGTATCCTTTAATAACACCCCACTTATCCCTGTTGAACAAATCCGATACCTAGGACTCCACCTGGACAAACGTCTCACTTGGAATCCTCATACGAGACTGAAACGACAAGAAACAGCTCGACGTTTCCGCTTACTCCAACACTTACTAGACAAACGATCTAAGCTTCCAATTAATTACAAAAGACTCATATACATGACTATAATAAGACCTATTTGGACTTATGGAGTTGAGCTATGGGGCTCCACTAAACCATCGAATTCCTCTCGTATCCAATCCCTACAATCCAAAATCCTTCGTAAAATCCTTAATGCTCCTTACTTTGTCACAAATAAAATAATCCATAAAGACCTTAATGTTCCATATGTTTCCGATTTGGCCAATCCAGATACCTATCCTTCCATAATAAACTTCATAACCATCCGAATCCTCTTGTTTCTAACCTTGCTTCCTCTTCAATTCCTGATAATCCTCCGAGGCGTCTGAAAAGAAGATGGCCGCGTGATCTCCTTTTGTAGACATATTATTAGAGTGCTACCAGTGGGTAGTTTCTCAACAAGCGTTTTCATGTGATTATATTTCTGTGTACACATTTACTTGATGTATTTATATTAATACAATTGTAAATATCATAAATAAAAATTAAAAAATCTTCCGCTTGACCAATCAAAAATAAATAGCACAAAAATAATATACAACTATTTTTTAATAAACATCTTTGGTTACTATTAATATTAAGCCAATGTTTCTAAACTCAGCGCTAATCCATTGATGGATTCTCGATGCCCATCAATCATCTCAGCGTTGAATTTCGAAAGTTGCCCTCTGTTACATCAATGAATTTAGGTTATAGTCTGAGTTTAAGAACTGTCCCATCTTTGTCAAAAAAGTTAAATTGGTCAAATGTCGCAGAACTTCAAAGTATCTCTCTATAATGTATTTCATTTTGATAGCCTATACTTGAAGGCTCAATTTAATTTTCAACTCTCCTGCACACATTCCCAAAATGTAAAGAATGTCGAAGTGGATCAATATTCGCATATTATGAAACAATAATACAATTTTTATTCATTTCAAACAATCAACTTGCATATTGAATGTATGGAATGACCGTATTTTAATTAAATTTAGTTCATATTTGTATTAATATTCTTATGCTTACATGTATTAAAAATAAACGTTTCCATTTCCCTAGAAACTGAATAAAAACATTAAATTTATTTCGTTTGACTAACCTATAAATAATAGTACATATATAGTATATAAGTATTTTATAATAATTTTCGTTGGTTTATATTTGGGCAAGTTCCAAATTAGTCCGTAGTACAGACCTATTTTTTATCGAATTATTAACATCCGGCTGTAACTTCATAAAATACTTCTTCTCATCGTAACCTACAAATATTTTGTTAACAAATATTTGAACTTAGGGCGTTTTCAATCTAGAGGTCGACAAACTTAGTCTATTTAATTAACTACTAAATACCCATTATTTAATTAAGTCCTAAATTTGCTTTCCACTTGGTTCGTAGGATAATTTAATCAGAAAATCGATTAAAAAAAAAGGTAATAAAATAAAAATAAGATAAAAATATTTGTCCGTTTGGCCTATAAAAGCTCGTTATTTTGACAATTTGGGAGTGTTGGTCACACCAAACGGCTCAATATTTTTGAAAGCCAGCTTTTTTCCCAACTTCATGCGGAAGTTATCTTATGATTCAAGTGGGAAGCAAATGGGTATTTACTTGTTTTTAGTCCCTAAAGAAATAAACAAAGTTTGCCGACCTCCAGGTTGAAAACTCCCCAATTCCGAAAATTTTCGTAAATAAAATATATGTTGGCTACGATGAGATGAAGCTTCAGCCGGATGTTAATAATTTGCTAAAAAGGGGTCTATACCACGGACTAAAACTCAGCGCTAATCCATTGAGAGATTTCCGATGCTCATCAATGGTCTCTGAAAGGGTCAACGCCCTAATACAAGTCAGTCTCGCATTTTTTCGATCCATGATAGTTTGGGCGGTATCATGATCAAACTAGGATTGGCGATATTATCGAAATATCGATATTTTTCTTGCGATATTCGATATTTTACCATAGGTAGTATCATTCCTTCGATATTATAATTTAAAAATTAAAATTATATCTATCGTTTTCGTAAAGTGTTAGGAATTATATATGATTCTGTTCGTTACAAAAAAAGTATACTTATCTTGGCTGTTTCATATAGAATTTAGTGCGTAGTAGAGAAATATACCGATATTTCGATGATATCGACTCTCAATGGCCATTCCTAGGTACAGTTGAATAGTAGTGTTGCCCAAATGCGAGACCGAGACGAGTCTTGGTCTTAAAAACTCAGTCTTGGTCTTGCGCAAGAGTCTCGCAACAGTCTTGCAGTTACTTATCAGCTTATTACGGTAGAGGTATTACTGTATTTTTTTAGATAGGACAAACCTAACTAAGCCCGAATAAAAAGTTAGAGAAATTATTTGCAAAAGTATATTGGTTTTACCAATTATTATAATATAGTAACTAAGATAGTCAAGTATTAGAAACTATTTTGCCTTGATTTTATTTTAAAAAATCGAATTTTTTAACTAATCCTGGTCTTGATCTTACAAAGTGCAAAACCTAGACCGATTTTGGGCAACACTATTGAATAGAGCGCGTGGGACCCTTTTTACTCAGTAAATTCAATTTGCCCAACTATGTTAGTTAGAATCTTCTAAATCCAAGGCCACAAATTGTCAAAGAAATCTATGTAGGATGAAAATCTATGGGTGAATGGAAGACATAATTGGTTGAACGGAAATCTCTGAAAAAAAAGCTGAAGATGACGAAGATGAACAGAAACTAAAAATGGATTTTATTAAGGAGGGGGGTTAATTGATATTTCAATTAATTAATTAAAGTGGAAAATAACATATTTTTTGATGCGCCGAAGTGCTAGAGAATCAATATTTAAATAATTAATTTTCATATTTCAAAAATGTTTATAATATTATAGCCCTATATTAATATCGATATTGGGCTTTCGACATCGCATCTCTAGTTCCAACCTACTCAAAACTAAACCACACTTAATTATAATATAAGTTAGGTGGAGAGGAATTTCATCTGCCAGTTTCATTTAAAATACCTGAAACAAACAAGTTACACAAAAATGTAATAAACAGTAGGTATGGTATTGATGTTTTCCTAACGGAGTGGCTGAAATGAAGTGTAAGTCAATGAACATGTGATTATCAAATATTATTCTATAAACAAACTTAATACTAATGTTTATAGCAAATTATATTGAGACATCGCATTCGTCAGTCGGGTGTCCTTATGAATTATTCACAACGGAATAATTATCCTAATTCGTGAAGTGCAGCGGTGAGTTAGGACCGATTAACCGGTTTTGCTTGGTAATTCATAAATATGTTAATTTACGTCGTTCATACGGGGGTTTCAGAGAGAGAGAAGGACAGAGAGAGAGGGAGTGAGAGAGAGGTTGTATAAGACATGGATGGTAGCGCCGGGAGAGGATAAAGTAGATATATAGGTGGAGGGAGGTAAAGAATCAGTAAAGAGAAATCCCTGTTATTCTTGATAAATATACCTTTCCAACTTGATTTAATGTTAATAGCATGTTTGGTACATGTACTTAGGGGTTGGGCGTATGGCCGCTTCCTCGTTAAGGAAGCCCCTTTTGGAAGTAAAATCAGTGAACTGGTGGTAGTTGATACTTTTCCCTAACAAATATAAGACAAATGGATTTGCCAAAACACGGCAGCATTAGCCTACTTATTTTAACTCTTGCTTGATATAGAGCATAGGGGGGAACCGACCGCTGTAAGGTTAGCATAGGCGTAGACTTTCAATTTTGATAGAGCGAGGGGGGAAAGGATAAACAAAAAAACAAAACAAAAAAAAACGGGAGTTTTTATTGTGTGGTTAATTCAACCTAATTATTTGAAACGAATAAATATAATATTGAATATTTAAAATCAATTTGTTTATATATTTATATTGTAAGGATTATTATTTTTTTTATTTTAATTATTATATATATTTGTAAATATCTAAAAAAAAATACAATTGAATATACAACATATTTGTTAAGATTAAACTCAGGGGAGAGGGGAGGCAGCATTCATACCTTTGGTACATTTCTAGAACTTATTCAGATAAAAATGAATAATGCAAAAAAGTAAAAAAAAAAAAATCTTTGATTTCTTAGGTAGGTAGGGTAGGAGTTCTATCGTGATAAATTGCAGTATTATTAGTGAGTACAACCTCAAATAAAAATACGTTTTTCACAGTCCGAACAGACACATTTTTGAATGTTTGGCAATTGAGTGTTGCAGTAATCGGTATATACGAGCAGTTTCTTGTCGTTTTAGTCCTGCATGATGATTTGATATCACTAGTGTCTATGGAGCAAAATATTTTTGAGGAAAAGTAATTGAGGAAAAAGCCTCCCTCCCCTCCTCAGCTTAAGAATTAACTAAGATTCGCCTCCAGTTTCTAAAATATATATATATTTCTTCAAAGTACTATTTTTGTACTTGCAAGAAAAAATGTTACTTACGTAAAAAAAATACTTTAATACTTTTATCCATTATTCCTCCTATTTATGGTGTCCCAATTTCTTCAGCTCACAAATTGTTACTAGGTCAATAAGGTCTATTTCCAAAAAAAATATTTCTACAATAGAAGGACCTCCTCTTTACAAAACTAAGTAAGGCCTAAAAACAATCCTCGCCTCGTTTTTTTTTTTTTTATTTTTTTTTTTTTATGACCATGTTGGCAATGTTCAAGCAGTAATATTTTTAAGTGTGAGAAAATACATTTGATTTAAATAAGACTTATTTTTTTTCTTTAGTCAAACCCTATTTTTTTTTTTTAGTAGGGAAGAATTTCGTGGCTTGTTTCCTTTATAGGTAACAGCAGAACCGCGCAGTACGTTTAATTTTCGGAATCTCAAGAGATACGCATATAACTCAGTATTACAGCAAGTTGAAGTGGCTCTATCCATCCAACCGCCGTCTGTACCTCCTTGCTACCTTTCTATACATAGCCATGAGAACTCAGCGACCTTCCTATATTTTTCATAGGCTACAATTTAAATATTCCATTCAATCCCGTCCCACTAGATCCCGTACTTCTGACCTCTATCCACCTCCTCACCGAACTGCTGCGTTTGACAAATCCTTTATAATTCAAGCCGTCTCCATCTGGAATACCATCCCTCCCGATATCCGACATGCACAATCAGTTTCCTCATTTAAATCTCTCCTTTTTAAGCACCTACTTCTTTCCCAACCCGATTGATCATGAAAAGTAGATAAGAGAACTTTTTAAGTTCCCCAGAAATGGTTTTGTTTACTTATGTTATTTTATTTTCACATGTTTGTATTATATATATCTGTATGTATTTAGTGTTTTTGTTTTATTTTTCTTCCAATATTTTAATTTTAATGAGAATTGTAAATATTTAATTTAATTTTATGACCACACAGGCATTTCCTCTGTATCTATAATTTGTCCTAAAGGGACAACAGTCCAGGATAATAAAAATCTATTTTTATTTCATTAAAAACAACCCAGGCAAAAAATGAAATCGTGTCAGTAAAAGTAAAATTTTTAAATTCATGTAAACTTCTTATCAAAGACAAAATTACCGATAATTACGTTTCGGGAATCAATTATACAGTTCCGGTACTGTATTTAAAAACTTCAAGTCAACCTGTTTCATATTTGCTAAATAAAACCTTACCAATTGAAAACGACTTATGAAAATTCTCGAATCAAACGGCTCTGGTTCGATCCGGGCCTGGGCATATAGAAATTTATTTCCTTGCGGACCGTCGTAATAAATCTGTTATATCCATTCTAGAATTAAAATAGGTACATCTAGAACAACCACCCCTCCCCCTTTTCAGTTCATCGATATACTTTGTCTCAAACGACACACACTTCTTTGGTTTTTTTTCAACCTTGAAAACAACCTTATATACAGAATTTTAGATCTTTTGTCTGATGTAACTGCCAAATCTTTAAATAAATGTTTCCATTAGCCTAGAAACTGAAAGCTTGATCCACCAAAAATAAACAGTACATAAGATTAATGTATTTTATAATAATGATGGTGATTTTATATTTATAGTTATTGAAATATTATTAAAGTTTATTCATTTATGTCTACTCAAAGTAGATTTTTTTTTAAAATAATATTTTATTGAGAAAAAAATACATTTTGCCTCAATTAAGGGCATTGAGTATTTAGGATGAATGAAACACGAACATAACATATATACAATAAAATAAAAACAAGATTAATAAAACAAAATAAAACTTGGAGTTAAAATAAAATAAAACTTTGAATTAAAATAAAATAAAACTTGGAGTGACTCAAAGTAGTGTGGTGACTGAAAATTGTGTAATGCACACCTCACCAGATTTTTCTTTTTTTTTTTTTTATGTATTCGAGGTATTCCTTGCATAATTGAATTATATTTGGTATCGATTCTGCCTATATATATATATATATAGATAGATAGATAGATATTTTATTTGTTTTAAGGGGGTTCCCGGTACAAATAGAGCCTAGCATGTCTATTGTACAATAAGATGGTTTCACAAAATTACATACATATAATTCAAATATAAATAAAATTTACAATATTTAACGTTTAGAGTGGTTATATATATAATGTTCTAGATTTATAAAATTCCTGTCTCTAGAAGTTGTTATCAATCATTTGGTATCAATTCTGTCGCCTATATATATTTTAAATGAATGCTTTAAATTTTTTTAAATTATAAAATTCCTGTCCCTAGAAGTTATACAGAATATCCCACACTAATCAATTAAAATTTTAAAAGAAATTCTTCCGATTACAAATTATGCATTTTTCACATTTCTTTATAATTTTCAATAGCTGAATCGATATTTGCCCTCACGAACGATTTATAATTTTTTATCTTAAAATAAATTAGTCACCTAAAGCTTTGATTCTTTCCGTGATCAATGTAATTAGCATCATCATTATTATTTTATTTATTTTTTTTGCAATCAGCTAGTTCCGTTAACTCACGAATGACATTTTATTACGTTTTGTATCTAAATTTATTAATTTATTAGAAGCTGTGACAATAATATAACAGGCAATCCAACCTGTAATTTTATAGGCAGTAGAAGGCAGGCGTGCGCGCCACACGGGATTGTACGCCCAAGGCGTTACTGCCGCGCCCATAATTTTGAATTTAAATGTCTTTAGATCGATTTATTTCCTTTTTTTTTCTTTCTTTTTTTTTCAAATGGGTAGATAATAACTATACTGGAAATACCTCGGACCCATTGGAGTAGGAAGTCCACGCTTTAATAGGTCGCTTAATATCAGATCGTTTATCAATCTAAATTTGATAGGCGCGGGAAGTCAGTTTTACCAACATTTCTCCACAGACTGCTGCCTCGCCGATGGAAGTAATAAATAAAAGGTCATTTTTATCTTTTTTAATTACAGCGCAATTAGCTGAGAAATGGATAATGAAAAAAAAATACAGCTGTAACTGCCGAAACTTTAAATAAATGTTTCCATTATCCTAGAAACTAAATAAAAATATTTAAAAATTATTTTCCGTTTGACAAAACCAAAAATAAACAGTACGTAATATTCCTGTATTTTATAATAATTGTCGTTGGTTTCCTATTTACAGTTAATGTAATACTGTAATACAAATTGCCCTTGGGTTTTGCAGAATGTAATATTATTCGATAAATAAATATAGATTAAAAAAAAAACTAAATGTAATATAACAATAAAGTTTATTAATTTATTTATACTCAAAGAAGTGTGGTGACTGAAAGTTGTGTAAGTACAAATTTTGAGGTAGTGAGAGGGACAAAAATGATCTTTTCTTTTCCTGGGAGAGAATTTTTTTTTTTTTAATAAAAATAAAAATCGTGATTATTAAAAAAAGAATGAGAGACAGCAAATAAATTTTGGTTAAAAACCCAAACAAGTTAATTTTAAAATTATTATGCACAGGATAAAGTAGAAAATATGAAAGGCCCATATTTAAACAAATATTGTTTTGATTATTATTTAGTTGTTTTTGTTTTTGCTTCTGTTTATTTTATGTTTTCTGTATATATGGTGTGAATGTGTTCTTATCTCACTATAGTTAATGTCCGTGTGACATAATGTTATATTACTGAATAAATAAGTAAAAATGTTGATTTATTTCCCAAAAAAATTAAATTGTTTTATTTTTATTCCCTGTGTTTAAATAACGATCTGAGATCAGAACACTAACGCATGGAAGAGGACTAATAAAGAGCTCCTTACAGAGACTGGTCAATTAATATATTATGATATGAAGGCAAGGAGGTTAAGATGGGCGGGGTATGTAGGACGGAGCTACCCATCAGGAAGCCTCAAGACAACAAATGATGCCTCAATAGTAGACAAGTGACCTAGCTAATGTCCAAAAACTAGAAGAAGACCGGTTGAGGAGGAAAAAAAAATGTTTAAACGCTGTATTTAATTTTCAATCTATGCATACCTGATTCTCAAAAAGTTAAGAATGTCCGAGTGAAACAATATGTGTATATTATGAAACAATAAAACCATTTTTCAAGCATTCAACTTATGTATGGAATGGTCTTACTTTGTATTAAACTTCGTTCTTAATCGTTGTTAAAA
Source organism: Nezara viridula (assembly GCA_928085145.1). NCBI lineage: Eukaryota > Metazoa > Arthropoda > Insecta > Hemiptera > Pentatomidae > Nezara > Nezara viridula. Next base: position 135,004,774 of record OV725078.1, on the reverse strand, counting down.
TAATACTCTTAACGTTTTATGTGTGTAAAACAAATTTTTCCATTTTCCTATAAAATAAAACATTTAAAATCTTTCGCAGTCGTAAACCTATGACTTCCTGTCCTACAGTATCCTTTAATAACACCCCACTTATCCCTGTTGAACAAATCCGATATCTAGGACTCCACCTGGACAAACGTCTCACTTGGAATCCTCATACGAGACTGAAACGACAAGAAACAGCTCGACGTTTCCGCTTACTCCAACACTTACTAGACAAACGATCTAAGCTTCCAATTAATTACAAAAGACTCATATACATGACTATAATAAGACCTATTTGGACTTATGGAGTTGAGCTTTGGGGCTCCACTAAACCATCGAATTCCTCTCGTATCCAATCCCTACAATCCAAAATCCTTCGTAAAATCCTTAGTGCTCCTTACTTTGTCTCAAATAAAATAATCCATAAAGACCTTAATGTTCATATGTTTTCGATTTGGCCAAATCCAGATGCCTATCCTTCAATAGTAAAATTCATAACCATCCGAATCCTCTTGTTTCTAACCTTGCTTCCTCTTCAATTCCTGATAAGCCTCCGAGGTGTCTGAAAAGAAGATGGCCGCGTGATCTCCTTTTGTAGACATATTATTAGAGTGCTACCAGTGGGTAGTTTCTCAACAAGCGTTTTCATGTGATTATATTTCTGTGTACACATTTACTTGATGTATTTATATTAATACAGTTGTAAATATCATAAATAAAAATTAAAAAATCTTCCGCTTGACCAATCAAAAATAAATAGCACAAAAATAATATACAACTATTTTTTAATAAACATCTTTGGTTACTATTAATATTAAGCCAATGTTTCTAAACTCAGCGCTAATCCATTGATGGATTCTCGATGCCCATCAATCATCTCAGCGTTGAATTTCGAAAGTTGCCCTCTGTTACATCAATGAATTTAGGTTATAGTCTGAGTTTAAGAACTGTCCCATCTTTGTCAAAAAAGTTAAATTGGTCAAATGTCGCAGAACTTCAAAGTATCTCTCTATAATGTATTTCATTTTGATAGCCTATACTTGAAGGCTCAATTTAATTTTCAACTCTCCTGCACACATTCCCAAAATGTAAAGAATGTCGAAGTGGATCAATATTCGCATATTATGAAACAATAATACAATTTTTATTCATTTCAAACAATCAACTTGCATATTGAATGTATGGAATGACCGTATTTTAATTAAATTTAGTTCATATTTGTATTAATATTCTTATGCTTACATGTATTAAAAATAAACGTTTCCATTTCCCTAGAAACTGAATAAAAACATTAAATTTATTTCGTTTGACTAACCTATAAATAATAGTACATATATAGTATATAAGTATTTTATAATAATTTTCGTTGGTTTATATTTGGGCAAGTTCCAAATTAGTCCGTAGTACAGACCTATTTTTTATCGAATTATTAACATCCGGCTGTAACTTCATAAAATACTTCTTCTCATCGTAACCTACAAATATTTTGTTAACAAATATTTGAACTTAGGGCGTTTTCAATCTAGAGGTCGACAAACTTAGTCTATTTAATTAACTACTAAATACCCATTATTTAATTAAGTCCTAAATTTGCTTTCCACTTGGTTCGTAGGATAATTTAATCAGAAAATCGATTAAAAAAAAAGGTAATAAAATAAAAATAAGATAAAAATATTTGTCCGTTTGGCCTATAAAAGCTCGTTATTTTGACAATTTGGGAGTGTTGGTCACACCAAACGGCTCAATATTTTTGAAAGCCAGCTTTTTTCCCAACTTCATGCGGAAGTTATCTTATGATTCAAGTGGGAAGCAAATGGGTATTTACTTGTTTTTAGTCCCTAAAGAAATAAACAAAGTTTGCCGACCTCCAGGTTGAAAACTCCCCAATTCCGAAAATTTTCGTAAATAAAATATATGTTGGCTACGATGAGATGAAGCTTCAGCCGGATGTTAATAATTTGCTAAAAAGGGGTCTATACCACGGACTAAAACTCAGCGCTAATCCATTGAGAGATTTCCGATGCTCATCAATGGTCTCTGAAAGGGTCAACGCCCTAATACAAGTCAGTCTCGCATTTTTTCGATCCATGATAGTTTGGGCGGTATCATGATCAAACTAGGATTGGCGATATTATCGAAATATCGATATTTTTCTTGCGATATTCGATATTTTACCATAGGTAGTATCATTCCTTCGATATTATAATTTAAAAATTAAAATTATATCTATCGTTTTCGTAAAGTGTTAGGAATTATATATGATTCTGTTCGTTACAAAAAAAGTATACTTATCTTGGCTGTTTCATATAGAATTTAGTGCGTAGTAGAGAAATATACCGATATTTCGATGATATCGACTCTCAATGGCCATTCCTAGGTACAGTTGAATAGTAGTGTTGCCCAAATGCGAGACCGAGACGAGTCTTGGTCTTAAAAACTCAGTCTTGGTCTTGCGCAAGAGTCTCGCAACAGTCTTGCAGTTACTTATCAGCTTATTACGGTAGAGGTATTACTGTATTTTTTTAGATAGGACAAACCTAACTAAGCCCGAATAAAAAGTTAGAGAAATTATTTGCAAAAGTATATTGGTTTTACCAATTATTATAATATAGTAACTAAGATAGTCAAGTATTAGAAACTATTTTGCCTTGATTTTATTTTAAAAAATCGAATTTTTTAACTAATCCTGGTCTTGATCTTACAAAGTGCAAAACCTAGACCGATTTTGGGCAACACTATTGAATAGAGCGCGTGGGACCCTTTTTACTCAGTAAATTCAATTTGCCCAACTATGTTAGTTAGAATCTTCTAAATCCAAGGCCACAAATTGTCAAAGAAATCTATGTAGGATGAAAATCTATGGGTGAATGGAAGACATAATTGGTTGAACGGAAATCTCTGAAAAAAAAGCTGAAGATGACGAAGATGAACAGAAACTAAAAATGGATTTTATTAAGGAGGGGGGTTAATTGATATTTCAATTAATTAATTAAAGTGGAAAATAACATATTTTTTGATGCGCCGAAGTGCTAGAGAATCAATATTTAAATAATTAATTTTCATATTTCAAAAATGTTTATAATATTATAGCCCTATATTAATATCGATATTGGGCTTTCGACATCGCATCTCTAGTTCCAACCTACTCAAAACTAAACCACACTTAATTATAATATAAGTTAGGTGGAGAGGAATTTCATCTGCCAGTTTCATTTAAAATACCTGAAACAAACAAGTTACACAAAAATGTAATAAACAGTAGGTATGGTATTGATGTTTTCCTAACGGAGTGGCTGAAATGAAGTGTAAGTCAATGAACATGTGATTATCAAATATTATTCTATAAACAAACTTAATACTAATGTTTATAGCAAATTATATTGAGACATCGCATTCGTCAGTCGGGTGTCCTTATGAATTATTCACAACGGAATAATTATCCTAATTCGTGAAGTGCAGCGGTGAGTTAGGACCGATTAACCGGTTTTGCTTGGTAATTCATAAATATGTTAATTTACGTCGTTCATACGGGGGTTTCAGAGAGAGAGAAGGACAGAGAGAGAGGGAGTGAGAGAGAGGTTGTATAAGACATGGATGGTAGCGCCGGGAGAGGATAAAGTAGATATATAGGTGGAGGGAGGTAAAGAATCAGTAAAGAGAAATCCCTGTTATTCTTGATAAATATACCTTTCCAACTTGATTTAATGTTAATAGCATGTTTGGTACATGTACTTAGGGGTTGGGCGTATGGCCGCTTCCTCGTTAAGGAAGCCCCTTTTGGAAGTAAAATCAGTGAACTGGTGGTAGTTGATACTTTTCCCTAACAAATATAAGACAAATGGATTTGCCAAAACACGGCAGCATTAGCCTACTTATTTTAACTCTTGCTTGATATAGAGCATAGGGGGGAACCGACCGCTGTAAGGTTAGCATAGGCGTAGACTTTCAATTTTGATAGAGCGAGGGGGGAAAGGATAAACAAAAAAACAAAACAAAAAAAAACGGGAGTTTTTATTGTGTGGTTAATTCAACCTAATTATTTGAAACGAATAAATATAATATTGAATATTTAAAATCAATTTGTTTATATATTTATATTGTAAGGATTATTATTTTTTTTATTTTAATTATTATATATATTTGTAAATATCTAAAAAAAAATACAATTGAATATACAACATATTTGTTAAGATTAAACTCAGGGGAGAGGGGAGGCAGCATTCATACCTTTGGTACATTTCTAGAACTTATTCAGATAAAAATGAATAATGCAAAAAAGTAAAAAAAAAAAAATCTTTGATTTCTTAGGTAGGTAGGGTAGGAGTTCTATCGTGATAAATTGCAGTATTATTAGTGAGTACAACCTCAAATAAAAATACGTTTTTCACAGTCCGAACAGACACATTTTTGAATGTTTGGCAATTGAGTGTTGCAGTAATCGGTATATACGAGCAGTTTCTTGTCGTTTTAGTCCTGCATGATGATTTGATATCACTAGTGTCTATGGAGCAAAATATTTTTGAGGAAAAGTAATTGAGGAAAAAGCCTCCCTCCCCTCCTCAGCTTAAGAATTAACTAAGATTCGCCTCCAGTTTCTAAAATATATATATATTTCTTCAAAGTACTATTTTTGTACTTGCAAGAAAAAATGTTACTTACGTAAAAAAAATACTTTAATACTTTTATCCATTATTCCTCCTATTTATGGTGTCCCAATTTCTTCAGCTCACAAATTGTTACTAGAATAAATGAAAAAAAGGGACATATGGATTCAAAAAAGATGTATATAACATTAAATTAAAAAAGCTTATGTACCCTTTTCTACCCTCCGATTATATGAATCACACTTGAATCTACCAAGACTATATTTATCTGGTTACTCCTTCCGACATACACTCATAGATATTCATATATTTGACTTTTACTTACTCATGTATGAAATATATATTAAGGGAAAACAACAATCTTGAGAATTTTCTTACCTGATATTTTCAAAGAAATACAATAAAAAACTTTAAAATATGATCGTTCCGACTGCTCCAACACTTACTAGACAAACGCTCTAAATTTTCCATTAATTACAAAAGACTTATCTACATAACTATAATAAAACCTATATGGACATACGGAGTTGAGCTCCACCAAACCATCGAATTCCTATCGTATCCAATTCTTACAATCCAAAATCCTCCGTAAAATCCTTAATGCTCCATACTTTGTCACAAATAAAACCATTCATAAAGACCTCAATGTACCATATGTCGCTGATTGAGCTCGAGCCAGATATCTATCCTTTCATGATAAACTCCAGTCCCATCCAAATCCCCTTGTTTCCACCCTTGCTTCTTCCTCGATCCCTGATAATCCTCCTAGGCGACTGAAAAGGAGATGGCCTCGTGATCTTCTTACTTAGAATTATTTAGGGAGTGCTACCACTGGGTAATAACTCTTCAAGCCTGTTCATGTCATTATTTATAATTTGTGCATATTTACTAGTTGTATTTGTAGGCAGTTGTAAATTTCATTAAATAAACAAACAAACAAACAAAATATGATCGCTTAATAAAATGGATATAATCAGCAGATAAACACTGTTTTTAAATACTTAAATTATAAAATTATAATGTTTTAATTTCTGAGATATTTTTATCCGTGCGTTTTGTAATACGGCGCGTTTTGTAATCCAACCAATCGAAGTGTTTTTGCATATGGATTAAAATATCTCAGAAACTAAAATTCGTACAAGCATACTGTAAGCAAGAAAAATGTTCAGCATTTCAGTCTCTTTCTAATGACCTGTTATTCAAAATTGTATCTTAACGCGACGAAAAGAACATTTTCTTTAAATGCTCTAAAATTTTGAATTTTTGGATGGGTTCAAATGCCCCTAAAATCTTAAATCGACGTGTCTGAGCTGGCAGACGACTATTTTTGTAGTAACTAAAAAGAATACTATCAACCTGTTTACTTAAAATATTACGGCCGTTTCGGCCCTGGCTCCAGGTCTACCAATTTTCACGTGATTTTCCTGTCACAACTCATACACACACTAACGGATCCAGGATTTAATTTTGGGGGGCTTCAGCCCGAAAGATTTTTTTTTTCATATACAAATAACGATAATTAATTTGAAAAAAAATAAAGAAGTTAATTACCTATATGAAATGGTGTTTAAGTGGTTCTTGAAGTCCTATTAAATATAATTACACGAACAAGAATACTTTAAGAGATAGTTTTTAATATTTTTTTTCTGTAAAACATGGTTATATTTTACCATTTTGGGGGGGCTTCAGCCGGAAAGCCCCTCCCCCCGTAGATCCGCCTGTGCATACACACAACTATTTTCAGACCCATTTGGACTTCTTCTCATCCTCTGTCAAATTCTTAATGTTCCTTATTATGTCACAAAAAAAAATTATCCATATTCCACTTTTTTCTGGCTTGGACCGAAATAGATATTCCCTCTTTTATTCCAAGCTCCTTGGGCATCCAAATTTGCTAGGTTTGTTATCTTTCATCCAAACCCGTTTTTTGACAACACTCTGAATCGTCTGGGAAGAAGAAAAGAAGAAGCTTCCTTTATTAAAATAATTATTGAAGTGAGTAAAATGGATAGTCTCTCCATAAGTTGCTATTATGTTTTATACTCTAAGAGCAAATTTTCCTATTGTATTTCATTTATAAAAGAATAAATTTCTTTATAAAGTATATGAATGGATAAAAAAACAACTTCGTGAATCCATGACGTGTTGAAATTAAATTTTAGACCCGAGGTTCCCACGATTTTCAAACAGGAAACTGGGTTTTCAAAACTATTTAGAGATCATTTAGAAATTCAAGGTGAGAAATAATACGAACTATTTCATGATATTTAGCGATAGTTAAAGCCAAGGTTTGGATAATTTTTGGTTAATTATTTTTTTCAGAAAATCATGTAATAGTTATTATATTTGATTTTTAATTTAAAAAGCATGCCTGATTTATTAATAAAAAATTAACCTTTAATATTAACTGATTCTATTAAAAATAATGATCACTCACTGAGTGATATGGCACTACATAAATAACAATAGTTAAATTTTGATTAAAAAAAAATGTTGATTTGAAAAAAAAAAAAATAATAAACATAAACTTTTACACACAAATTAATATGTATTTATACGTTATTAATTTAATTATTACAGTATTATACAAAAATTATTACTATTGTTTATTGAAAATAATGATCAGAATATGATTTTAATCACTTATGATCAAAAATAAAAATCGCTCTTAATCGCTCATCAAATGATTTTTCAAAAATTCCAGATAAAGATTTTGATTAGATTTTATTTTGATATTTTTAATTATCGATTTCAAACCCCTTTTAGCTATTGACTAGATATCTTAACAAATAATACTCCGAAAAAGAAGGTTTCAGATTTTTTTTTTTTTTGTTTGCTGATTAGGTATCAAGGAACAAATTTAGTCACCTGACCTCCAGCCGAAACCTGACTTCGTAAACTCATTATTATGTTATAAAATTTCATTACCACACTGTTGTCAATAAATCTCTTTCATTATTCATGACATGAAGATAAGTTTGGACTACGCTCTTATATCCTCAGACTGTACGAACCAACCTTGAATCTGTTATCACTAAATTTATCTGGTTACTCTTTTCGACAAACGCTGATAATATATTCGTATATTTTACTATCACTTACCCATATATGAAATATGCAGTAAAGAAAATTATAGCAATCGTTAGAATTTTCTAATTTCGAGGTTTTTAAATGAAAGGCACGTTCCAAGATCCTTTGAGTCCAAATAAGGAAGTCCCGCAAAAAGGATTGTGTATGTGAACATGTTAGCTCAAAAACAAAACGACGTACGAAACTGATATAACGGGACTTGAGCTTTAGGTATATGGCCTAGATATTACAGTAACTTTGTCACTAAAATCAACTAACCAGAAGTGTACACTGTACATAACTGATTTTACACAACTTTCTCCCTAAATATTTTTTATGATAAACCAAAAATATATAATGTAAAGAATTGTCATATATGATATTAATAGTCTTAAATTTTTATTTACAACTAAATTAATATTCTCAAGATTTGATAATTTCTTAAAAACTTTATTTTCTACTGAAAGTAGGGTTGTAAATGAAGTATGATGCATCTCATCCGACTTATTTTTTTTTAGAGAAGAGTCTTGAATTTTTTTCGATAAATAAGCAAGTATATTTTAGTGATGTTCATGCCCTATTGTGAGAAAAAAAAAATTAATTTACAGAAAACTTTTCAAATGAACTTTTTTAAACAGAAATAAATTAAAGGAAACTTACTAAGGTTCAATAAATAACAAGGAAAATTAAAATAGTGAGCAGTTATCTGGTTTTCCCAGACCTTATGTTTTTTTTACAGTATTCTCTTGTGGGGAATTTATGACAGTTTGTAGTAATTATTCTTACAGAAGAATAATGAACACATACAAACATATATTCATATGTTAGTTTTATTTTGGCCAATCCCAACATTCCACTGTTCAACAAGGACTCCGAGTTGTTGATCATATTTCCTCAGCCCTAGAAAACAAGGAATACTGTTCGGGTGCATTTCTGGACATTGCACAGGCATTTGACCGGGTATGGCACTCCGGACTGCTCTTCAAGCTTAAAATCCATTTACCTCAGTCCTTGTACCTAGTCCTCCGATCCTACCTCTCTGACCGCTCCTTCCGAGTTCGCTGTGGAACAGAATTTTCCAATATCTACTCCGTTAAAGCCGGTGTTCCCCAAGGCAGCGTCTTGGGTCCCGTGCTTTACATCCTCTTTACTGCTGACATCCCTGTTCATCCCGATACTTTTCTTGCAACATTCGCTGACGACACCGCAATCTTATCATCCAACTCTGATCCCAACATAGCATCCTTAAATCTCCAAAACCACCTCACCTTGATTGAGCACTGGTGTAATAACTGGCGCATTAAAGTTAATGAATCTAAATGCCAACATATTACCTTTACACTCCGACGCAGTTCCTGTCCACCAGTACACTTTAATTCCATCCAGCTTCCTTACTCAGACACAGTCCGGTATCTTGGCTTTCATTTAGACCGAAGACTAACGTGGAACCCACATACTAGACTCAAAAGACAAGAACTCAACCGACGATACTAAACAGCTATACAGACTACTAAACAGAAAATCCAAACTTTCTATTGAAAACAAATTACTTATCTACAAGACAATACTGAAACCTATATGGACATACGGACTTGAACTGTGGGGGACAGCAAAAGCTTCTAACATCAAACGCATTCAATCCTTTCAATCTAAAGTCCTTCGAACAATAGTTGATGCTCCGTTCTATGTAAATAACAAAATCCTACACCATGACCTTAATATCCCATTTGTCCTAGACCTTATTCCAGAAAAATTCTCCAAATTTCACCAAAACCTTACCTATCATCCAAATCCCCTTGCACAATCTCTATCCAGCACCACCCATCCTTACAATCCTCCTCGAAGGTTGAAGCGGCAGTGGCCCAGAGACCTTTTGTAAATAAGCATCTATTGGAGTTTTGGCAATGGCCAGATCCTCCACTCAAGCCCGAGTGTGTATGATTAGGTTAGTTCTTTTGTTTATATACATTTATTTTATTTTATTGTATTTATTTTTATTTTATTTTATTGTATTTATTATTATTAAGTTTCTGTATTATTTATTTATTTATTTTTATTGTAAATAGAGTGTGAGTGTGCTTTCTCTGATCACTATTATAAATGTCCTTGATGTGACAGAATGTAATATTTCTAAATAAACAAATAATAAAAAATTTTGGCCAATAACCATTTCCTCTCTTGTTACATTAAATCTATAAAAAAGACTTTATTTGAAACATTGAGTAGTATATGAAATTATTAATATTTACATTCCTCAATTAATTTCGCATATTATATACCTTTATACTAACTACGTCTCACTATAACTAACAATAACGATTTATTAAATATATTGAAAAGAGGTTGGTTGGGGTGTTCATATATTAACACATACAAGTAACAAAGTAAAAGTAAATAAATTATATATTTTTTTTTTTCCGACGTTTCGGTCCAAGGTTTAAGCCTTCATCAGTGCTAAGAAAAGACATATGAGAAACTAATAAAAATAATAATATTTAGGTAAAAGCTATAGTATAATAATATTTGAGTAGAATAAACTTAGCATTAATAAAATATGTGTAAAGGGAAATATATGAAACGTCTTTAAAAATAAAAATAAATATAATTTATTTATTTGTACTTTCTTCTTGTTTGACTGAGATCACCTCAACCAACTTATTTTCAATATATCTACGGCAGTCATATAATTCCATAGTTGATTTAATATTAATCCACTATAATTTATTGAATAGCTATAAATTTCTATATTGAAAAACTGGAATTTGTTCGGTTTAAGACTCTAAATGGAATACAAAAATATCTGTTCAGGTTTCACTGATCACATTTTGATTAAAATATGAATCTAATTACGTATAATCATGTTTTAAAAATATCATCAGTTCCGGTCAAATATCATCTTCCAATTGCTATTTAGAATTTCTCTTTGGTATTCGTATTAAGGGAGATTCGTTACCTAGTTCGTATTACAGTAGAGCATCGATTTTCATTTTCACTTCTTTTAACTTTCCAAGTCTTTTTTTGTGCTACGATTCTCCCATTGTTCGAAGCAGGGGACAGCAATATTTTTATTATCCAATCTCTCGTTTATGTACCCATTCGATTTCTTTTTAAATTGATAAAAAAGTATTATTGTATTATGATATATCATAAACTCTATCATATCATCAACAATCATCGTCCTTCCTACGCCTACAACCTTCTCCAATTCAAGTCCTCAGTCCACTCTCTCTCCACAAGATCTCGACCTTCCGACCTTTACATTCCTTCTCACAGATCTGCCTCGTTCCAAAACTCCTTTATTGCACGTTCTGTTAGTTTCTGGAATTCCCTTCCTATCAAAATTCGAAATTCTTCATCCTTATCTACATTCAAAACCCTCCTATTCCAATTCCTGTCCCAAACATAGTCAGGCACCAGCTAACCTTTTATGTAAAATTACATATTATCTATAAGACCATATTCACATATAGCTCATAACCCAAATACTTATTATAGATTCGACTTTCTTTTTTTTTTTTTTTTTTCAACAGAAACAGATTTTACTGTTAAGAAGAATATACATTTATTTTTTCTGTATTTTTTATTTTTTCTAAAAGGGTTTATTTATATTTTAACATTGTACATAGTTTTAAGTATCTTAGTATGGTTTCAAGAGTTTTTTATATAGATTTTTTTATTTTATTTTTTATATAGTATGTATAACCAATATTTTTTTCTTTTCTTTTTTTTAATAACCTATCTTTATCTTAATTTGTTATGTTTGTTTTTATCTGGCCAGATGTAAAATTTTAATTTCTGTACTTTTTTGTTATTCTGAAGGGACTTCGTCCTAGAATAAAATTATTTTTCTATTCTATTCTATTCTATATAAAGGTATAATTGTACCTGGCATTTCATAATTTTCATTGGGTGGTCTGAGTTTAAAGAATCCTTGTTTAATGTCTTTTTTTTTTTTTTTTGGTTTGGTTTGGTAGAGCCCCATAGCTCAACTCCGTATGTCCATATAGGTATTGTGGCCCAAAATCGGACTTGGTCTTGCACTTTGCAAAACCAAAACCAGGACTGGTAAAAAAAATTGATTTTTTGAATAAAAATGGTTACTAATACTTGACAATCTTAGTTACTAAATGTAAATAATTAGTATAACAAATAAACTTTTGCATTTAACCAAGACTCATCTCGGTCTCGCATTTGGGCAACATTAGGTGTAGTACAAATTTTATTCATTAATATGAATCTAAACCATTTTCATAATATTAAATCCTATTTGATTTTTTATTACAGCTAAAATATAGTACTACATCAAATGGCCCGACAACTTTTAAAATTTAAATTTTCAAAGTATAATTTGACTAATTTATATGAAACTATACTAAAAATAATGTATCAGGATACTTCGATACTTGCAATGTCACAGAATGCGATGCAGTTATAATATAAAAATATATATTTCAATTGATAAGTTGCATTTTTTTTTTTTTTTACTTATTTATTGAAAAATATTACAATCTGTCTCTATGACATTTATAATAGAGTTCACAGATCACATTCACACTCTATGTACAATAAATAAAATAAATTATACAGAAAAATAATATATATATACAATAAATAAGAATAAAATAACCTAAAAATAAATAAATAAAAATAACACATACACACCTATATACAATAGATAAGTTGCATTAAAGAAAATAAGAGGGACAGGATAATTCGTAACCTACAACGTCATAGAATATGGGAGCCTAGCTCAATCCTATACACTAGCGGATCCAGGATTTAATTTTGGGGGGGGGCTTCAGCCCGAAAGCTTTTTTTTTCATAAAAGTAACGATAATTACTTTGGAAAATAAGAAATAAACTAATTACCTATATGAACTGATGTTTAAGTGATTCCTAAAGCCCTTTTATATGTAATTACACGAATAATTGTACTTTAAGAGATAATTTTTTCCGATAAAACATGGTTATATTTTACCATTTTGGGGGGGGGGCTTCAGCCCGAAAGTTCCCCCCCGTAGATCCGCCCGTGATAGGTGTTAATTTGGTAACTCTGTAATTAAAAAAGAACGTGGTCTGCCAAGGGACAATAAGTTAAGCGCTGTGCTGCCGCATGCCAGAAGAGAAACTCCAAATATACTGCTGACCAGAAGGGAAGGCGTGGTACTGACTCGGCAGAGGATCGGACACACTCGGCTTACCTTCGGGCTTTTAATGAGGAACGATTCTCCACCTCAATGTATTTCCTGCGGGGTACCTCTCACAGTGATCCATATCCTAACCGAATGTTATGCATTCCAATCTCTTAGGGAGCAACATCTCTTCATAACTTTGAAGAATCACTTCAAAAGTAACCTAATGCTAACAAAAACTTAAAATTGTTTCTTAAGAAAACCAAAATATTTCACAAACTTTAATCACGAAATTTCATTCAAAACAAAGTAAACTTTCAATATTTTGATAAAATAATTTACAAATTTATGATAATCTAAATTTATTGTGTTTGTATTTTATTTTATTCTTGAAATTTCCAACTGTATTAAATTACAAATACAACTAGTAAACATGAAATAAATAACTTGACGTGTACAACATAAAGAGAAACTACCTATTGGTAGCATTCCAATTATATTTCTATATTAGAAGGTCCCGAGGCCATCTTCTTTTCAGACGCCTCGGAGGGTTATCAGGAATAGAAGAGGAAGCAATGTTGGAAACAAGAGGGTTCGGATGGTTCAGAAGTTTATTATGGAAGGATAGGTATCTGCATTGAGCTAAATCGGAAACATAAGTACATTAAGGCCGTTATGGATGATTTTATTTGTGACAAAGTAGGGAGCATTGAGGATTTTAAGAAAGATTTTGGATTGTAAGGATTGGATACGAGATGAATTTGATGGTTTAGTGGATAGATAGGTCTTAGTATAGTCATGTACATTATGTCTTTCGTAATTAATTGAAAGTTTAGAGCGTTTGTCTAGTTAGTGTTGGAGTAAGCGGAAACATCGAGCAGTTTCTTGTCGTTTCAGTCTTGTATGAGGATTCCAAGTGAGACGTTTGTCCAGGTGGAGTCCAAGATATCGTATTTGTTCAAGAAGGATAAGTGGGTTGTTATTAAAGGATACTGTGGGACAGGAAGTCATAGGTTTACGACGCATCAAAAACTTAAAATTGTTTCTTAAGGAAACCAAAATGTTTCCCAAACTTTGATCAGAAATTTCATTCAAACAAAGTAAACTTTCAATATTTTGATAAAATATTTGACAAATTTATGATAATCTAAATTTGTTGTATTTGTATTTTAAATTTTTAACTTAAATTTTATCTCTTAACTATTGTTCGGCTCTAGACATTCGGTGTCCCCGGGCGTCATCTTTCCCTCCCTTAAAAATATTAAATTTATTTCTTACCTGTTTAATATTATGTAATATTTTAATTTTATTGCATTCAACATTTCTCTAATAGTTGCTTTATTGGTGGAATAAAATTACTTATTTTTATACGTTTAGTAACTTTTTTTTTATTTCTTATAAGTGGGAAGCGCCCCTAAAGATAGACCGGCGCCCCCAGTTGGCGCCCCTCCAAGTAGGTCGCCCTAAGGCCGGCAATGATTGTAATTTTAAAGATACAAATTTTAACCATTCCATATGTAATTGTAAATTTTTATTTTAAAACTCTGTTAACTCTTATTCTTGTAACCTTTCACTTTTGATTGTGATTGTTTTGTTAATCTTTTCTTGTTGGAATTTCTAATATTTAATTTTAATTGTTTTTTTTTAAACTTTACTTCTTTCAAGGATATAACTTTTAATTTAAATTATTTTTGTAAACGTTTCTTCTTGCAAAGTTAAATTTAGATTTTCAAATTGTTTCTGTTAACTTTATTCTTTAAATCGATAATTTTAAATTTTAATCGTTTCTGTTAAATTTTCTTCATTTAACTTTAACTTTTATTTTTAATTATACCCATACTTGTAAATTTTCTAATTTTAACTAAATTGTACTTTAATATCAAGTTGTAATTATTTCCAATTTCATAAATTAATAACAACGGCAAAATGTTATCTGTTATCTTTAGTCTTGTTATCTATGTGTTAGTAGTGGTTCGTCTGAAAACAGTGATATAGGGCGAAAATGACCCTGGTGGCCGGAAAGCCTAAAACATTTTATAAATAAATAATTAATTAAAAAAATATTCGGTCTTCAAGTAAATGAAGATAAAACAAAATATTTGGTAATAAGACTAAAATTCCACCCAAACCACAGGATCTGCATAGAAGGAAATCATTCTCGAGATTAAACAATTTACATATATCGTTTCCACAGTTTTTTTTTTTTTTTTTTTTTTTTTTTTTTTTTTTTTTTATTGAATAATAATACAATCAGCCACTGTTGGAGGGCTATAAGTATTAAGGCTAAAAGTTCTCATTCATACAGTATATACAAGTAATACAGAAGTAACTATAAATATAAAAGTAAATAAATAATACCTATAAAAAAAAATGTAAATCAATAGAAAAAAAATAAAATAAAATAAAAAAAATAAATAAACAAAATAAAATAAAAACTTCTAAACACATTCATACCTATATACATTCGCCCAGGAATCTCCGAGCC
Organism: Nezara viridula; assembly: GCA_928085145.1. Taxonomy (NCBI): domain Eukaryota; kingdom Metazoa; phylum Arthropoda; class Insecta; order Hemiptera; family Pentatomidae; genus Nezara; species Nezara viridula. The sequence continues at coordinate 134,989,460 of OV725078.1, read as the reverse complement.
AGCCTTTTCTCCCCACATGTGGAAAGCAAAGCAGGACTCCAGAGATCCCAGTGCCACTTTTCCAGCCGCATCACTAGTATTAAAAGCCAGTGGAGGCTGAAGGAGGGCACTAGAGCCACAGATGCTCAGGACTTGAGTGGAGAAGCTGGCCATTGCCAGGACTCCAGAAGCATATTTACAATAGATCTCGCGGCCACTGCCGTTTTAACCTTCGAGGGGGATTGTAGGGATGGTGGGAGCTGGATAGGGATTGAGCTAGAGGATTTGGATGATGGATAAGGTTCTGGTGAAAGTTTGAGAATCTGGATGGGATGATGTCGAGGACAAAAGGGATGTTAAGGTCATGGTGTAGGGTCTTATTTGTGACATAATATGGGGCATTGGCTATTGTTCTAAGTACTTTGGACTGGAAGGATTGGATGCGTTTGATATTCGAATGTTTAGCAGTTCCCCACAGTTCAAGTCCGTAGGTCCAGATAGGTTTCAGTATTGTCTTGTAGATTAAAAGTTTATTTTCAATCGAAAGATGAGATGTCCTGCTTAGTAGTCTATATAGCTGGCCATATCGTTGGTTAAGTTCTTGTCTTTTAAGTCTCGTATGTGGGTTCCAAGTTAGTCTTTTGTCTAGAAGGAAGCCAAGGTAACGGACTGTATCTGAGTAGGGAAGTGGTATTGAATTGAAAAGGATTGTGGGACAGGATCTGCGTCGCAGAGTGAAAGTAATATGTTTACATTTTGCTTCATTGATTTTAATGCGCCAGTCGTTGCACCACTGCTCAATCAAGGAGAGGTGAGATTGTAGGTTTTGAGATGCTATTTGAGGATCTGAGTGGGAGGATAGAATGGCAGTATCATCGGCAAATGTAGCTAGGAAGGTATCGGGATTTGGAGGGATATCGGCAGTGAAAAGGATGTAGAGAACTGGACCCAAAACACTGCCTTGTGGAACACCAGCCTCAACTGGATAGTAAGTGGAGAATTCGGTGCCGCAACGGACTTGGAAGGAACGATTTGAGAGATAGGATTTGAGGACTAGGTATAAGGATTGGGGTAAATGGGTTTTGAGCTTGAAAAGCAAGCCATCGTGCCACACCCGGTCGAAAGCTTGCGCTACGTCCAGAAAGGCACCAGTGCAATATTGCTTGTTTTCAAGTGCAGAGGATATATGGTCCACAACACGAAGGCCTTGTTGGACAGTGGAATGTCTTGAGCGGAATCCAAATTGATGAGAAGGGATGTTGTGGGATTCGAGTATGGGTAGGATGCGTTTGAGGAGGATTTTTTCAAAGATTTTTGAGAGGATAGGGAGTAAACTTATCGGTCTGTAGGATGATGTGTTATTAACGGGTTTGCCTGGTTTTGGAAACAGCACGATTATGGAGTGTTTCCACATCAAGGGAAAGTTGGTAGTACGAAGGATGCAATTATATAGATAGGTCAGGAATATAATTGATTTTTTGGGAAGTTGTCTAAGGATTTGTGAAGTGAGGAGATCATATCCAGGGGATTTTCGGGGTTTTAATTTGTTTATGAGGAATTTGACCTCAGAGGGGTTAACAGGTTTTGGAGGTAGAGAGAGAGGAATTGGTGAAGAGAGGAATTCTTTAACTTCAGCAGTGTGGGTGGGATGGAGTTCGGGATGGGGAGTGAATGTGTAGGATAGATGTTTAGCAAACTCTTCAGCTCTATTCGCATCTGACGAAGCCCAGGAACCATCATCACGGCGGAGGGGGTGGGAAATGGATTGGACTTTAAGGATTTTTTTAGTTACAGTCCAGAGGGAGTTATCACTAGATGTTAATGAGGAAAGGTAGGAATTGTAGGATTGGGTTCTAAAGATATCCAGTTTCTTTTTTACCTGTTTGGAATAATAGTTATACGATTTCCGGTCATCAGGATGCCTGGTTCTTTGCCAGAGGGCCCTAGAGCATCGTTTGCTATGGATAAGGTCCAATAGGTCTTGGGGTAGAGGATTTATACTGAGGTGTTTTTTGGGACGATCAGGTGAGGATGCAGTCCAAACTGCTTGCTGGATCAGCTTAGTAAAGGAGTCCACTGCATCGTCAAGGTCTTCAGGTGTTTTTAAGGAAACTCTGAGGTCTATATTATCATCCAATATTTGACGGAAAAGGTTCCAGTTAACTGGTCCCCTGATAAATGAAGGAGAGGATGATTTAGGAATGGGTGATGTGGAAGCGGTTAGGACTATAGGACTGTGGTCTGAGGAAAGATCATCAAGCCTTGAAATGGAACAGTGTAATGATCCTAGACCTTTGTGTAGGAAAAAGTCTAGAAGGTCGGGATTGCGGTTGGGATCTGTTGGCCAGTATGTGGGAGTATTAGGTGAAAGGATGTTGCTGCGATGGGAATTAAGTGCAGATAGCAGTGTTCGCCCTCGGGAATTTGTGGATCTGGCTCCCCATTGTTGGTGTTTTGCATTTAAATCTGCACCTAGGATGAAATGGTGTCCTAAGGAATTCAGGAAGGAAATTATTTGGGATTCGGAAATGGGTATTTTAGGCGGGGAATATGCCGCAACTAATGTTATTGGGTAAAGGGAAGTTTGGATTATTACAGCAGTGGATTGTAGGAAATTATGGGTTGGTAAGGGAAATAAATGATGGGAGAGAGATCGGTGGATAATTATAGCAGTGCCAGCATGTGCTGTTCCATCAGGATGATCGGTTCTATAAATATTGTAGCCAGGAACGTTGATTTGTCGTTTGTTGGTTAGTCGGGTTTCAGTTATTAGTGCTATGTCGATGTTTTTGTCATGTAATAAGATTGTCAGTTCGTTGATGTGATTTCGAATACCATTCGCATTCCATAGGAGAATGGAAAGGGATTTGGTTGAGGACATTTATGGATTTCTCGGCGGTGGAATGAGGTTGGATATAACATTGGTAAGTAATGAAATAAGAGGGGTGATAAGGGATCTAAATTCAGAGAGGAAAGAAGTTAATAGGCTTGTGAGGTCAGTGGAATTGGAAGGAGGAGGAATGTATGTCTGGGTATTGAACCTAGGTTCAGGGATGGAGGGATGTGGGTCTTGAGGTTGATTTGTGAATTCTCGAGGTTGAGGTTCTTGTGGCAGGGCCTGAGATTGAGTGTTTATAGTGTCTCCTTTGAACATCTGAGCATAGGTCACTCTTCCGTTCACTGTTCTAGAGGGTTGTCTTGGTGGCCTGGATGTCCCTTCTTCTCTAGGAGTTGCGTACATTCTTGTTTTTAATTCTTTGTATGTTTGACAACCCTTGTAGTTGGCAGGGTGCCCTTGGTGGCATAAAGCGCATACTGCAGGTGAAGTTCTAGACTTCCTACATTCTTCTGTTTTGTGTTGCTCACCACACCTCACACATCTAGGAATGTGATGACAATATCTTTTCGTATGGCCATAAGCCTGACAGTTATGGCATTGAACGATATCGCGCTTGGTGTAAGGCTTTTCCACAACAACGCTGGTGTAATAAAGGCGTGTGACCTTGTAGATGTCTTCGACCTGGGGCGTTCGGTCAAGGTCAACGAAGAATAGTGGGAGCGGTATTTTACTTTTTATTCCAGGCTGTTCTCTATCCTCCTTGAATATGTTCACTATCTGGCGAACATGGAATCCCATACCCACGAGCTCTTCTTTTATAGCATCAGTTGGCGTAGATGGGTGCAGTCTTCTGATAACGACCCTGAGCGCCCTCTCTTGACGCAGTTGATACGTGTGGTAATCCGCCTTGGTATCAGATAAATATTTTATAATTTTTCTGTAAGTTTCTGGAGTGTCGGGCATTAATTTAGTGTCATTGGTGCGGCTTTGGCATAAATATTTTCCTGAGCCCACTAGGTTATTCAATTGGTGACACATTAACTGAAAGTTTTTAATATTCCTAAGGAATATTGGTGGGGGTTTGGGTTCCCTGGGGGTGGGTGCTGCTTCCATTTCTTCGTTTTGTGTATTAGATAGCACTTGAAATGGGTTCTGAGTAAAAAACGGCGATTCTTCCCCAGTCTGAGTTGTCTCATGATTGTTTTGTTGTTGTGAGGTACCAGGTTGGGGATCCACTTCTTCAACAGAGCTCCCTGGTGTGGCTGGTGGAGTATTTCTTTTCGAACGCCTTGTTCTTTTTTTAATAGGAGAACTCATTGTAGTATCGAGGCTCCTGGATCTAGTATTTTTACCCTTGCTCGACATTAGCATATGATAATATCGCATTTCATATTATAAGTGATAGTAAAAATTGTAAAATGAGAAGTGAAAACAAAATTTTTTTTTTTTTTTAAACACGGAAATATATACGCGTGCTTAGAGAGGACTGATCGGCACAGAACCTCCTTGGACGGAGAGCCAGAGCCCACTGGGGGGATTAGCGATGTTATGGCCGGCCGCTATCAGTAACTAACCTGAGGTCTATTTACACTGTTCACTATTGAGCTGTAAATAAGTGATTACTCACCTTATTCTTTTGTTCAGTAACAAACTTAATTGTTAATATAACAGGTAACACTGTTGTTTCACATTAAAGTTGAACACTGCCACTATTAATGAAGAATTTTGTAAGAGATGACCTGACGTATGTTTAACTTAGGCTAACGCATGCGCAGAACTGAGTTTCCACAGTAACCTCAGTGAATAACCAACTGTCGGAAATATACCAGTATAACATGCACAAACATAGTTCAAAGGGATTGAAATCCTGAAAAATCTAAAGGAATCTTAAATACGGTGTGAAGAATACTTTGATAAGAATTTAAATCCAGGGGCTGAGAGACCTGGGTACTTCTAACAAGCATCCTTTATAGCAGCGGATTTTTTAAAAAAAATTACGTTTTAACAGTTTTTGTGAAACTTTATTGGAAAAAAGTTCCATTTTAATCATTTTTGTGAAACTTTTTAGGAAAACAATTTCTTAAAATAAAAGTTTTAAGGAAGTTTTTTGTAATGAAGTACCAAGTTTATGGCCAAAGTTTGACATTTATTGAACTTCCCAAGAAACGTTCCATTAAATGGAAACTAGAGAGTAATTGGGCTTAGATTAGAGTTATAATTTGTCCGAAATGAATCACACATGATTCTAGTGTGTCGATAGTTTGAGGAGCTATGGATAAAAAGTGATGTTTTGGATACACTTATTACGGAAGTCGACAGAACTTTTAAATAAAAGTTTTTAAAAAATAAAAGATTTGTTCAACCTTTGTTTGAAAAGTTGCAAGGGAAGACGTTCAATTTCCAAAAGAACTGAAATATATATTTTTTTAATATTTATATTTTTTTTAGTTTCAAGTTCTGCTGAAAAGGGATTTGATCGAAAAATCCTCTGCACTATAACCGGAACGGTCTGGGATCAAAGTACGAACAAAAAGAAAAAGGATCAATAAAGAACTGCTTAAAGAAATTGTTCAATCAATATTTCAAAATATAAAGGAAAGGAGGTTAAAATGACAAGTACATTGTACCATGAAATCTCTTCGCAAGAATGAATGCCCAATAGAAGGTGCAATATTGTGTTGTTCTGTAAGAATTTTCGCTCTGTAAGGTATTTTTTTTTGCCCTTCCTATATTCCAATGGACAGTGAAGACATTTGAGATGATCCATAGATGAACATTTCGTGTTTTTCACACAGCATTACATGAAAAAATATCACCGCTTTCAGAATTGTTAACAAGGATGAAGAGGAAGGGAAAGAGGTTTATGAAATGTCCTGACGATGTAATTGAATTCTTCTGTATTTTTTGACACCTGACTTTTGTAACACACTCAGTCAAGTCTCTTGATCAGTATGGATCGAGGGCGGTCCGAATGTTTGTCCCTAAGTATTCGACGCTGTCTGACCAACAGCATATTTCTGTCAAAAGACACGATATCGCGTTACCGGACACCTGGTACAGTATGAGCCTACTTAACTCCGACAGCCGGATCGAAGAGATAGCCCCCTCGGCCAATAAAGGGACATGTCTGATTTCCCGACTTTCACCGTTGGTGTCGGGTAACGGTCCTTGTTTGTGCAAGAGTCGTTACCTGTTCGTAATTTGTATAGCGCTTAGACAATGACTGGACAACGCAACAACTCTCGGAACAAGGTGCATTGTCAACAAGCCTAGTGCAAAATGGAAAACGGAAAATTAGCAGTTATATCCTAATATAATTTATAGAAAATTTGCAATTCTGCCATTAATTAAAGCAATTATGCATATTGAGAACCATTAGGCTAAAAAGACAACGAAGGTATATTGCGTCGTGCCGGGAGCTAAATTTTAATCCATAATGCTAATTTTATGCTAAGAGCAAACTCTGCCTTTACTAAAATTAAGCAGCATGAATTTGGATCTGAACTTGCAATAAATCATTGTTGTTATTTAGTATTTAAAAGGGATAAAATTTTATTATTGCCAAATATTACTATTTTTGTCAATTAAGAACAATAAGTAATAGAGGCAAGGTGATAAAGTTACTCATATATAAAATATTTGATGAGAATATTATAAAAAAAAATTAAAATTAATGATCAAAACTTCAAGCGTTTCCTTCACAATTGCAGTAGGATTTCAAGAGATCCCAGAGCTTCCCTTTCAAGAGATTTAAAGCTGCTGGTTTAAAATAATATAGCTTCTCTCTGCCTTTACACTCCATACTTCAAGTATTTAATTTTTGTCAATAATATTAATTTTTCGAGGAAGTTTTTTTTTTTTTTTTTTAACGAAACTAAAAACTATTAGTGCCTGGCCTTTTCTTTATTCACTACAACATTCTTCTTGCCTCCTTCGTTGCTGCGGAAGTTTGAATAATCAAGTCAAAATTCAAAGTACTTTGTAACTCAAAATCAATAGAAAAAATTTTATTTTCTCATTAAACTGTAAGCAACATATGTATTTAAAAATTAGGCTATACTGTCAGATTATGATAAGAAAATGTGATATTATTTATTATAGATAAATGATTTTTTATTTGCATATTTTTAAAAAAAATCTTTTTGACTTTATACGTTTTTTTTTCTATTTCGGATTTTTTACTTCCTTTTTAATTCGTAAAAACGTTTTAATGTCTTCTGTCGTCTAATGATGAGTGGAGCAATATTGTGCTAACGATTTGAAAAATATGTAAGGTTTAGGCTAATCTCGTTCAAGAGTTAGGGCCAGATTTTCCGAACTATGAACTACAAACAACACTGGTCCGCGTTATTTAAACATCTTGTTATGTAAATGAATAATAATGATAAGATGTTCGTACACTGCCTTTACAGGAAATTTGTAGATGGGTGAAAAACACTTTATTAGTGAATGGCAGGATAGGTATGCCTGGGTGTCAAGTTCGAAAGGTAAAGATCATTTCACTATTCAACCAAACTTCTCTCTACGCCCATGGTTCTTTAACACTTGTGTTTAGTTATACAGAAAAGAAATTGTCTTACTTACAAGATTAAGGATTAACTATGGTTGTACAAATCGCGGCTTGACATTAAATAAAGTTGATAAATGATAAATGTTCGACATGCAACTTCATCGATGACTCATTGCACATTATTATAAAATGAAGCAGATATGATAAATACCGGAATAAAAGTCCCCTCATCCAACACAATAGCGCTCTCGTCATTTCTTTTGTAAAACATTATTGTAGAAACGAATGGCTTCTCAAATAAATATTTATTACAATCTTAGTATTTTGCAAACTGTTTACTTTTTTTTTTTATTTAAGGAGAGTCTGTACATAGAGTGTGAATGTGATCTATGAACACTATTATAAATGTCCTTGAGACAGATTGTAATATTTTTCAATTAAAAAAAAAAAAAATTTAAGGAGAAAAATTTTCACTAGGTAAAAACAAATTTCCGAAATTAGAGTAACACTGGGAATTCAAGAGGAGGAGAAGGATTTGGGGCTTAAGTTTTCCCTGATCTCAATATTTGTTTCTATGAGTGTTCAAAGCCAAATAATATCGATCACGATATGTTATATTTTAAAATTATAACGCATGTCCCTCAGCTACTCAATGTATCGTTCCTAATTGCCTCGTCAATAATTCGTAATCTACTTTATTTAAGAGAGAAAATGTATGATATTACGATAAAAAGTACTACCGTGGAGTAGTGCACTTATATTTTTTTTTAATGATTGTTTTATCGCTGTTATTTTATCCTACAAAATTTGATAATGTTATTAAAGTAGAAACGTAGTAATATACATGAAATAAAAACATCTTGTTAAAAAGGTTTTTTATTGGTGAGATAAAATTGAGGATGTAATGTGGCCTTCGCAAATATTTTAATCGTTTATTTATTTAAAGTAATACAAAAAAAAAGTTTAAAACAATAAAAAGTTTAGCACCCGAAATTGAATCCTGAATTTCACACTGCAAATTAATAATATAAATGTATAATATACCGTTGAAAAGCTAAAGATTTTAGACAAATTAATATCTAATATACAAGCTTTAGCTCTTAAATAAGGAGACTGATGCTATAAAACATTTTATTTTGATTTCATACATATTTACTTATTATCAAATTCGATTCCTTAAGTTGGGGTATCTTTGGGACAGCGATTAAAATTCATTTTGTGGTGATTCCGTGGTGAATACACTGTGTTGGTTCAGTCTGCGAAAATGTGCTTTGTGTAGACATGCACTAACTTGCGGCACATTACTCTTGAGGCACAAGCGAAAGTTTCAAGAAAACAACAACTTTGAAAAAAAAACTATAGAAATAAATAAAATCTAACTGCGCAAAAAGTGTAGTTAGCTAGGGTTTTCAAAGTGCCGCAAGGTAGTAGCACAGTAGATGCCTACACAAAGTTCGTTTTCGCAGACTGGACCAACACAGTGTATCCACCACGGAATCACCACAAACTAAATTTTACCCGCCCAGTCCCAAAGTTACCCCATCTTACGGTTTATACCCCTCCTATATCTGTACAATGCTCCATGCGAATCTTCCATTGTCTAAAACAGTGCTGCAAGTCTTCTGCCAGCTCCTTCAGGAAGCTGAATGGAAGCTTCCCGTTTTTTCTTTTACAGCTTCAACTGACTCAAATCTTGTTCCTTTTAACAACGTGGTTTTTACTTATGTTCCTGTAACGAAGCGCCATACCCATGCCAATAAACCAATAAAGAAAACTCCAGGAATGGGCAAATAAAAATTTAGAACAATGATGATTTTATAGGTCGATTTTCATGGGAATTGTGCATCTCCACTGCGTCCCTCAAGGTGAAACTATTAATCAACATTACTACATTCACATTCTTGCTGAAAGAGAAAGCGGCACGCGTCCTGAAGGAGCTGTCAGAAGAAGACTTCCAGCACTGTTCCAGACAATGGAAGATTTGTTTGGGGGATTGTAGGTAGTATTGCCCAAAATCGGTCTTCATCTAATACTTGACAATCTTAGTTACTATATGTTTATAATTGGTATAACCAATATAATTTTGCATTTAATTCCTCTAATTTTTCTTTTGGCTTATTTAGGTTTCTCCGTCCAGTAATATCTCTATAGTAATAAGCTAATATGTAACTGCGAGACTCTTGCACAAGACCAAGACCATGAGCAAGACTGAGTTTGCAATACCAAGACTCGTCTCGCGGTATTGCATTTGGGCAACACTAATTGTAGGGATTAGGGAGGGGCTATCTATTTACGAAAATAATGTTAATATTAATTAAAGGAAGAATGTATGAAATCGAAATATTTCACAGCATCAGTCTCGTTATTTAGTAGCCACGCCTCGTATGAAAGTCGAAGAAGATAAAATTGTCATAAGTTTGTGTTTATAATTAATGTAGGAATCTTAAGGTTTATTACAATTAATTATTACAATAAATGTATTACAAAATTAATTATTACAAGATTAGGGTGGTAAGTGAAAGTTGTGTGATATGTCACACCGGATTTTTCATTCACATTTTATAAGAATTGTAAGAACCTCTGCCATTAATTAGCAATAACTGTAGGGAAACCTTTTGGCTGACTCGAATGGTTCACCTGAGCAAAGATAATTGTGTATGCCTTTGAGAGCCGGCGTAATTGTGGCGCAATCTGTTCCATAGTGACAGCCAAATTGAATAATAACCCCCAGTCTTGTGCAATATTCTCCTTGTTAGATATCCTCACCTAGTTTCCTACTCATTAGGCAATATCAAACTACTCAAAAAGCCATTAATATATATACATGTATATCAAAGTTAAGCAACGCCGATCTTGGCTAGGTGGGTGACACTTGGATGGGTGACCCGTCCTCCAAGGAAAGCCACGCTAACCGAGATTCCTCTCACCCCCCCCCCCGGGTATGTGAGACCCGTCAGACTACTGGAGGCAACTCACACCGATGGGCGTAGGATTGACTACGCCGTACTTTAAATCGGGAATCGGGATGTGGTCTAGGAGACCACACTCGTGGCCAAAGATCTTCATTATCTTTAGCGCCAACCGAATATATATATATATATATATATATATATATATATATATATATATATATATATATATATATATATATATATATAATCTTAAAAGTGTATACTTTTTAAGCTATTTGGAAGCTAACATATAAATATATATATATATATATATATATATATATATATATATATATATATATATATATATATATATGTATGTATATATATATACACTCACATACTGGCGAATCTACAAGGAGAGGGGGTTTCGGACTGAAGACCTGCTTTTCATTGGTTCATAATACTTAAAAAAATAACAACGTTTTATTTTTAAATCATTAAGCATATACACTTAGTAAATGTATGCACGTGTCAAGAACAAAAAAATAGAAAACTTATTTCTTTTAACTTAAAACTACTTAAATCTTTTAAATAATTTAATATTGGTAGTTTCTTTTATATTTTTTTCTTCCAGACCAACTACAATATATATAAAAAGCCCTCTCGAAAAGAAAAAAAATCCTTGAGTCCACTACTGCACTCACACATACTCTCAAACGTATCACAGGCCTGATGTTTCACACATACACACACACACACACACATATTCGAAAATAAATGAGCACTCCCTCCCCAAAGTCGATGGCTCATGAACCTTCCCCTCGAATTTTCAATCCGAAAATTCATAACTGTGCCAAAATGTGCGTCCCTCAAAAACTGTGATGGCGCAACTTGAGCCATAAAGCCCTCTCCTGGGCACCCCTGAGCACTGCTTCGAAAACTGTCAAGATTATAAAGTGAACTCAAAGAAATTGTATTGAATCTATTTTTAAAAATAGTTATGTATTAGTAACAACAGCAGAGAATCATTCCAAACTGTTAAAAAAAAAAAAAAAAAAAAAATCAAGTTTTTCAATCTAATATTATTCTAATTTCATTCTTACCTTGAGACCTGCAGGTGGTATGATCCTTATCATGCAGATCAGATTTCTTATTCTATCTCCATAAATAAATTCATCATTCATAATAACTTGCTTAATGAGATCAGCGCTCTTGTTTAAAATTTATTCCAGACTGTCCCAAACCCTTTTGTCACTACAGATAGACAAAAATATTATTTTTCCTAACTTAACTAAACCACCGTTTATTTTGTATAACGGCGACTGTATAATAATGTAGTCAAGGTTATTTCAAGTAACGCGAAATTCCAGAAAAATGTTCTTATGTTATGAAATTCTCGTAACTAATGACATTTTTTAAAGCCCTTTTACATAGTTAAGTTTCTCAATTAGTTTCTTGGATGAACTCACTTTGGTCGAAAAAGTAAATGGATTTGGTTAAGTCAAGCGACCAAAGTGATCCAACGCGTTGGAATTTTTTTGTTCAAAATATATCAGCGCTCCTTATTGGACTTATAGTATTACAGTTTTAAAATTGGGTAATTCAATCTTTTCAGACCAAAGTCCTTCGAACAACAGTTGATGCTCCGTTGTATGTAATCAGAAAAATCCTACACTATACCATTAACACCCCCAACTAACATCCCATTTGTCTGAGACAGTATCCCAGAAAAATTCTCCAAATTTCACCAGTATCTTACGATAATCTAAAGCTCTTTGTACAATCCCTGTCTTCCACCACCCATCCCTATAATCCTACAAGAAGGTTAAAACAGCATTTGGTCCACTACCTTTTGTTATGTATATATTGGAGTTCTGGCAATGTCCTAATTCTCCACTCAAGACATGAGAGTATGTGGCTAAAGCGCTCTCGCTCATTCTCCACTGGTTTTAGAACCAGTAACGCGGTTGATAGCACAGGGATCTCCTAAAGTCCTGCTTTCACTCTATAGTTTGAGGGATAAGCTCGGCTTGGAGTTAGTTCCCTTGCCTGATTTTAAATATTCTATATAGGTGTATCTGTGTTTTTTGAATTTACTTATATTTAAGTTATTTTATTTTTATTTATAGTATATAATATTTTATTATTAGTTATTTGTTATTTTGCTTCTGTTTATTTTACGTTTTCATTTATATATGGTGTTAATGAGGTCTATAGTTATTGTCCATGTGACAGAATGTTGTATTACCGAATAAATTAATTGGGTAAAATAAAAAGGGATTCGTTGGTTGTTTTGATATTATAGGCGCAAAACATCTAGGTCATCAGAGCTTTATTCATAAAATATTATTATTATAATATTCAGCTGGTAGGTTTAATGAAAAAAAATAAATAAATAAGTAAAAATAATAGATAAACAAAATATACATATAAAAAATAAATAAACGAGTAATAATAATAAAAAATAAATAAATAAAATATGGAGGAAAAAAAGGTAATATATATATATATATATATATAATAAAAAGGGGTAGAACATGTCTGTACGATATTACATTGATTATGTAAACTTTTAAAGCTTATCGTAAAATATAGATGATTTATTATTAAGAGTTGGCGGTTGGTCGGCTCTGTCTGTCGGACATATTCGAGTTTATTCGGGAGTTTATTCGGGAGTTTATTCGGGATTCTTGGAGTAGCGAGCTCTAGGTGATCTTGAAACCGACCGCCATCTTGGAATACCAAGACGGAATTAGGGCCATTTTAGTTGCTCTTGACGTTTACTATCACTTCTTTAAATATTTCCCGTTATTTATGGAACACCCTATATATGTAGTTGAATTACTGGAAATGGTAATTCGTTCTTCATTTTCTTAATTCGAATAAAAACAACGAAACAACACGACAATACTCGAAGCAAAGTTGCAAAGTACGATTAATTTTCTAGCAACACTAGCAGAAACATATGTTATGTATAAGCTAACATATAACATATAAATTAACTACAATGTTATTACAGAAACCTAAAGAGTAAAAGGGTCCATAAAGTCTGTGTGGTGATCTCTAGTGGCTGAAAACCATAATTACTGAAGTTGACAATGTACTTACTTCTGTATACTCAACCTCTATCCTTCCCCAAATCATAAATATAAACTTTAATTAAACGAATGCCGAATGAAGAATTTGATCAGAAATAAGAAGAGTAATTTAAATAGCTGCGCCTTTTTCAGTTGGTTTGAAGGAGCAAACCAGGTGAGCTGTCTTCGGTTCCTTATATAGAAATCTTTCTTCCTTGCTATCCCCTCTTCGCTGATTCCATTTACCGTTTCTTCTCTTTCTTAATTCCTTCCTCTCCTTCTTCAATCCTTTTATTTTCCTCACCTTCAAATACAAACTGAATCTTAATCTCATGTTCAGAACGTTCGACAGCCTCAATACTGAACAATGAATGACAAGTCCAGATCGTCCTGTCATGTTACCTTGAAACAGAGTGATAATTTTCAATATAAATTTCTTTCTTAATATAAAACCATTTTGGAAATCACAACTGAGATGAAAACGTTATTAATTTCGCCTATATGGTGTGAATGGGTTCATATCCCACTATAATTATTGCTTGACAGATTATTATATTTCTAAATTAAAAAAAAAAATCCGCCATTTGTGAAATATTATAAATTAAAAGTATATTAGATATAATAGTTTAATACTTCGCACCTGTCAATTTTTCGGTCTTTTTCGGGTTTTATTAAAACCTGCAAACTTTACATTCTGGTTGGGATAGCGATAGACACCCTAAGAAAAAAAAAAATTTGAGACTTTATGTTATAATTATAATAATGTATAAAATTATGAATGATAATTAACATTATCAACATAATTATTGTAAAGCGAGCAATACAATACTTTATATAAAAAATAAATTTCTATATACGTTATTAGTTACGCATTAGTTTTTTTTTTACGCGTACGAGTATATTTGAAAATATGTTAACAAAGCAATTGAATATATAACATATTTTTATTTAAAGGTTTGAGTCAGTGAGGTGAACTCTAAATTCCCCGATGTTTCAAATTAGCCGCGGGAAAATGTGATAAAACCTTCAAGTAAAAATGGAATGGTGCATATGAATGAAATGTAAAACCCTAAAATATAAAAAAAAAATATAGAATATGTCGCTACACGTAATTCTCTTTGAACATAAACAGAAAATTCAATAATAGGAACATAGAGCGTTGTAAAATACTTGCATATCTATTTCTAGGCCTTAACTTAGCCATTTAGTCGATTTTTCTTATTTTAATAATTGATTCCAGTTTACATAATTCATTAACTCATATAGATTACTTGTTATTGATTTTGATCCTATTTCACTCAATATGCACTTAAGAAAGGATAATAAACATAAATAACCAAAGTAAAAAAATAAAAAAATAAAATAAAATAAATATAAATATATATATATGTGTGTGTGTGTGTGTGTGTGTGTGTGTGTGTGTGTGTGTGTGTCTATATAGAAATAAATAAAAAGATAAAGTAATATACAAGATAAATAAAATAACAGATTAGAGCCGAATGATAATAAAACAAATAAAACACATTCACACCTATATACAATATTTACATTGGCCCAGGGGACTCTGAATCAAGCTTTGTCCCCCAAATGCGAAAGCCAAAGCAGGACTCTAGAAGATCACAGTGCTTCTCTCCCAGCCCCGTTACTGGTATTGGAAGCCAGTGGAGACTGATGGAGGCCACTAGAGGAACAGATGCTCAGGACTCTAATCAATAAATACAGTTATCTTTATCTTGTTTTTTAGTTCCACTATAATTTATTCTTTTCATTTTTTCATCTCGTCCGCTGGTGAATCTAAGGGTAATGAATGGACTTTCGGGCAGATGGCTTTTCCTCCCCCCAAAATAGATTTTTTTTTATTGGTCCATCATTGTTTCTATGAATGGTATAAGCTAAGTAGTTAAACAATATGTTTAAAAAAATTGAATATTTTTTTTTTAAATCTTTTTAAATTATAATGAATCTACATCTACTATTTTTACTATTACTACTTTTTATTATTACTTTATCATGCCGTCAACCACCAATTAAGAAATCATTTCATGTAGGTAGTTTCTTTATTTTTCTTCCAGAGTAATGCCTATTATAAATAAAATTAAGACACTCTCCCGCCCAAAATCAGACCTTGGATCCACTTCAGATCCCCCAATCCTTTTTAATTATTTAACTATTGCCATTGTCAAAAAATATAAATGAGTAATTGTTTTTATTTCTTCTTCGAAAAAGATTAAAGGCTGTTGGATCCAGGCGGAGATCTCGATGTGGGACAGACTGCTTTAAATTCAAATCATGAGGAATCGAGATTGGCAAGCTCCTCACGTGAGTATGATTGAATGTTATCGCCGTTCGTCTAGATTTGATTGATTTACAAGTTTCGATGTTGGTAATTGATATCCGAAATAGAATCAAAAATAATTTCAACCTCTCGTTGGATGAGTGTAGGAACTATTACTAAACTTTAGATTAGTTTCTTTTATACCAGACTGAAACGACAGGAAACCGCTCGACGATTCCGATTACTTCAGCACTTACTAGACAAACGATCTAAACTTCTAATTAATTACAAAAGACTCATATACATGACTATAATAAGGCCTATTTGGACTTACGGACTTGAGCTACGGGGCTCCACTAAACCATCGAATTCCTATCGTATCCAATCCTTACAATCCAAAATCCTTCGTAAAATCCTCAATGCTCCCCACTTTGTTACAAATAAAACCATCCATAATGACCTTAATGTGTCTTTTGGTTCAGATCTGGTAAAATCCATATACATATCCTTCCATAATAAACTTCAGAATCATCCCAACCCTTTCGTTTCTAACCTTGTTTCCTCTTCAATTCCTGATAACCCTCCGAGGCACATTCGAAAAAAAAAAGGAAACTACATTCGATGCACTGCTGTCAAAAATTCATAACTCTCAAAAGAACAAACGTATCAAATATCTGTTAAGTCTCTTTGGTTCGTCTTTTGAAAATTATTAAAAACATGATCAAAAATAATGATGTTTGGGGGTCTATATCTAGTTGGAGGAGTGATGTTGCTCAGTAGTATGGCGTTGACTTCCAATTCTCAAGGTCCAAGGTTCGAATCCAACCTTGATAACAGATAAACTACTTATTCCGATTCGTCGGCCGTGGATCGGTCCTAGGGGGGTCGGGAGACCCTTCTTGGGCACACCCAGCCTCTATAAAGTGTATACCCTTAAATATAAATAATTAATGAAGAGTAAAGCCAAAGCAGCTACTACAGGTACTATTATTGTATTCTTACTATTATTGTGTTATTGTATATATATATATATATATATATATATATATATATATATATATATATAAAATTAATATGTATAATATATATATACTATTATACTATTATTGTATTCTTCGAACATACTATTATTACTATAACATCTTTATTATTATTTTTATTTTTTTTCATTAATACAATGACATGACAACAAAAGTTATTTGTCGCTCATTTATAATTTCATAGCTTATTGTGTATAGCAATTATTTTGCAGTATTAGGACCTTATTGCTCATATTAAGTCTTCCTATATCTGTACAGTTATGTAAATACTTCTTTTATCCCTTTTTTTTTTTTTATTTTTTTTTTTTATTGTAATATGAATTTTGGCCAGATGTAATGTTAATTTTATGTACAATATTGTTATTCTCAAGGGACGTAGTCCCAGAATAAAGTTGATTCTTCTATTCTATTCTAAAAACCTGGGGGTTGAGCATGGTCTCGGTCAAATCATCTCCTTGCACAATCGTTGAGCAAGAAACAGTATTTCCTTAAAAAGTTCTGAACCCAAGACCCTTCATAGGTTGTCGTGGAATAAGGTTTTTTTTGTATTGTATTTGTTGTTAAGAAATGTAAATTTCATGAATGTCACAGTTCATTATTGAATATAGATTTTAAAATACACATATCTCTCTGAATAAGTGTGTTTGACAACTAGAAAAACACCTCACATATTGTGTAAGACTATATAGTTACACCATAAGATCAAGTTTTTTTCATTAGGCTTTAAGTCCTTTCAAGATAAATAAAACAAGATATGTCCACTGGAACAAAAGTATCGATAACGTCACGGTTATTATAATTTTATTCCCTCAATTCGTTAAGGCAGAAAAAAATTATATTTCAATCATAAGGACTGCTAAAATGAATGGTTGAATGACGCAATTTTTAAGACAATAATAACATAATAAATATTTTATATATCTCACATTAGTTTTTTTTTTTAAATGGAATATTATACTCAGTGATTCCATGTTTAGTTTTGAAACTGATGGTTAGCATTTTTATTTATATATATTTTCTATGAGACTATGAGAGATCTATGTTATAATTATCAAGAAATTTTATAAACTCAACAACTCCTGCTCTGGCTACATCGGAAATAAAGAATTTCCATAGAGTATTATTTAAAAGTATTTAATATATCCATATTTGAATAGGAATATATATTCTTTTTATTTAAAATAATAATTTTATTTTTGAGCTATGTTTCCTAAAGGGAAATTATAACCGTGTAATATAACCTCATTTGCTAATAATAATAAAGAATGTGCATTTGTGTAACTAAAATAATGCTTATGTTATTCCTACGATTTCTGTAACCCCAAGAGAAATTCGTTCTTTCAATAATTAATTCAATTTAATTTTTTTTAATATGTAATTTAATTTTGAATTTTACTAAGGAATTATTTTTCGGCACTCGGTTTTCATGGTTTGTATATATACACACTTATTAATTTATCACGATGCAGCCCACCTATGTATGGACCATGGGCATATCATTTCTATTTTTCTTTTTTACCTATACCATTCTATTTTTTTTCTTCCATCTCCTTCTTTCTTTCCCATGTCCATTTCTTACCGTCTTGCTTCATCTTCTCCACTGTAAGAACTTCTCTTTCTCATTATTTTCTCTATCTTAGTAATCTTCCTCTTTGAGAGAATGAATCGGAATAGGTTCATATTCCGATCCATTTTCTTCATATGCCCGAAGAAATTTAGTTTCTTTTTCCTTACTAATGTTTCTAACTTTTCAATATGTTCATAAAGCTCTCTCTTTTTTTTTTAATCGGTATTCTTTCTCCGCCCCTCTTGTTTCCATATATTATTCTCAGTATCTTTCTTTGTATTCTTATTAACGATTCCTTGTTGGTAAATCCCCTAACGTATCTTAAAGTAAGTAATGAAAATTATTAACATATACTAATGTACTTTTGTTTTAGTTTATTGTGAGCTAAGTCTTGTTTGTTTTTGTAAATTAATATTTTTAAAAAAAAATTAATGACAAATAACTTTCGGGATAACCCGGGTTTCGGATATGACGTTTCTGGATAAAAAAAAGGTTCTGCTGTATCAAGCTAATTTTCGACAGAATGTTTAATAACTCAATTTAGAAATAGACAATAACTGACACATGTGCCCTGTAATGACGTCATCTTTAGATCGGAGCCTTAGACAGACGTCCTGTTCCGTTTTAATTCATCGAAACGTTCCCTGTTATATTTCGTTAAATTAAAAAAAAGAGTTGATTTTTGTAGTTAACATTTTTTTTTAACTTGTAAATATTTCATTGTCTTATTTAAGGATATTTATAATAAATATCAGAGAGCACGTTCAAACCATATAATTCAATATATAATAATTTAATTATTAACTTACTTATTTTTAATTAAATTTAATTAATCACTTCTTAATTATAATTTACCTAATTAGGTTCGCATTTTAATTAAATTAAATTACTAACATCCCTATTATAATTGAATTATCAACTTCCATAGGATAATTTAATTATCCTCAATTTTATTTAATTACTAACTTACTAATTTTAATTTAATTATTAGCTTACTCACTATTTTAAAACATAGAAAGTAACAAAAAGTTTTGTTTCGGTTAACAAAATACTTTTTTGTATCAGGTAATATAGAATATGAATCATAAATAATAAAATTATTTTTTATACCAAGACGATGATTTGATGATGTGTGGAGGAGACCTCATTGCAATTTTCATATCCATTTAATGATATCCTTTCATTGACGCCTCCGACGTCCATCGGTCGGCGTATCGATTCATCTTTTAATGACCTTCTCCTCCGATATAATAACCTGACAACTAATAAGACAAATGAGCAAATTAATTAAGGAAACAATTATGAGTTCAAAATTAAGATGTGATTTTCACTAATCTAAAGCTAAAATACCCTGAGCTACTGCTTCGTTATTGAGTTTATATTTTCTCCTCATTTTAAAAATCAGATGAAAATCATTCATCGACAGCATCACTGAATTGAACTGTTGCATTTCTTCCTTATTTTTGTTTTTCAACATTTTATAAAATGTTTCTGTATTTAGGTAATGAAAACGGAGAGGCGGAGGAACGAATTCATTACTCTAAAAATACACTTATCATGAAATGAATTTGAAATATAATTATCTTTGCCATGAAACTGGTAATCGTTAAATGCTAAATAATAATACTTTTTAGCAAAGATAAAGGAAGGATTTAGTTTATATAATGCCTTAAACAATATTAAGAAAACGACGCATTTGTAATAAATTGTTAGAAATAAATTTGTAAGAAATGACATTAATTTAATAAGATAATCTATTGCTATTTTTTTTTTAAAGGAATAATAAAATACAGTGTTTTCTAATATCATAATTCCTTTTCTCACAAAAATATACTTATTTCTTCAGGAATTAGTTTTAAACCGCATGAAATGGTGTATCTTGTAATTAAAATACAAGATACTTTTGGTATTCTGTAATTGAAATTACCATTTTTCTGAAAACAATATAAATACTTCGTAATAAAAAAAATACATTTAAACTTTTAAAAATATGAAATACTTGATACATTAATTATTGTATTAAAAAATTTGGTGCGTGCAACACAAGACTTTCACTTACCACTCAACTTTGAAAATAAATTATTTTCTAGCCATGTTGGGCTATTATAAAATTTTTGAATAGCGTTTTTAACAGTGCTAAAGCTTAAAGCTTACAGCTAACAAATAATAAATACCATTAAAATAAAAAAAATCAGATTTATTATTTCACCGGCTGATTATGGATTGTACCCCTATTAGTTATCAATCTTTTATTTTCCATTGTAAAGTTTACTACTAAGAAGTTGAAAGATTTTCATTGCCTGCTGTAGGCAGGTCAAAAGTTTTTCCACTAATTTTAAGCGGATAATGTTTGTATTTCATAAAGGGTAAATTCATCAAATTATTCTCTGATTTAATTTTATAAAATGTTACATGACGATTTTTCGAAATAAACGGACGTTTATACCTGATTATTTAAACACAATATCAGATCTAGAGTTATTAAACTATAGTAAATGTATTTAAGGTTATAAATATGTGGTTTATACATCCATGAAATATTTTTATATTTCACTTCTTCTTTCACATAAGTACTATGAAATAGTTTTTAAACAATGTCATTACCTTGATTCCGTGTATTTTAAATACTTTTTTCAAACTTAAAAAAAGTTTACATTTAGTTAGCAAATTTCATATAATTTCCTTCAAAACATGTGATTATCGTTAAATAAATTTGTTTTCAAAAATTATTATTTATAATTTCACGTCACACTCCATTACTTTCTACAACTTTCTATATTAGATTTTTTTTTTCTAAAATTCTCCGCTTTCCAACGATATATTATACGTATTCCTTCCGACTAGTATTTCCGGAGATTCATTTTCGATCTCGATTAGCATTTTTCTTTTTTTATCCTACATTTAATTATCAACTTGTTTCAAAAGTTATATTTAGCCTTTTTTCATAACTCCTAACAATGAGAAGTTGTTAATTATTTAAAATAAACCAAATTAAAGGTACTTTAGACGAAGGCATGTTGAACATTGGGCATTTAAGCCATGTAAAGTAAAATCAATATGTATAGGTTCTAAATGATATTAAAGACCACTTAATTATACAATGATACACCGATTTCAATGAAAATCGTTTGAGCCGTGTTTGAGAAAATTGTAAAAATATGTTTCACCGTAGATATAAAGTGGCACTTTCGGTTAGCCAGTTTTAACGAAAAAAGTTGCTGTCACATCTGAGCCACATACAAACCTTAAATACTTAATATTAGTTTCGTACGATATTTCGTTTTTGAGCTAGACTGTTCACATACACGCATATTGACACAGAGACCATTTCGCGGGATTTGGTTGTTTGTATTCAGGGGACCTCAAAACGTGAAAACTCAGATTCGAACATCTTCACGATCGCAATACTTTTCTGTTATTATATATTACGTATATAGGTATGCGAAAGTCAAAATAATATTCACAATACTTTTTGCCCAGATTTGCAGCAAACCTACTTGTAATTGCACTATTGGGCTTATAAAGCTCATTATTTGGTGATGAGTTTAAAGCTATCTATCCCCACATATATTATTACAGTAAGGCTCGAAATCGGTTTTGTACCAAATATAAGCTCCTGTCATGCTCAAATACCATGAATGGGGTACCGTCGGATTCAGAATTTCACGGGGAGTCAGCGAATCGTTTCTCCACTTTTGTTTTTCTTTCTAAAATAAATAAAGTCGATACAAACATTTTGCTAGGCTTCAATAATGGAACGGTGGTAGGTTTGTAGATCGATACGGGACAAATTGGATCTTGAAGATTTTGATGCGTACAGTAAGACCGGGATAGTTCCTCCAGAACTATCGGATCCTGCGTTTTTAAGCCATAAAACGTACTATTTTCGAGATAACGCAAGGCATAGAGTTCGCATTCACACAACCTTACATTAATTGTAGTACTGTCATTGAATACATGTCTCATTTCGTCGATTTGAGGTCTCTGTGATCTGTGAAAGAAACTTTATTTGCGAAAAAATTACACACTTTTCCCTGGGTTATTCTCATGATTATATAAAACATTACTAAATTATCTACAAAAGGAAAAAAAAGTCATCGAAATCGGACAATTTTTAACAAAGATACAGCTTACTGAAATTTGTAAACGTGTTGGTTCCAAACAAAAATGAAAATTTAAATTAATTTTTGTTTTCTTTGTGGATTATATTTATTGATAAAGTAACATTTGATGTCTTAATCTTTTGATACGTTGCATTATTTTATTTTCTTATTAATTTGGCATTTGATAACTATATGCTGTGCGAAATTTTCGCACGGGCCTACTAGTTAATTTACTTTATATACAAATTTATAAATTTGGAGGAGTAGAAGAGGAGCACTATTAAGACAATTAAATCAATTTTGAAACAAATATGTGATGAAAATACTACCTAAGGGACGAAGCTCTGCTCATGTTTTTTTTTTTTTGTTCTTTTTTCTGTGGATGTGAAAATGTAAATCGAAAAATTTCGAGAACGAAAATGTCATTATGCATAGAATCTTGGAATACACAACCTACGCTTCTGGTTCAGTTATGAACCTCGACAAGATTAGCCCACGCGTTTGGTTTTACGCATAAATCTTACGGTAATAGCGATTATCAACAGGTCTTATCTTCGGCGTTTCAACGACAGAATGGGCAATATTTAGTCACGTTATCGAAGTAAAATAATTAGATAAAACTAACAACTAACTACCAGAACTTGAAGATACCGCAAGGATCTGCATATCTGTACCCATTATACTCAATAGAAACCTATTTTGGAAAGATATAGAAAATATTGAATAAATCGAGACCAGATTAATGCAGTAAAAAATTATCGGAAATAATAATTGTTACAGAACATGAATAAAATTATACGTTGGCCGTACGGAAGATTAATGGAAAAGATAATATTCTCATAGCTACGGAACCTAGGTATATACATATTTATATTCCCATAAATTACATATATCATTGCATATGTTTTCTACATTAAATCATATTATGCTATAACAGTAATATGTAAAATAATTAAATGTTATTTTTTTTTTCAATCTTTCATTTAATGTTACACCAAAATTGTAATAAAAATAAATAATTGGTATACATTTTTAAATAGAAACAACTCATGCAGTAATTTACTAAATTTCACATTTTTAAAAGTTTTTAAAGTTTTACTATGCAATCAAAGTAACGTTCGCGAGCCGTAGTTTGGGGGAAACTCCTGTTCTAATATATCAATGTATTTATTTATTAAAATTTTAGTGCTATATCTCCATTATAAAAATTCCCTATTTTAATTGTTAACAGTTAATTATATTGAAGACTGCATATAATTCATTTTATTATTATATTTTTTAAAAATTATTTTAACCCATAATACTCTAAGATTTAGCATAATCATATTTTTGACATGTACACACTCTGCAGAACGCCATCCATCAGAAAGCAATGTGTATATATATATATATATATATATATATATATATATTGCCGGCACCACAAATTTGGCGCCCTCGGACAATGACCCCTCCCTTCCAAAATTGTTTTTAAATTTATTTATTCATGATATTTACATACTGATTAAATATTAAATTAAGAATACATCTAGTAAATGTGTACACAGGAATAACATAATCACATGAAAACGCTTGTTGAGAAACAACCCATTGATAGCACTCTAATAGTATATTTACATAAGTAGAGATCACGAGGCCATCTTCTTTTCAGACGCCTTGGACGGTTATCAGGTATCGAAGAGGAAGCAAGGTTTGAAACGAGAGGGTTCGGATGGTTTTGAAGTTTCTTTTTTTATGGAAGAATAATTATCTGGATTGGGCTAAATCAGAAACATGCGGTATGTTAAGGTCTTTATGGATGATTTCAGTTGTGTCAAAGTAAGGAGCATTCAGGATTTTATGAAAGATTTTGGGTTCTAAGAGGAATTGGACGGTTTAGTGGAGCTCCAAAGCTCAATTCCGTACGTCCATATTGGCCTTATTATAGTCATGTATATGAGTCTTTTGCAATATATTGAAAGTTTAGAGCGTTTGTCTTGTAAGTTCTGGAGTAGTCAAAAACGTAGAGCAGTTTTTGTCGTTTCAGTCTTGTATGAGGATTCCAAGTGAGTCGTTTGTCCAGGTGGAGTCCTAGTTATCGGATTTGTTCAACAGGAATAATAGAGGAATTGTTCCCAAAAAATTAAATTTATTTATTAACTTGCTTTATATTTAGAAATATTTGAAGTTTATTTCATTCAATATATCTCTAATTCGTTCACTTTATGAATAGGCTAAAATTAATCATTCTTTGCCACCCCTTAAGGTTGGCGCCACCAGTTGCCTGGCTCAAAGGCCGACATTGTTTAAATAGACCGAAGGTTATCCTCCCATCTATCTCTAAGTATGGGTTTAATAATTTGTTGTTTATCAGATTCGACAACTTTGCATGTACATTTTGATAAATTATTTTTTTGATTCTCCCGTTTTATATTCTTTTATCCCTTAATTAATTTCAGGCTGAAGCCCCTCCCCCCAAAATAATAAAATATAACCACGTTTTATGGAAAAAAATTATCTCTTAAAGTATTCTTCAAAGTTCGTAAAATTACATTTAATAGGACTTCAAGAATCACCATTTCGTATAGGTAGTTAGTTTCTTTCCTTTTCTTCCAAAGTAATATTGAATTTCTTTTTCTTGAAAATTAATTATATTAAAAAAAAAAAGGTTTCGGGCTAAAGCTGTCCCCCCCCCAAATGAAATCCTGGATCCGCTAGTGTTGCAAACCTTTGACCAAGAGAGGGGTACTCAGAATAGTGCTGAGATTTTTTCAGGTGGTTAGTGCTTCTTCCGATCCATATTCTTGTTCTTCCAAAGTTTCATTTTATGGTATTTTTCATAAAACGGAACATGAAAAAACAGAAAAAAGGATACAACAAGCGTAATTGTAAATAAGCTACAAATTTTATAATTTTATTTTCATTAGAACCGTTTTTAAATGTATAAAATAAAGTTTTTGGGTCCCTTGGGGTGGGATAGAGGCACCCTTGGACTAAAAAACATTATGATTTTAACATCATTACCGGGCAACCATGGTAATTCCCGGCAACTCCCTGCCACTTGTTAGGGATAAAAAAAAATTATAAAGCATTTGAGAATAATTAATTTTAACCTTTTAATAAAAACAACTAAATAAGGGACATATTGAATGAAATAAGATTCAAATATTACTTAATATAAAATAATGTAAGAAATTAAATAACTTTTTCCTGGAATCACCACATCTCTCATATCTCCCGTCGTGCAATTTCTACCCTCAAACTATTCCATCACTTCCACCATCTTCTACCCCAAAATACCCGTAGACTCCTAGTTTCCTCTCTCATCTTTCCCCACTTTGACTACAGTTGTGTGGTATACGATGGCCTCTCGGTGAAACTCCGTGACTTATGAATTATAGACTCAAAAGACTTATGAATAGCTTCGTAAGATTTGTAATTGGGACCCCGAGACGCTTCCGTGTCTCCCACCACTACACTGAGTTAGGGTGGCTCTTCCCCTCCTTAAGAAGACAATATTTCCTAGGCACTTTTCTTTATCAAATCATTACCGATCATCGTACTTATGCCTACAACCTTCTCCTATTTAAGTCCTCAATCCATTCCCTCACTACAAGATCTCGACCCTCTGACCTATACATCCCTTCTCATAGATCTGCCTCATTCCAAAACTCCTTTATAGCCCGCTCTGTCAACTTTTGGAATTCCCTCCCGATCAAAATTCGGTTTTGTCCATAGTTCAAGTGATTCGATCATAGTTTTATCTGTATTGTATAGAGCTTGTGCACCTAAGGTTTTCCTTACTTTTTAGTTTATTTTATCAATTTTATTTATTGTTTCAAACTTTTAGGCCAGTAATATTCTATTCTTTTGTACAATATTGTTATTCTAAAGGGACTTAGTCCCAGAATAAAGTTTTTTTTTCTATCTATCTATCTATATGACCAAAATTCTTAAGCTTTTCAATTTACGCATTGAACTCTTTACTAACACATGTCAGATATCAGAACGTAAGGAACTTGTAAAATCAGGGTTTTAGTATTCTGAATCATGGAGGAGGTTCTTCTGTGATTCCATGTGAGTCACTTGTCAAGTCTCAGGTAACGGAACTAGTCTACAGTTATAAGAAATGAATTATTAAAAGATACCAGTGGTCAGGATGTGGAAGGATTGCAAAAGAAGCATAAAGGCTATATAGGATTTGTCGCCGTTTTTATGGATCGATTCGTAAACCATTCTTCGACGTTTGTTATAGCAGAAAATGGATAACAGGGATGCATAGAAACGTAATTGTAAATTTATTTCAACGTTAAAAATGAAAAAAAGAAACTAAGAAAAGTAGCTTGTTTGATTATAATCATAAAATAAATACATTTTTTATTTATATATTCAGCAATATATGTATCCCCTGCTCAAGCGAAAAACCACAACGGTCTGATTTTTAGCTTTAGCCACAAATAAATCAAGATTAACAAAATTTAACTATACGCAAACTCATTAAAATTTTTTTTTTTTTTTTGGACTAACATATATCTATCCGCACCTGTCAATTATGATTGACAATCAGCAGATGTGCTGGCGTAATAATGAGAGAAAAAAAAAAAATAATAATAATAATAAATAAATAAAAAGGCATGATAGGCATGAGGAATAGCAATACCCAGGGGTATCCCTTCCATGGCTTTTATTTATTAAAACATTATTTCAGCAGATCCCTCATCCAGACCCTTTTCAGTCGTCTTCTGGAGTTCTCGGGCATACTAGTTGTCGCCATTTCTTTTACCAGCTGGTTGGAGTGTCCGTTTAACATGTTATGAAATCGTTTGTAGTACGTTCGTATGTGTTCGTTGAGTGTCGGAACGAGTGAGTCGGTGTGTAAAGTGTGATTGTTTACGTACCATGGTGCTTGAGTGATTAGTCGTAGTACCTTCGACTGAAAAGTTTGAAGTTTTTTATGTGAGTTGGTTTGGCAATTCCGTATATTTGTAGTCCGTAAGTCCAAAGAGGTTTTAAAAGATATGTGTAAATACTTAGTTTCTGTCTTGCTTTTAATTTGGAATGTCGTCTTAACAGTGAATGTAACAATTTTAGTCTTAGATTTAATATGATTCGTTTTTTCTTCACATGTGGACCCCATGTCATTCTCCTATCGAACGTAAGGCCTAAGTATTGTACTCTGTCTGTTTGTGGAATCGATACATTGTCTAAGTATACAGGAGGGCATGTTTCTGGTCTTAGAGTAAATGTGATGTGCTGTGACTTTTGATAATTTATTTGAGTTTTCCAAAGTTTACACCAATCGAGTATAATCTGTAAGTGATGTTGTAAGTTAAGTGATGCTTCTGTAGGATTGTCGTGCCTGGTAATGATAGCAGTGTCGTCTGCGTAGGTTGCTGTAAGAGTGTGGATACTTTGAGGAATGTCGTGTGTGTATGTGATGTACAGTAGTGGGGCTAGGATTGATCCCTGAGGTACGCCAGCTAAAACTGATCGAATTGAGGATAGACCTTGACCATGTCGAACGGAGAAAAATCTATCTGAGAGAAAGGAATGGAGAATTAAGTAGTAAGTATGTGGAAGTATGGTCTTAAGCTTGAAGAGAAGCCCCTGATGCCATACTTTGTCAAACGCTTGGGCGACATCCAGAAATACTCCGGTTGCATATAGTTTTCGCTCTAGTGCTGTCGATATGTAGTCAGTTACCCTGTGTAATTGTTGTGTTGTTGAATGTAATTTTCGAAACCCGAATTGATGGTCAGGAATAATCTGTCTGTCTGTTAGTATATGTAATTGTCGTGGGTACAATAGTTTTTCGAATAACTTAGAACATACTGGAAGTAAACTAATCGGTCGATATGAAGAAGGATTGTTAATGTCTTTGTCCGGCTTTTTAATCATGGTTATGTGTGAGTATTTCCATTGTATAGGAAATTTGGTGGTCCTGAGAATGCAATTGAAGATTGTGGTAAGAAACACTAGAGCTTTCCTTGGCATTTGCTGGAGCGCCTCAGCAGTTATCAAGTCATGACCAGGGGTTTTTCTTTTGGGCAATTGTCTAATTTCTTGTGCAACTTGTGATGGTGTGAAAGGAGGTGGTGGTAGTGTGAGCTGTAACGGTATGTCTAAGTTATTATGTACAAAAATATCGTGTTCTGTATTAATTAAGTCTGTATGTGGTTTGAAAACAGTGGAAAGGTGGTTAGCAAAGAGTTCAGATCTTTCCTCGTCCAAAACAGCCCAAGA
This sequence comes from Nezara viridula, assembly GCA_928085145.1. NCBI lineage: Eukaryota > Metazoa > Arthropoda > Insecta > Hemiptera > Pentatomidae > Nezara > Nezara viridula. The sequence goes on along the minus strand of OV725078.1, from coordinate 134,960,954 downwards.
ACCATCCTCTCTTCGTAGGGGTGCTGACACCTCACGATGCTTTAAAAGATTCCTTGTATGTCTCCATAAACTTCCATCGTCCGTCGAAAGGTTGTTAATAAAATTGTCGTAGTTTGTGCTTTTGAATTTTTGAATATGTCTTTTGAGTTCGTTGTTCAATCTGTTAAAAGTTTGTCTGTCTGAAGGAAGTCTATTAGTCTGCCATACTTTACGTGCTTTTCTCTTTGCTCTGATCAAGTCCCTTATGTACATAGGATAATGGGGCAAGTTCGCTGCTTTTTGTGGCCTGGATGTTGATGAGGCCCATGCTGCATCTTGTATGCTTTTTGTGAATTTTTCAACAGCTTCTTCTAATTCCTCATGATTTTTAATTGAACCTGGAACAGAAAGATTGGTGTTCAAATGGTCTCTATATGCGTCCCAGTCCATGCAGCCTTTTATGAGCCTAGGTCTTTTTTGTGCTTCGGAAGGCGCGTCGAAGAGAACCATGTGCACTGAGGAGTGATCAGAACAAAGATCAGAGCTTGTATTGACGGCAAATGGTACGGTTCTTAGTCCTTTTGTAATAAAGAAATCAAGTAAGTCAGGAGTTTTGCGTCTGGAGGTGGGCCAATAAGTTGGTGAATTTGGAGTTACAGTGTCTAATGAAAGTTCATGGAGAACAGACCAGAGATTTCTGCCTCTTGGAGTAGACAACCTTGAACCCCAGCCTTGATGCTTAGCATTATAGTCTCCACCTGCGATGAAGCATCTTCCGAGGCGTTTGAAGAACTCAGAAAACATCGTGGGTGTAAGCTTGTACCTAGGGGGACAGTAAACTGAGGCAAATGTTATAGTGTAGTGTTTAGTGTATAGTGTTATTCCTGTCGATTGGATTTCGGGTGTAATGGGTAAGTCTACGGGATTGTGTTTCAGTGAATTTTTAACGAGTATAGCTGTTCCTCCATGTGCGGTTTTATCTGGGTGATCAGTTCTATAAATTGTGTAATCCTGAATGTAAATTTTTGATCGAGATGTCAGGTGTGTTTCTGTAATGAGTGCTACGTCGATCCGTTTTTCGTGCAAGTATAAGTCGAGTTCAGTACTGTGCTGTTTCAGTCCGTTGGCATTCCATAGAAGAACTGACAAGGAGCCTACAGTTAAATTATTGTGGGCCATAATTTGGGCACCAGACCTGTGTAACCTGTGACAGTTGTTGAAGAAGAATGAAAAGGGGCTGGATTAGGTTATTTAATCCATTAATTATATTAAATAATTGGGAAGAGCCATTATCTACCGGAGGTATCGGTTGGGTAATGCCTCTCCTCGTACCTGTACATGTTGTCTGGTTCGGGGGTGCTGAACTAGATGATGTTTGATTTTGTTGTTGCGGAGGTCCTGCGATGATCTGTGGTTCCCCTTGGTTGTGACGTTGCCGCATTGGGGGGAATTCATGCATGCCTGGAGGTCCCTGCGCTGGCTCTGCTACTGTGGAACGCTGAAGACGATTTCTTGCATTGCGCTGAACCCTGAGGTCTTTCAGCGTCTGGCAGCCTCTGTAATTAGCGGGGTGCTGACCGGCACAGTTGGCGCATTTCGCGGGAGTGTCTCTGGTTTTCAAACATGAGCTGGTTTCATGATATTCACCACACTTTACGCATCGTGGTCGATGGTTGCAATAAGTTTTAGTGTGCCCATATTGCTGGCACCGAACACACTGAGGAATATTTCTCTTTTGACGCGGTTCCTCAATTTTAATATGTGAATAATATAGAAATTCAACATTAAAAATTTCTTCTCTAAATGTCTCTTTTGTAATGTCCACAAAGAACATAGGAAGGGGTTTTTTAAATCGAGATATGACGTTAACTACATTGGTGGCTTCGTAACCCAATTTTTTAAATTCTTCTTTAATGATATCGACTGGTGTTCCATGGTGAAGATGTTTAACAACAATCCTTGGACATTTGTCCTGTGGAAGTTGGTAAGTATGGAAGTCGGCACCTTTATTTCGCAGGCTAGAATTTAATTTTCGATAAACGTCAGGATTTTCTGGGTACACAGTGACACCTTTCAATGTAGACTTCGTTTTAAACATATTAGGACCCGTTTCGTTTTCTAGAAATGAGATTAATGCATGGTAATTCTCAACACCGTTTATAAAAATTGGTGGAGTTTTATCGTTTTGAGGCGTTCTTCTAACTTTTTCTGTTTGTAAATTAGTTATGTTGGTTAGAATCTGAAAACTGTTCGAGGTTGGGATAGATTCTGTCGGTCGTTTTTGAGCTCTTGGCTCGCTCGAATCTATCATAGGTCTTTTACGACCAATAACCAGTTCCCAGGAGCCGTCTTCATTGTTTATATCACTGTTTTTAAAGTTCATGTTACTTACCTCAGTTTGAGATGATTCCACCATTGTTGGCGGTGAAATCCGCTCAATTTTTGTTTGGTGTTTTGTCCTTAGCAATCTTGTCTTGATAAAACACTTTTATTACACAAAAATTAAGTATGTACACTTAATTAACACATTTTTTGGAAGACAAAACTAAATTAACCTTTCACCTTATTTAACATCCCTCATTAAAATTAAATGAGAATTTTGGTCAGTTTCGGTCCTCATTTAGTTTTTCACCATCGATTGGAATTTATAAATAATAAGCAGGCATACATACACACAGACCATATTGCGGGACTTGGCTATTTAGATTTATGGGACATCAAAACGTGTATTTCCGTTGAAAACTCAGATTCGAAAAATTTCCCTTACTATATATTAAATATATAGGTAAGTGAAAGTAAAAATTTAGTTCAATATTAATATATGAAATAATACTCACCGACTAAAAAAAAATGAATAAATAAAAAATGCCTTTTTTTTAATTTTTTATAATGTTTAAACAATTTGTTTTTTTTGTCTGAAAGCACTACATATATTCATTATTGTTCGAAACCAAGCTGATTATTCTAGTTCAATTTAATTTTAATTTATTCAAAGGTAACATTTAAAATACAGCCGGAACAAGTTGAGCAATTTGTATTCAAGCGTTAATATGATAATATGGGACCTTTATTATGCCTGGCAAGTTTGAATGAGCCAATGTTCATTGTTTTCATTCTTGGCCCACGTTGCCGATCACACTTATACTTACAGACGGACAAATAGCTCAGGCACGTGCGGGGTAATATAAACAATAAACGTACCGTTTGATGGAATTAATTGCCTCATAAATGGATAATTAATTATAGTATTGATAACCAATTAATCTACAATACAATAGCGTCAAGTGATAAAAAAGAAATGAGACAGTATTAAAAGGGGGGGGGGGGAGGAAAGTTCAACCTTCGGGTTTATCTTTCATTTTCAAGGAAGGTGCAGTTAACCACTTTATAGATGATTTTTGGGGTTTAGGAGAAACTCCAGAGACATCTCATCAAGCCATTCAAACCGCTAGCGGATCCAGAATTTAATTTTGGAAGGGGGCTTCAGCCCGAAAGCTTTTTTTTCATAAAAATAACGATAATTACATTGGAAAAAAAGAAACTAACTACTTACATGAAATGGTGTTTAAGTGATTCCTAAAGTCCTTTTAAATGTAATTACACGAACAATAATACTTTAAGAGATAATTTTTTAATATTTGTTTTCATGAGACATGGTTATATTTTAACATTTTTTGGAAGGGCTTCAGCCCCAAAGGCCCCCCCCCGGTAGATCTGCCCGTGATTCAGACATACTAATGAATTTAATATGGGTTGAGACAAATAAAACTTATAAGAAATGTAGCACAGGTGGTGGAATTTTGTTGGGTATTAAAAATAATTTAACTGTAAGTAATGGGGCATGCAAGTTTATAAAATGGGATTTAATTGAAATAGTGTTTTTTTTTTTTTGGATTGGGAACAAATTTAAACAAAGGATTCATGGCGGAGTTTTATTGGGCTGCCAGAAGCCGAATGGCCTAATAGCCAACGGCAGGGCGTTTAATAAAAATAAAAAAAATCTTAATCGTAGTGTTTGGAATGAAGATTTTTCAAAATCATTGAATTTTCGTCCCTTATTTAACGAAAAGTACACTCCTGTAGGAGACATATATATATATATATATATATATATATATATATATATATATATATATATATATATATATATGTTCTATTAAGTGTTTCTTTTTAGTTTATGTTAAAAGTAATATTTTGTTTGTATATATAAATATTTTTATTTTTTATTGTCCTATCATAGTAACAGGTTCATTTAACTATTATTATGCAGTAACCGTTTCATGTTTTTAATTTTTATTGTTTTTCATGCTTTGTAAAACCCATTATAAACGTAAAATATTGTAAAGTTCATTTATATTTAAATGATATGTATCTAACTTGTAAAACTATATTATTCTACAGTAGCCAAGCTAGCTAAAATACAAATTTTTATTTGTATGGGGAACTCCCCCAAAAACAAATAAAAATTTCTATCTATCTATATATTGCTTTAAGATATATATATATATATATATATCGCAAGAAAAATGTTTAGGTAAAATGTAATAGAAAATCTAAACATATCGTTTTGAACACTTGAGGGCTATCGTTCCTGGAAATGTGTGATGATTTTGGTTTAGTAATATTAAATGGCCGTACGCTGGGTGATTCTGATGGTGAATTTACATACATTTCGGGGAGGAGTAGTTCCGTCATTGATATTTGTTCTGCAGTTGTTTCTATTTTGAAATATGTAAAAGATTTTAAAATTATCCCGAAAATTTATACCCAGCAAATATCGAACTTATCGAAGATTTCGATCAACCAAACAATAGTAGGAATTCTAAACCGCCTCAACTAAGTAGATTGCAATGGTCACGACAAGAAGAACTATATTCTAAATCTTTTTTTTAATTTATTTTTCTTAATTATATTTCGTAAATTTGAATATATGGATATAACGACGTGAAAAAACTTGTTGAGAACTACCCATTGGTAGCACTCTAATGATATGTCTACATTAGGAGATCACGGGACCATCTTCTTTTCAGACGCCTAGGAGGGTTATCAGGAATTGAAGAGTAAGCAAGGTTAGAAAAGAGAGGGTTGCTACAATTCTGAAGTTTATTATGAAAGGATATGTATCTGGATTGGGCCAGATCTGAAACAAGGTCATTATGGATAGTTAATTTTTAAATCTAAATTAGAAAATAAATAAAATTACGTAAACTTAGACGAGGTCAACGAACGAATCACATTTAAAATTAAACTTATTATTAAAATGTATTAAAGAATGTCCTTTTAATGAAAAACAGATAAATGAAAGTAAAAAATTCTGAAAATAACAGTAGTTCGACAGCGAATGTATAAAGACCCATAAAAAGTCTTTTAGATGCTTGAATATTTATAAAAAGCGAAAAAATAATTATACTAAATCAATATATTTGAGTGTAAATAATGAATATAAAAAATTGGTTATCCGAAAACGGAAGGATTATTATAAATATTTTAATGAAAAATATAAATTCATTAAGGATATTATACAGCTGTGGATATTAATAAAGCAATTTAAGAATTTAAATGCCACAGACTTCCGAGCAGTTCAGGTATTATTTTAACTCTTTATTGAATCCTATTATAAAAGCACCCTAAATTTTGTATGCCACCCCAAATCGGAAAGATCTAGAGTTAGATAGGAAAATCAGTCTAGGAGAATTAAAAATTACATTAGCAAAGGCAAATAATAATATGACGCCAGGACTCGATTCTGTGCCCCATGAATTCTATAAAAAAATCTCTTTTTTTTGTTGCAAATTATCGAGATATTTAATGATTATTTTAATACTGCAAATATCCCACAGTGCTTCACCGAATCGGCCATTTACCTATTATTTAAAAATCTGGTACAGGTGCGCTCATCACACATTTTTCACTTACCACCCTCTTCTTAGCAGAAATAAGTATTTTCACACAAAGCGAATTGAAAGTAAAAATTATAGGCTCTATATTTATTTATATTTCATTTCGGGTATTTTTATTTTTTTAAGTACCCTCGTATATATACAAATTTTAATATTTATATCGCTGTAATCTATACAATTAAGTATTAAATAATACCAACAATAGCATTTATGAAAACCACATTTGTATATTTATATAATATTGTCGGAGTCCGTAATATATTAATTTCATGATACGTATGAAAGCGTGTTCTAATCTTTCGGGCGAGCTTGGTTATGCTCGTATTCCTTTGGCTCCTCAATTACAACTATTTTCCGTTACGATCACTTATTTCTCCTTTAGTTAATTATCAAATTCTTCCATATTTTATATTTAATCATTTTTCATATTATAAATTGATGTGAAATGAAAGGTGCTTTAGAGGAAGCTAATACTGAAAATTAGCCATTTAAGCCCTGTTAGAGAACATCAATCAGAATAATAACCACATTTTATTTAAAATTGCTTTATTTTACACCGATACTATGAATTTAATCAAAATCGTTTAAGCGGTTTTCGAGATAATCGTAAAAATGTGTTGAGTCTAATATATAAAATGCCACTTACGGTTAGCCGATTTAGCGAAAAAGTTGCTGTAACATCCCTAGCATATAAAAAACCTTAAATATGCCATTCCACATCCGTGCGACTTTTCGTAGTTGAGCTAGACTGTTAACACACACACAAACACACCATTTTCCGGGACTCAGGGGATCTCAAAACGTGTATTGCCGTTGAAAACTCAGATTCAAGAAATTTCACGAACGCAATACATACCCTTACTGTATATTACATATATAATAGGTAAGTGAAAGTAAAAAGGTAGACTCGTTCGCAATACTTTCCTTACCTAGTATAGGTAGGAAAGTAAAAATGTCACGTGGTGTCCTTTGCTTCCGAAGTACACATTTAGTAACTCAAAAACAAATTTTAATGTCTTAAAATTATGGAGGTACATATTTATTAAAATATATTTGATTTTCAAAAAATATCTTATGATTTCTGATAGAAAATAATCCTGTACCACTACAACCCATGAAGGATCTGCGGTTCAGTACTATTAGGGAAAGTACTGTATCTAGGTCAACGGTTGTGCAAGGAGGTGATTTGACCGAGATCACGCTCAACTGCCAGGTTTTCCCCCTTAATTAATTATTTAATTAAGGGTACCCACTTTATAGAGGCTGGGTGTGCCCCAGGAGGGACTCTCAACCCAGGGTCGCCCCACAGCCAATGAAACAGATAAATAAATTTTCTGCCATGAGCCGGGGTTCGAACCTAGGACCTTTGCATTAGAAGCTCAGTGCCCTACCACTGAGCTACCCCACTCCCCCGATAGAAAATAATAAAAAATAAAAAATAGGTAATGAAGGACATTTTAACAAAATATATATTTAAAAATTTATCGTCATATATTTAAAGTGGTGCTTTTTAAATTAATGTTTGGAGATAAATAATTGTTAGATATATATATTAATAAATTTGCTTTTGTTTCAGGTAACATTTACTCTTCATTGGCACGATGCATGAAATAAGGAAAATAAGTGAGTTAATTGGCAAATATTTAAAATTTAAAAAAAAAAAAAATAATTGCACACAAATCCGGTCTATGACCATAGTGTTAGTTCATACATTTGCCAAAGTGTTCAATAATATTAGTTGTGTAGTGTGGCTGCTATACCAGTCATAATATCTCCATTTTTTTTCTTTTGAAATTTAATCTCTCCATTATTATGGCTGTCTAAATTGCCGCTTTCGTAGTACTTCTCTGTTAAGATACGCTGCGTAGATGACCTAATGCAGGATATATATATATATGTGTGTGTGTTTTTAATTTAAGTTAATTTTACATTTAACTTAATTTTTTTCTTTTCATTATGAAAAATAGTGGCATAGTTATTGCAAAAAAAAAAAAAAAAACCGTCTTATAATGCGCCTAAGACTGTAATTACATTTACCTTTTACCCGTTAGAGACATATTAAGTATAAGTATTAAGTGTAGAAATAAATAAATAAAAGGTTGACCTTTTAGTTGTGATTAGTAGCTGAGATGAAATACGATAAAATAGCTCGCTTTACTTAATATCAGATTAAGATTTTTTTTTTTCAAATTCCGAAATGGGAGTTTCATAAAAAAGTTTGCTTTTATTGGCTGAGTATAAGGTCGAATATTAAAATGAAGATATGCCGAAGAAGGAAGAAGGCTTTAGAAAGCTGGTTCTGGCCCCACCATCATTTCGAGTCCAGTTCGGAACGGTGAAAAGTTATTAAACCAGATTGACTACTTTCTTTCATTCTCCGCCCCTAAGTCCTTTTACAACTTCTGACCGTGCTAAGTGCCTGTTAAGTTATATCAGTCCGCCTAATTGACAACAGGTTCCAAAATCTCTACCGGGCTTTATTTTTGACACTAGAGGGGGGATAAGGCACGTGCAAAATAAAACTGTAAAACATATAAAATTGTTTAAAACCTTTCACAATTTACTCTTTTCGCATTGAGGACTTGCGATTTTATTAAATTAACCATCTATGATACAGAAATCTATAAACATTATTTTTTTAATATGTGATCAAAAGTACACTAGCAGCAGGCGTGAAAAAATTTGCTTATTCATATTACCACGTTGAAACGTTTCTGACGGATTCATGATACGAATCACCTCAAGAATATATTAGATCCCAAATGTACATATGTATCCTCAATTTCATTCCCACAAATTCACTAAATTGTCATATAAACAGCGTCACACAGAGTCACAGTGGGACGAAAGACGGGTTTTCGTGGACATGAGCATAGAACTTGTAAATTATGTCGGATTAACTTGAAATTTAGTACCCTTGTCATTCCAAGGTATGGGAGCGGAGTAGCTCAGTGAGTGAGCACTGACTTCCAGAGCTCACGTTCCCAGGTTCGAATCCGGCTGATGACTTAGGGGTGGGAGAGAAAACTTCAAACATTTGAAAATAACAGTTTTTGATCTCAAACGAATAAATTTTAGTTCTACCCATGGGTAGTTTCTCTTCATGCTGTACATGTCATGTTACCAACGTCAAATTTACTTGTTATATTTTTCTTGTAATACAGTTGTAAATTCCATTAAAATAAATTAAAAAGAACAAAAAAAAAAAAAAAAAAAAGAATGAACATTTCTTCTAAACGGATAACAACAGTTCTGTTTAGATTCTCTAGTTCATCCGTTTGCCACTAATCGAGTTGCTGTTTGATCTGTTTTTCGTTTCGTGTTTTCCAACAAAAGCTCTTTCCTGCTTTCCAACGATCCTATCAGTTAATCAATGAAAATAGCCTAACAGTTTTTGATATAAGACGTGTTTCAACTGTTAAGTTTAGGGATGTAATTTTTAGTTCTCATTATTAATGAGGGCTAGAAATAAATAAAAACTTTCACTATAGTTACTACATTACTAAATTAAGTTAAGCTTATTTGTAGCCAAAATTAGTTTATGTTTTTAGATGTATCTATCTATATTAGTGTCTTGCAAACCGAAAATAATTTTTATGATTGAACATATTCACATAAATCAATTTATTTGCATAAATAAAATTAAACACTATTATGTTCTGTTAAAATTTAATTAGGCAAACAATTGAAAATGTCTTTAAACTACAGTTAAAAGACACATGACGACCAAGCAGCATAATTTCAAACTTCGAACATACAAGAAAGTCAAAATATTATTAAAATAAAAAATGTTCTATGTGTAAAAAATAATTTTTAGTTTTAATTAGTTAGAAAGAATTTTTTAAGATTAAACATTCATGTAATAATACAAATAAATTCAAGGGTTATCAATTTCAAGCTCGAACAATGCCGCTCTTTATGCATAAAACGATTCATTCATTTACAGACTTGTTATTAACCGAGTAGGTATTCCTCCATGAATCGTTGCGTTGTTCTATGAACTATTTTTTTAAGAACTGTTGTTTTTGGTCAACGAACAGTTCATTTACGTTTTTCAAAAGTAGCAGAAACGCCCACTTCTACTGATGACGAGTAATTTTTCATTTGCCGTGGATCGAGCTTGAGGACGGGAGACCATCCTGGGGCAACCCCTATGAAGTGGATACTCTTAATTAAATATTTTTAAACTGCCCTTGAGCGGATCATGACGGTTAAAATTATTACGAATTTCTCTTAAGCAATGACTACTAAAAAGTAAAAAAAAAATCTATATTTCGGAGCATCTTAAAGCATTTTTTTTTATATCGCAATCTTTGTAAAAATTTGAGTTAAAACACTTACTTTTGTTAACAAAAAAGCCAGAAGATTTTAAGTAAAACAAGTTTTAGAAATTATAATGTTTTTTTTTTCTAGTTAAGCTGAATGATAGTATAAATTACAAGAAAAAAATTATCAACCACCAGCTCTAACCAAGCAATTTTACAAAAGCTACAAATTGCGCAAAATTCCTCAAAATTTTCAATTGAACCATTAAAGAAAAGCTGTGAAAAATTTATATTCTGCCAAATAAAAATATTCTCGCAAACTCCAAAAGTTATCAATTAAACAATTTATATAGTTTTTTTGGAGTTATTTAAAAAAAACTATGGCCGATGTCGCGAGTTTTTCCTTACACATCGTTTTTCCTTAGTTTTTATATCTTTTAAATATGTCCATTAAGAAACAAAAAAAAAATTTAATTTTCCTGAAAATTTATCAAAGATAAGATTTAAGTGCGATTTATTTGATAAATCAAAGCAATGTAAACAGGCTTGTGGTAGATCAGTGTAAAAATGTCCATGCCCTCTAATATTGCTAATCAAAAAATTTTTTCCAAAGCCTAATTTTGTTACACAATTATTTGTTTGTATGTTAAAAGTAGAGGAAATAGTGAAGCTTGTGTAATGCGGGCAACAGATATTCTTACTTTCACTTGGTTATCTTTTTTCTCTCTCATTCACCCCTTATAATATTTAATTAAATATTAAATAATACCATTTATGATGACTGCATATGTATATGTACCTAATATTGTCGGGGTCCGTATTATATTTAGCTCATGTTACGTATGTACTCTTAGGGCGATCTCGGTTGAGCTCGAACGCGCTCGTATTAATTTAGTTCTTCCATTAGAACTATTATCTGCTATATCTGCTTTAATTAATTTTCAAATTCTTTCATATATTATATTTAACTATTTTTTGTATCAAAGATTAATTTTAAATGGTAAATTACTTCAAATAAATAAAATTAAAGGTACTTCAGAGGAAGCTATTTAAGGAATATTTGAGGAAACTCTAATATTTAAAATTAACCATTTAAGCCTCGTTAGAGAACATCAATGAGAATAAAACCTACATCATATTAAAAACTGCTTAATAATACAATGATATACTGAGTTTACTTAAAATCGTAAAAGCCATTTTAGAGAAAGTAGTAAAAATGTGTTAAATCCATTATATAAAGTACCACTTCTGGTTTGCCGATTATGACGAAAATCTTGCTGTGACATCCGAGGTTTATAAAAACCTCAAATACGCAATTTCAGTTTCGTACGGATTTTCGTTTTTGAGCTAGACTGTTCACATACATACACTCACACAGACCATTTTGCGGAACTTAGTTGTTTGGACTCAGGGGACCTCAAAACGTGTATTTCCATTGAAAACTAACATTCGAAAATGTTCACGATCGTAATACTTACCCTTACTATATATTACATACATAAGTAACTGAAAGTAAAAAAAAGAAGCAACAAAATCACTCAGGTGGCTCTGAAACGTATATATCAGTCGAAAACCTCATATCGGAAATTTGACCCGATCGCAATACTTTCCTTACCTACTAGAGATAGGAAAGTAAAAATTGATTTTGTGAAAATTGGTCAACGATTTGAGAGAAAAATTAGGCACAAGATATTACCTTTTTTTGGTCATTATTAATAAGAGATAGATTCTCAGCAATAAGGCAGCGAAATAATTATATAGTAGACCTAAACTCAGGTTAAATTGTTTCATTGAGATGTCTTATAAGGTTTTATGAAAGCATGTCGCCATCATCCATGCGCCCGGTAAAAATAAATAAATTATTATTATTACTGAATTTCTCCCTTTCTCTGCATTCGTTAGTGACAACACTTAATAATAGCTAAATCCCTGGGTAAGGCCCTAAAGAAATTATTCTTTAATGTTTATAAATATTCTAAAGATGCATTGCCTTGCTTTTCTAAGCAACACTGCTTCAACATCTGTTCCAAACGTTATTAATATTATTATTTTATTTGTCAACACTTTCAAAGAAGGTTTGTTGTTCAGAATAAACTCCAGCCGCCTCAGGTACGTTTTATTTTAATTTATGTTGAATGTTGATAAAGCTCCTCACAATTCTGGCAGTAATCAACAGCACTAGCGGATTCAGGGTTGCGTTTTTTTTGGGGGGGGGAGTGCTTTAGCCTTTCTTTTTTTTATTTATGACGATAATTACTTTGGAAGAAAAATAAAGATACTAACTACCTATACTAGATGGTATTTAAGTTATTTTTGAAGTCCTATTAAATGTAATTACACAATCAATAATACTTTTAGAGATAATATTTTAATATTATAAAATAAGGTTGTGTTTTATTTCTTCGCCATATCTATTTCAATTTACATAGCTAGGTTTCGGCCGGTTAGTCATCTTTAAGCCATTTTATCAAACCATGCTTTTTGCATGTAGTCCAAAGTCAGATTAAGTTATAAGTGTGGATGGGAGGTTACACATTGTTATATCTTTGTTTATACTATAACTTATTATAGTATATTATATTATATAGTATATTATAGTATGTGTATTATATAGTATATTATATATTATATTATAGTATAAACAAAGATATAACAATGTGCAACCTCCCAACCACACTTTAATCTGACTTTGGACTACATGCCAAAAGCATGGTTGGATAAAATGGTTTGAAGAAGGCTTGCCGGCCGAAACGTAGCTATGTAAATTGAAATAAATATGGTGAAGAAATAAAACTCAGCATACCTAAAACAAATACATATGGATATTTTTTTCATAAGACATGGTAATATTTTACCATTTTGAGGATGGTGGTGAGGGGGTGGCTTCAGCCTAAAAAGTATCGATATTTGCGATTTTTTTTTTCTGTCGTTTAGCATAGCGATGTCTATAATCTCAGGCACCACAATATCACCGTCAATTAGTACAATGTTAGGTCTGTTGTGAGTCACCATATGGTCTTTTATAAACGACTAATTCCAATACAATTTAATCCGATCTTTCTGGCAGAGTACTTTAGAGCTATTTATTATTATTACTTTTCAGTATTATCATCATTTGATTTTTTTTTATAATGCAACAAACTGGTATACTATCTCTATCGTAGTTCTGTTTTATATGAACCCATAGACCCATTTCCCGGTACAGGTAGGTCTTCAAGATCCCATCTAGTTAGTCCAGGTAGTCGAACCAAAATCTATCTTGAATATATTAACGCTGGAATTGTATAACGGTACTTGAGCTTTGGATCGATTACCCTAGAAGCAACGCATAATATTAAATTTTAGTGCCGAGGTGAAACCGCCTATTGCTTCATCATAACATAAATTCAATAGTTTGGTTCTAGATACGTATTTATGTGTGCATTAAATCAGTGATGAGTGGTAACAAAGTTACGATGATAATCTATAAAAATAACGAAGAACCAAATCGAAAATACCTCACAAACAGAAATATTTTGATATCATTTATTTAAATTTGACTTTTTACTCTGTTTTATGAATAATATTTAAATATATTTTAAAATTCATTTTCACCTACTTCTTCCGTTCTCACACCATACTTATCAAACCTTGACAAAGAACATTTTTCACTTTGAACAGTTTTTTTTTTTTTCAACTAACCTTAAGTTTTTCATGGAATACTATGTTGTAGCACTTGCATTTACTTCAAATTATTTTACAGAACTTATGTGATATTTTTTCTTTTACACACATTTAATTCATAATAATCGAATCTAGAATAATTCATATCTACAACGTAATGGAGGAGTGAATCAATTTAATTTACTATTACAATTTGATTTTCAAGATATATATATATATATATATATATATATATATATATATATATATATATATATATATATATATTTAAAAAATTCGTATTTAGTATTTACGTTTTGAATTTTTTTTTCGTCAATAGTTTTCTTTGTGAACTTTCTTTTTTATTGAATAATATACGGGTTCTGAAACAGGATAACGTGAGTATTTGATATACGATCAAACTATTTTTTTCTTATTTATTGAGTTGTATTACATTTTGTCTAAATTAGGTACATTAGTAATAATCATAAATGAATTCATTCACACCATATTTGTAGAAAATAAAAAATAAATAAATTGAATTACAACTAGGTAATAATAATTAAAAAATCACACATATATATAATAAAATAAGAAAATTACACTTAAAGTTAAATTAATCAAAATAACAACTTAAATTCAGGCATATTATATGAAATACCTAATACAAACTATAATTAATGTAAAATTTTAATTTAATAAAAAAAACACTTTTAATTCATGATAATCAAATTGAAAATTATACTCTTATACAACCTAATCTAAGTATAAATTTATCATTTATATGAATTTATTATTACAATTTGATTTAAAAAAATATATGTACAATAAAAAAAAACATCATAATTGGCTGCGAATATGATTTATGCAGTATTAATAATTTTTTTTTTTTTTTTTTATAGTTTCCTGTGTATTCTTAAATATTCTTTATTAATATATTCTTTATTTATTGATTAATCATAAAAGAATTCAATCACACCATATTTGCAGATGGTGATAAAATTGAATTGTTAAATTAAAATGTAGTTAAATAATGAAAATGAATTAAATTGAATAAGAGTATTGAATAATAATAATTAAAAAAATATATACATATAAAAATAAACTTAAAGTTAAATTAATCAAAATAAAAACTTAAATACAGGCATACTTATATACGAGCTTTAATACAAACTAAAAATTCAATTTAATCGATAAAGAAATAATGTTAGAGCCAAATAATTAGGATATCAAAATTTATTTATGTTTTTTTTTTAATTAAACCAGAAATTATTTCATAATTTCCTTCTAAATTAGCCAAATATTTTGATTCTGGCTCGTTATCGTTAAACTAATAATTATATATTATAACTAATTGGGTTGGTATAATAGGAGCTATCTGGAACAGAGTAATGGAAGAACATGGAAGAGAAAGACCAATGAAGTACTGCTTACAAAAACTGGGCAATCAATTTCCCATGATATGAAGGAAAAGAGGTTAAGATGGGCGGGGCTTGTATCTCGGTGCAATCTATCAGGAAGCCTCTACACAACAATGAATGCCTCATAGATCTGCTGTGCTGATAATTGTCCAAAATAGAGATGGAGCAGGCTGGTTAAACCGGCAAAAGATCTATAATGTCTGTAATTATACATAAAAAATAATTAACATAACAAAAACTTAATAAAAATAATTGATTAAATTATTTTAAATCAAGAGTTTTACCCATCTGAGGATTGTTGTTATTTTCAAATAATACACTAATGAATTATTAAACTGCTTTTGAATGCTAATGAGGGGTCTTTTGCAGAGTAGCCCCTCCAGTTATTTTTTAATATTGAGCTGTTATTTTACGTGATTAAAGAAAAACACGTGATGTTGAAAGATTTAATTATAATTACTTTAATTCACATTTGTATAAAGTTTATTAATATGAGCAAAACTCTTTCATATTCAGTAGAGAATCCAGGATTTAATTTTGGGGGATGGGGGCTTCAACCCGAAAGCTTTTTTTTCATACAAATAACGATAATTACTTTGAAAAAAAAGAAAGAAACTAACTACCTATATGAAATGGTGTTTAAGTGATTCCTAAAGTCTTTTTAAATGTTATTACACGAACAATAATACATTAAGAGATAATTTTTTAATAATTTTTTCCATAAAACATGGTTATATTTTACCATTTTGTGGGGGGCTTCATCCCCAAAGCATCCCCCTCCCCCCAGTAGATCCGCCCGTGATAAACAAACCTTCTCCGCCAAATAAACTGACTTCATAGTAGTTTACTCCTTACACTATGAATAAATAAATAATATGGAAGTGGTTAAATGTAATCTTGTATAATCTAACCAAGCATTGGAGAGTATTCCCTTCTCGTTTATACAAGATCGAACATAAGTCACCCCCACCTGTCATAAGTACCATTTCTTTCAACGAACTTCATTAGCTATCCTTTATTACAGAAGCGCTCCTTATGGATAATTCCAGCTTCCTGATAAAACTTAAAGGCTACCCTCTAGTAGTGTTGCTCAAAATCGGTCTTGGTCATGCACTCTGCAAGACCAAGATCAAGACCACATAGCTGTTGCAAGACAAAGACCAGGACTGATGAAAAAAAATCGTTTTTTTAAAATAAAAATTAAGGCAAAATAGTTACTAATACTCGACAATTTTAATTACTATATGTAAAGAATTGGTATAACCAATGTACATTTGCATTTAATTCCTCTAATGTTTCATTCGGGCTTAGTTAGGTTTCTCCTATCTAAAAAATTACAGCTATATCTCTATAGTAATGATCTAATAAGTAACTGCAAGAGTCTTGCGCAAGACCAAGACTGAGTTTGCAAGACCAAGACTTGTCTCGGTCTCACATTTGGGCAACACTGCCTAGTCGTTATACCTAGTCGTTATTCAAACTGTAGTATAACCTACAGTAGTTCATTATGCTAAATGAATGAATCTATAAACATATGTTTATACAACGGAAAAATAACGACATCCATTCAAATATAACTGATACTTTTCAGTTACAGATACTTTTACAAAAGTAACTGACGGAGCTAATCTGCAAGAGAACCCTAATCAGTATTACGAAAGATTGATTGAATGATGTTATTTATTATAAACGTCCATGCTACCTAAAGGTTTCCATAACTGAGCATAAAATAATATCGGAATGACTGTCAGTTTCGAAGTTATTTCCTGTGTGGTCTCATTAATGAGTATTTTGTCCAAATACGGTCAAGATAATCAGATCTCTTATGTCATTAAAAACGAAATTGAGTATCATTTATTTTATTTAGGTTATGTTTTTTAAATTTCTCGACAGAGAATGTCCCTGATCCCGGATAGCAATTTTAATTGGTTCGTTAAGTTAAAATATAGATTAACATAACGGGATTAGCCCATGCCTCGCAGGATCGAAGCCTTGCGCAGGGCTATCTGTAACGAATTTTGCATTTAAACTGTTTTAACTTATTTGAAATTTTAATGAAAAAAGGTTATCGATTGAGGAGGAAAAATAAATAAAATTACTGCAAAGAAAATTAGATGGGCAAGATAAATGATATACAGGGTTTCCCATAAGTAGAGGGAAATTTTTATAATCGATCTGATTTCGTATAATAAACTATAATTTAAAAAAAAGTTAGAAACCCCAAGTTTTCTTCAGAATTTTACATTATTTTTAATTTTACCAACGTACATTTGAACAAAATAAAACTAAGTGTTTGTCATTAGTTGAAAACAGCTAATAATTTCTTACTTCTCTAACGATTTTCTACAAAGCTATTTAGTTTTGAACTTAAAACTTTATATACCGTAAGATGGGGTAACTTTTCTACTGTTTGGTCAACTTTGGGACAGCTGGTAAAATTTAGTTTGTGGTGATTCCGTGGTTGATAAGCTGTGCTGGTTCAGTCCGCATGGACACTACGCTCTTACCTTGCGGCTGTTTCAGAACTCTAGTTGACAACACTTGTGCAGTTAGGTTTTATTTATTACATAAAATAAAATTACTGTAATGAAAGTTAGATGGGTGAGATAAATGATACACAGTGGTCCCGTGAGTAGAAGGAATTTTCTATAGGAATGATAGCAGGCCTCAAGAAATACAAAAAAGTCCATACAAACAAACGTACCAGAAAAGTAGCAAAATCAAGTTTTGTGTTTTTTAAGTGAGTCTTGTTTTCGTTGTGTTGAATCGAAAATAATAACTAAAGAAATATTTTATTCCCATCCCCTTCCCATATATATAATTACAGTAACGCTCGAAATAGGTTTTGTACCAAATATAAGCTCCTGTTATGCTCAAATACCATGAATGGGGTACCGTTGGATTCAGAATTTCACGGTGGGTTAGCGAATCGTATTCTCCACTTTCTTTTCTGTTGTTTCTTTCTAAAATAAATAAAGTCGATACAAACATTTTGCTTGGCTTCAATACTGGAACGGTGGTAAGTGTGTAGATCGATACGGGACAAATTGGATCTTGAAGATTGTGATGCGTACAGCGGATAGTTCCTCCGGAACTGTCGGATCCTGCGTTTTTAAGCCCAAAAGCGTACTATTTTCGAGATAAAGCAAGCCACAGGGTTCCCATCCACACAACCTTACATTAAATGTGGTATTGTCATTGAATACATGTCTCATTTCGTCGACTTGAGGTCTCTATGATCGAGAGAAGAGGAGTTTATATTATTTATCGATGGTGTTTTTGATCGGCAAGCCATATCATCGTTAATTCTTCACCAAATCTCAAGATTGACCCACCAATTTCGAAGGGTTCCTTCTCCTTCAGGCAGGCAAAATAATGCAATCACCCCGAAAATTCAGGCAAACAAGTTATGAAAGAAAACCAACTTTATTGGCGAATAACTAAAAAATTACACACTTTTCCCTGGTTATGTCCATAATTATATAAAAGATTACTTAATTCCCTAAAAAAGGAAAAAAAAGTCATCGAAGTCGGACAATTGTTAGCAAAGATACAGCTTACTGAAATTTGTGAACATGACGTTCCATTATTTTATTTTATTAAATTATTTGGCATTTGATAACAATATGCTGTGCGAATTTTTCGCACGGGCCTACTAGTTTAATTAATTGCCCCTACTGGTTTTTAATACCAGTAATGCGGTTCAGTGCGAGGCGCTGGGATCTCCTAGAGTCCTGCCTTTCCTTCCACGAGTGGGGAGAAAGGCTTGGCTCGGAGTTCTTCTGAGTGAATGGACTCTGTAAATATTGTTTAGTATGCATGTGTTTTAGTTGTTATTTTGATTAGTTTAGTTTTTTTTTGTTTATACATTTACTTCTATTATTATTAGTTACTATATTATTTATTTTTATTTATTGTAAATAGAGTGTGAATGTGCTCTCTGAACACTACTATAAATATCCTTAATTGTGACTTATTGTAATATTTCAGAATAAATAAATAAATAAAAAGAAAAAATTTAATTAATTAATAATTACTTCATTGTAAACTAGATACAATTTACTTTAAACAGTTTATCGTTGTTAAAACCATTTAAAGACTTTTGAGCGGCTAAACTAAGCTAAGTTCTGTTATTAGAAAAATCATAAATTATTCGCGATTTTTTTTTTTTTTTTTTTATAATCATTCAACTATACTACAGGTACCCCAAATTTACGAAAACTTCTTCGTTTGATAAGCTTTAAATCGGTATCAATTAAGTTTAAGTTTATTAGGAGAAAATTGGAGATCGAGTCCAAGTTGTGTAACAAATTTATTATATTTTTTATCCTGTCAAGTAAAATTACCCCTGTTCTCAGCAAATATGACTTCAATTAACTGTTGCCAAGCCTTTGTTTCTTGTTTTTCTATGTTCTGGGATGAATAATGATTAACCCAATTGCCTAAACACACATTTTATTTATAAAAAAAAATTAATTCGAACAATACTTTTACAAATATTTTCCGAGTAAATTGGTTATAAACTGAGTTTTTCACCCAGATCTCTAAGTATTTTTCAAATTAATTTTTTTATTTGCAAAATGTGTGTTTAGGCAATTGGGTTTGTTAAAATACATCCCATATTATGGAAAAACAAGAAATAAAAGCTTTGCAACAGCTAATTATAATTTTTTTTTTAAACAGGGGTACTTTTACTTGGCTGAATAAAAATATAATATGAGCTCAATCTCCATTTTTCTCTAATAAACCTCAAATTAATAAATACGTATTTAAATCTTATCAAAGGAAAAAGATTTTATAAGCGTGGGGTACCTGCAGCACAGTTGGATGACGATAAAAAAAAATAAAAAAATCGCGAATAATTGATGAGTTTTCTAAAAACAGAACTTAGCTCACTTTAACCACTCAAAAGTCTTCTTTAAATGGTTATAACAATGATAAACTCTATTTTCGTTTTAAGTAAATTTTATCTAGTCTACAATGAAGCAATTGTTAATGACTTAATTTAAATATATTTTTTTTGTTATCGCTTTCGATTCAGCAAAAAACACGACTCATTTAAAAAATCACAAAACTTGGGATTGCTACGTTTTATATGAAAATTAGCCCTTTGTTTAAATGAACTTTTTTGTAGGTCTTAAAGTTCGCTATAACGCCTATAAAAAATTCCCTCTACTCACGGGACACCCTACCCTGTATATCATTTAGATCACCCATATAATTTTCAATACAGTAATTTTATTTTATTTAATAAATGAAACCTAACTGCACAAATGTAGTGAACTAGAGTTCTCCAACTGCAGCGCAGTACATGCACTGTCCATGCTGACTGAATCAACACAGTCTATCCACCACGGAATCACCACAAACTAAATTTTACCAGCTGTCCCAAAGTTACTCAGACAGTCCCAAGGTTACCCCATCTTCCGATATATAATGTTTTAAGTACAAAACTTAATAGCCTTTGATAAACGTTAAAAAAGTAAGGGAATTCTTTGCTGTTTCCAACGAATAACAAACACATAGTTTTATTTTGTTCAAATATAGATTAGTGCAATTAAAAATAATTAAAAATTCTGAAAAAAAAACTAGGGATTTCTCACTTCTTTTTTTCTCAATTATAGTTTATAATATGAAATCAGAATGGTTACATAAAAGGACGTGCGTGGCTGGATGGACGACGTAATCAAATCGATAATTATTAAATAAGGAAACACGTGGAGATTTGTATTAAATATATAAATGTAATATTAATAAATTATTTGCTGTCTAAGTGACTACATTTCTCGTGGTCGAATAAAAATATGTAACCCGTATCTTTCTAGACTCGCTACCTCACCAGCCACTTATGTATTAATTTGCATAACAAGTACAGCAATGTTAACTTCGTTTGCTTTCACTTGTAAGCATGTTTTATATATTTCCGCACCTTTCCTGTATATACACTCATACACGGAAACATTAATTCTTAATGTTCCAAACATTGAAATCCATTAAAAAGCTAGAGATGTTTAAATCCTTTCTTAGAGCAATGTTTTACAACATGCAGCAAACCTGATGACACTATTTAGAATATTAGATTTATTGTAAAAGTATTTTTTTACTTTCAGAAATAAGAATCAGTTGAGTGAGATCATAAGTTGTAACCCTTAATTTGGCGAGATAAAAAATAACTGACTGAACAAATTTTTTAAAATATATTTATTTTTGACTTGGCTAAATCCTGATTGAATATATCTTACAGCACTAAAAAAAAACTCGTGTATTCCTATGCTCGTAATGGTGTTTTATAAGTTTGTATCTCTGAGGCTCAAAACCCCACATTTCTGTCCTTATGTATAACGGGACCTTTATATTCAAAAGGGACTCATTTCAGAATAAATAAATTATTATTATAATATTTATATTTATATTTGCTGTATTTTCTTTGATTTGAATGACTCCTTGTCTTAGATTGATTTCTTAATGGACTGTTATAAATAAACTGTCTAACGACAGCATTTCTTCTGGCCGAATAAAAATATGTTACCCGCATCGTTGTAGACTCACTACCACACCAGCCACTTATGTATTAATTTGCATAACAAGTGCAGCAATGTTAAATATTTTATAATAAAATAAAAAACACACGAAAATATCACATGGCACTGGATTTTTTTGTTTGGGATGACTTTAAACAAAATGTATATGAATGTCCGGTCAATGACCTTGATTCCTTACGAAGGTGGATAATTGATTCTTGTGAAACAATAACACATATCCAGTACCGTTTTGCCAATGCTGCTGTTGAAGAAAGATGCCGAACATGTCTTAATGCTCAAGGAAATCACTTTATACAACATTTAATATGAATGTTACTGTTTACGTTTAATTAATAAAGTAGTTAGAACAAATAAATAGGTTTCATTTAATGTAAATAATTCATAACAACAAAAATCTTTAGGTGTGGATATCTCCTAAACAAAGCGTTTGCGGACATACCTTCAGGGGGAAATTTTTTTCTTTTTTTGAGGTCCTTAGTTCATTTTTGCAGTTCGGCCACTTAACCCTGAAACACTCTGTATATGTTTATCTTTTTCTTGTTCTCGTATCATTCGACGGCAGAGCTTTTTAGCTGCTTTGTTCATGCAATTGAAGTTATGGTTAGCTTGCCTCGTCCTCTTTTTCAAGTAATTCATCCTTTCATAGTTTCTTTGAGCAGAAGATTTTACTACTGATTCTATTTACAAGACAGAGCGTCCATCTAGCACTGGTCTGTTCTACCACGGCCATCAATAAGTTTCGTTTGGTGACATCATTTACATATGCCTGCCAAACGTATTTATTCTTAAATTAATTGACATTGTACGAAATGATCTTTCTCCGTTTTATTTAATGCTCAGTACTATTTTGTGCTTACATTCGACGATACAAAGGAAGTGGTCATTGTTTCAACCTACCCAACAAAACACATGGACATTTGTAAAGTACAAAATCAACAAAATGACTATTCTCGTTGGATTCCTGGTTTCTACTGTACCGACCAACATCTAGCTAGAAATGATTATTGTTATTTTCATACTTCTGGATCCTTACCTTTCACTTATTTTTGATCATGAAACCAGTCTCCAGTCAATTAACACTGTTTCCAAATTTAATACGGACATATTGTTAAAGTTCAACGAAATCTGAGTCCATATCGTATACCTTGAAAGACCACTATGTCAATCTCATTCTTATGCAGTACTTGTTGAAGATTATAGCTTATCTCTGCTGAGAATAAACTCCTCACATTCCCGAATCCAATCTTAAGTCCTTTCTCTCGCCTGCGATCATTGCCGAAGTTATCAGTCCGGCTGTGTATTGCCAGTGATAAAAATAATTTAAGGGATTATGCTGTAACTAACATAAGTTATATACTTCATACGAGATTGTATGTACGATTTTTTTTTTTAACATAATAAAATAATAACTTGGGTAAAAACTCAAAAAATGTTCAATGTTGATAAGTCAGGACAGCAGCGATATAAATAAAATCTCAAGAGTTACTAATATTCAGAAGAGAAAATATGAAAACGTTAATACCTTATGATGTAATTCCCTCGTTTATATGTGGAGTGAGATGCCTTTTTGTCTAAAATGTCAGTTGCGATCTAAAATATGCTGATTTTGATGAATATGATATAAATAATTAAAGCTCCTGGACATGATCTCCTTACACCTCAAATCCTTCGACAACTTCCATCCAAAGCAGTCATATTCCTTACATATATCTACAATTGTATCCTACGCACCACCCACTTCCCTCTGTTATGGAAACACTCCACTATTATCCTTTTCCCAAAACCAGGAAAACCTCTCAATAGCTCAACATCCTATAGACCAATCAGCCTACTCCCAATCCTTTCAAAAATTTTTGAAAAGATCCTTTTGAAACGAATCCTACCCATTATAGAATCCCAAAATATCCCTTCCCATCAGTGTGGTTTTCGCTCTCAACATTCTACTGTTCAACAAGGACTCCGAGTTGTTGATCATATTTCCTCAGCCCTAGAAAACAAGGAATACTGTTCGGGTGCCTTTCTGGACATTGCACAGGCATTTGACCGGGTATGGCACTCCGGACTGCTCTCCAAGCTTAAAATCCATTTACCTCAGTCCTTGTACCTAGTCCTCCGATCCTACCTCTCTGACCGCTCCTTTCGAGTTCGCTGTGGAACAGAATTTTCCAATATCTACTCCGTTAAAGCCGGTGTTCCCCAAGGCAGCGTCTTGGGTCCCGTGCTTTACATCCTCTTTACTGCTGACATCCCTGTTCATCCCGATACTTTTCTTGCAACACGCTGACGACACCGCAATCTTATCATCCAACTCTGATCCCGAAATAGCATCCTTAAATCTCCAAAGTCACCTCACCTTGATTGAGCACTGGTGTAATAACTGGCGCATTAAAGTTAATGAATCTAAATGCCAACATATTACCTTTACACTCCGACGCAATTCCTGTCCACCAGTACTCTTTAATTCCATCCAGCTTCCTTATTCAGACACAGTCCGGTATCTTGGCTTTCATTTAGACCGAAGACTAACTTGGAACCCGCATACTAGACTCAAAAGACAAGAACTCAACCGACGATACGGCCAACTATACCGACTACTAAGCAGAAAATCTAAACTTTCCATTGAAAACAAGCTACTGATCTACAAGACAATACTGAAACCTATTTGGACTTACGGACTAGAACTGTGGGGATCAGCAAAATTTTCTAACATCAAGCGCATCCAATCCTTCCAGTCTAAAGTCCTTCGAACAATAGTCGATGCTCCTTTCTATGTATCCAACAAAACCCTACATCATGACCTTAACATCCCATTTGTCCTAGACCTTATCCCAGAAAAATTCTCCAAATTTCACCAGAACCTTACTTACCACCCAAATCCTCTTGCACAATCCCTATCAAGCATCTCCCATCCCTATAATCCTCCAAGAAGGTTGAAACGGCAGTGGCCTCGCGACCTTTTGTAGATTATATAAATTGGAGTTCTGGCAATGGCCAGATTCTTCACTCAAGACATGTGTGTATGTGGCTAAAGTGCTCTCGACCAATCTCCGCTGGCTTTAGTACCAGTGACGCGGTTGGAAGAGTAGCGCAGGGTTCTCCTGGAGTTCCCTCGCCTGATTGTATATAGGTATGCATGTTATTTATTTTTTTTTTTCCTTAGTTTTAATTTTCTTATTTTTTAGGTTATTTTATTTTATTGTCTATTGTATATACTTTTGATTATTATTTTGTTCTATTTATTTTATTTTTTTTGTACATATGGTGTGAATGTCATCCTACCTCACTATAACCAATGTCCAACAGACAGATTGTTATAATACTCAATAAAGAAATTTAAAAAAAAAAAATATGTGGAGTGAGATGCCTTTTTGTCTAAAATGTCAGTTGCGATCTAAAAGCGAGTTGAAAACAGGATTTTTAAATTGGCTGGTTATGATGCAGTAACATATACATAGTTCCACACATTTGTAGCCCAAAAAAAAAAATTTAAATCATTTCTGATGTTTAAATCATTCTTAAAATAAATCATTTCTGTTCTAATCTAGTTTGTAAGTTGCGATTATAGCGACACCATTTCGAAACGTTAAATAAGTTTTAATGAACTTACATTCGTCTCACATTTATATTTTACCCTATGATTTACTAATTCACTATCTATTCATATAATAAATTAAAATATGTACTTACATAGAAAAAGGTAATCAAAATTTGAAAAAAATCATGTATTAATCTATTCAATGTTGTATATCATAGGAAAGAGAATTTAACATGCTGTAAGATGACTTCAATCCCATGCCTCTAACTAAATTATGAATGATTAATTGCCAATTTTTAATCTTACTATTTTCTGTTTTGGAGTCAATTTATGAATTTATTTACTACTGTCTGATGAGTTGACTTATTGCCAAAATGAGTTGACTTATCCCAAGGAAATTTCACATTTCTTTACATCTCTACATATAACACAACTGCGTCTAATTTCAAGGAAATCCGAAATGGTTAGATTCGCACCTTAAAGTTTATATTGTTATTTATTGTTTCCATTATTTTGCTTTCTCAATACCGAAGGTAGGGAAGCTTTGTATTCGTGCAGGGAGAAGGGAAATAAAATCATTTTTTGTTTAGAATAGAAAATTTCTACTCACGTTTTATATTTTATACACTAAGAATCAAATTTGGTTCTGTGTCTGTCTGCCAGCAATGAAATCCGTACGACGGGCAAATCACCTGTTACCGTTCATCCGATTTTCATGAAGGTTCAGAGATTGAGCGAATCGCTGCGTAAATATTTCCATATCAGTTTCGCCAAACACCATCCAATACTTTCACTTATGCATGCGTAAATGTATTTTCTTATATATGCCTATATTTCAGAAACGGCTCGTTCGATTTGAATCAAAGCCGGAAAAAGTTGTATATTGGTTAATAAACGATGCTTTTATAGAATTCCATTCCTTACTTTTTCTTACATTTACGGAAACGTATTTTCCTTTATACGCCTATATCTCAGTGTTGTCCAACTGCGAAACCAACACGAGTCTGGGTCTTGCGAACTCGGTCTTGGTCTTGCGCAAAGGTCTAGCAACAGTCTTGCAGTTACCTATTAGGTTATTGCTATAGAGATATTACTGTAATTTTTTAGATAGAAGAAACCTAACTAAGCCAGAATGAAAAATTAGAAGAGTTAAATGCAAAAGTATATTGGTTATACCAATTCTTTACATATATTAACTTAAATTGTCAAGTATTAGTAACTATTTTGCCTTAGTTTTTATTTAAAAAATCGATTTTTTTTTCCAACCTTGGTCTTGGTCTTCCAACAGTTAAGTGGTCTTGATCTTGACCAACACCGATTTTGGGCAACACTATCGAAAACTGAACGTTCGATTTGGGCCAAAGTTGGAAGGATGTTCGGGATTTATTTCACCGATCTAGTAGATATCATTTTCATCAAATTCTATTCATTACTTTCAAAACATACGTATTGTTTTTGACACGCCTGTAGTTTGAAATTGGCTCATTCGATTAGACCCAAAGTTGAAGGAAATTTGGAGTATAATGTACGAATATCCTATTATTTAGTAGGTTCCTTTGATTTTCCGACCAGCTCGCTGTGGTCTTCATTTCCCACTTAGAATTCAAAGTAGTAAGGGGTCAGTCTCATTCCATAGCTTTTTGAACTAATTATTCACGAAAAGTAAGACCTAGGCATGAATAATTTAAAGTATATACAGGCCTTATTTCCATATTATATGTAAGCTTAATTTATATTTCTATATTTATCCTTCCTCTTCGATCCCTGAAAACCCAACGAAACGTCTGAAAAGAAGCCTCGAGATCTCCTTTTGTAAATACATTTTTTGAATGCTACTAGTTGATAGTGGTTTCATGTTATTACATTCTTTTGTTCACATTTACTGAATGTATTTTTATTTGTTATATTGTTGTAAATATCATAAATAAAAAAATATATATATCCTTAAATTAGTTATGTTCTGAAAAATCACCGACAGTCAAATACGAAATTTTGAAATGTGGAACTCCTCCACATTCTTATATTCGCTGGTGATCAAAACTCGCGGATATCAAACCCGCGAAGGTTGAAGGATTACTGTACTTCGAAAACGGCTTCTCCTGAATTTTGCTGTTTGCCTTTTGTCGGTATTTGAAAACGAAGCCTATTAAATAAAATCACTTTTAAACCTTTCTGTATAGACGGAACAATTGTTCCCTCCCTAAAATAAAAACCTATCCATTAAAATTCGTTACCCTCTAGCACAACTCGTACATGACTCATTACCTTCTACGGGTTCTTAACCCCTCGACTATACGTCACCGCCTATACTTCACAATCCTTCTTTGCCGGGGGCTGCGTTCTAACCATGTGGCTTCAGGGTTGTAATTTAGTCCTGATTTATACTACGGTTCCAAGCATGAAGGAGGTTACGAGCCTTGTTTTTTTGTTTTAAAGATGGTAAGTAAAATTAAAGAGGTATGGGAAGCCAAGTGATTACACGTAAATTCCATATGACCAGAAGATAAAATATATAAACAGATGATCAGTAAGGTAAAAAAAAAAAAAAAGTAATACTGTACATAGACGAATGAACGAGCCGTTATTTTATGATTCGTATAAGACCATTTTTTGTAATATTTACAATTTTAAATACTTACTTTTAAATCTATTTAAAATAGATTTGAAAATATTAATCAAATGTAAAAAGTAAATTAAAATAAGTTTGTTTTTTTGATGATATTTACAACTGTATTACAAATAAAAATACATTCAGTAAATGCGAACAAAAGAATATAATAACATGAAACCACTTGTTGAGAAATTACCCACTGGTAGCACTCTAATAAAATAATTAAAACCAAAATAGTAATTTTCATGAGTATTTAAAGTAGTCAATTTTTAATAAAAAATTAATTGTATAATATAATGCATTGTATAAATATAATACAATTGTATAATATAATTTAATTGTACAAACAAATAAAAATAGCTAAATAGACTATATTTATCAATAATAGTGTTTATTGAATACTATTATTGATGAAAATAATCTAATAAAAACTTTTAATAATCTGTTATGGTGCGTGTATTACACAAAAAATCTTGTCCCAATAAATGCTTTAGCAAGGGTTCGGATTTGAAAGATTTCTCATTTTTTGTGTGTATAAGGAAAATAGTTTTCAACTGATCTATGCCTATCGTGGACATTATGTTTAAAATTCGAAAATCCCATATTTTGTTTTCAATTTCACTATAAAAAAAAAAAGATCAATATGAGGGTTTCTCCTTTCAGAATTTGATTAAATTGATTTAAACATTTATGGATTATTATTTATAGTTTTACTCAAACAAAGGAAGGTCACATTCAGTAGGTCACTGATTTCAACCAACATTTTTTAACGGTGTATCTATCTGTACAGAAGATTTCCTATTATGATAAAATATATTGTCCCTACTATAGTTTTTCAACGGTGAGGAAAAGCAATATAAAATAAATTTTTGATCTGGATAGGGCTGTGTACTCGTAGTAGCCATGTCTTTTTTATTTATAGGCTTTGAACATGGAAACCAAATGGTCTATTAGAACACCCACCGGTGTTTGTTAGGGATATCTAGTACAAGAGAATAAATAAAAGTAATACAGCCTGTCAATGAGTGAATTCAAATTAAAATTCATACTTTTATTGTACATCTTTATAATAGTCGACTCGATCGAAAATTTGTACTTAAACACTTCACAAAATACCGTGATGCTTTAGCAGTAAACGTTCAGCAACTTATCCCTATCCAGTCGTAAATTCTCCAGCGTGCGGCGATAAAACATTCTGTAATATTGTATGAAAAGTTTAGCTGTTTATCAATAATTATCTACCAGAGCCTCGGGGAACTCCAAGTCTTCAACGGAAATTTAAGGTCCACTAACCGATTTCAACTAGTTTTTTTTTTAGTGATTTAACATATTAGACACACGTCCCGGCGTTCGTTCTAATGACCCTTAGGAACCGAGAAAACAATATTGTATTCAATATATTTAAAAAAAGAAAAAGGCTTTTTTTCTTGATTTTTAGAATATCATATACCAATCGTTTTCTTATCCTTTGCTGAATAAGAAAAGCAGTTATCCCATTTGTGGAGTTGTTAACGGTTTATTATACTACTGACTAAAATATCCTTTAAGAAAATCAAAGATTGGAATTTTAATTTGTTTTATTTCTAGAAAAAAATCCTCGCGTCAGAAATTTATTTGGCCTAATTTACCGGAAGCGTCTTTTAGCATTTGTAATTTATGATATATCTATTATTCGGCACAAAAATAGAAAACGATTGGTAAAATATAATTTTTTCACGGTCCCCAAGGCCCATTAAAACGAACACCACGACATGTCTCCAATGCCTTTCGATGTAAAATCATCAAAAAATATTTGGCTGAAACGGGTGATCCTTATTATTGTCTGTGTGACAGAACATTATAATACCCAACAAATCGTTCTATTATATAAAAAAGCTTTTAGTGATTGTGTCATATTTTGTTTTACATAAACAAAGCGGGGCAGACCGAAACCAAGACACCACATTTCCTATTCCAAGAATTATTTCTCCCTCATTATGGTTACAAATTATAAATAAGGATAACTGTAATTATGTCATAATATAAATTGGCAATCAGACGCGATGTATAATATATATTTTTAAAGAAATTAAAAATTTGTCCAAATTGTGCTTTCTTCCGTTTATTTTAAGTTGATAAGAAAATAATACAATCTGAACCACAGAATACATGTAAATTGTAGTTGTTACGAATTGAGCAACAGATAGTAACATTAAATGAACAGTTTTATAATTTGTAAAATGGGGGATTGGTACGCCGTTAGACTAGTAAATAAAAAAAAAAAAATTCAAACTTTTAAACATACATAAAATCCTCTTAATATTCGTCCATGAAATATCAGTAAATATCGAGAAAGCAAAACACCTGCGTTTCACAGCCACTCTGCACGATTTTTTTTTTTCTCCTTCTTTTGCATTAAATAAGTTAATATTTAGAATAATATTAGAATAGTACTATAATAGTATAATGTTTAGATCTCCTATTGTAAATACATTTTTTTTAGAGCGCTACAAGTGGGTAGTTTGTCAACAAGTGATTTCATGTTATTATTTTCTGTTATCAAATATACTAAATGTATCTTATTTATTAATACACTTGTAAATATCATGAATAAATAATTTTTTTTTATTTTTAGTTCATTTAAAAATGTGAGTATGAGTTTTAAAGGATTATTTACGTAAAGTAAAGCTTTGTATCCTAAGATAAGGTGTATATTTTTATGTTTAAATTTTGAAATATAATTGAATAGGGCGCATCCTTATTACCGAATCTTCGAAAGCGCAATATGAGATTTTTTTTCTATTCATTTCGAATAAAAAACAAAGAGTAATTATTAGTCGTTATCAATTTTGTATAAAGATGAATAATCCAATTTTATTTTCATTTTTAGCGAAAGATATATTAACAATGTTGCATTTGACCTAGAAATTAGAAATTATTGAGCTTGAAACATCTCGAAATTCGCTTTATTATGCGATATTTTCAAGAAATTAAGCAAGTAGTATTCCCGACGAAGTATTCTTGTTATTAAATAATGTTACTTCTTAAAGTTTTAATTTGTAGTAGCAGTTATGGTTTAATGTTCCAACTCTGTTTATTTAAGCTTTTTGTGTTTTACAAATTTTATAATTTGTAAATAAGTTCTAAAAATTATATTTTAGTATCAATACCTTAATAGATGAAGATCCAGGAGATGCTTGCAACATTCCTTCACACTAGAAGTTTCCATTTGTTCTTCTTCAAGTGGATGAAAATCAAATGAGATAGACCACAAACATAGTTATTAGGTGGTTTATTATTTTTTGTTATTGAACAACGTATCACCATCCAAGAGAGCATAACGTAATAAAACACCTAAAAAACAGTAAACGAATAATTTAATATATTCTAGTACCAGCAAATTACCATTTTTTTTTTTTTTTCTATTTCAACATAAACTGCTAAAACTTCGATCTCTTGATATCATGTAAATGCCTTAAAAATGTTATAAAACTAATATAATACATTCTAAAGTAAAAGTTTTTACCTCTTAAGTGGGACTAAATGGTCCTCTTCAATCTTTAATGATATAAAATAAAACATATCAATACTGAAATATACTACGTTATATTTTTATTTAAAGTTGAGATGGGACACATGGTGGATCAGCTGATGCGAAAGGTCGTGTTTCTACATCGTCTCTCAGAATTTGCTTATTTTACAGTGAAATCTTTGAGATTATTTATTCAAAACAAGTGCAAGAGTACATAACAACAATTGATATTTATTGTTTGTTATAAATTATAGGGTTATTTTTATTTTTTTATTTTTTTTTTTTATTGATTTTTTTTTTTTTCCCCTTATATGCGATATCACCATCAGGCCATGTCTAGTAGAGCGTCTATCAAGAGAATTCGGCCGTTAGGCTCAACACCTTGTTCTTCGCCTGTCAAACAAAAGCCTCGTCAATGTCGTCAAACACCTGCAGTAACGCCTATTAGCTCCAGAGAAAATGAAACCCAGCCAGGAACATCATCAAAACCAACAATTGAAGAACTTCAGCATCAACCAGGTACATCTTCACAAGAGATAACCGAACAATCTCCGTTTTTCACCCCTAACCCCTATCAGGTGCTTCAGAATGATAAAGAAGTGATGGAATCCGCTTCAATACCAAGAGATCCCCGACCTCCACCCATATTCGTTAAAAACATAAACAATTTTCAGTTACTATGCTCACAACTGAACAAAATAACAGGCTCTGGAAGCTATTCATGTCTAAGCAGAACAAAGGACACGAAGATATCACCAGATACAGCTGAAACCTACAGAAAAATTGTGAAGTATCTAACGGAAACCAACGCGGATTTTCATACGTACCAATTACGGCAAGATCGAGCTTTGAGGGTAGTCATAAGAAATCTACATCCCTCAACACCAACCGAAGCAATAGAAGAAGAATTGAAAAATTTAGGTTTCATAGTGCGCCAGATTACAAATGTACAGAAGGAGAGTAAAGAACAGCCAGGAGTAAAAGTTCCTCTACCCTTATTTTTCGTAGATTTGGAGCCAAATCAAGGGATCGAAAAAATATACGAAATAAGAAGAATATACTACACAAGTGTTATAGTAGAGAAGCCATATCCTAAGAGGGAAATCGTACAGTGTCACAATTGCCAGGCATATGGCCATACCAGGACTTACTGCCATCATCTGCCGCGCTGTGTGAAATGTGGAGAGCAGCACAAATCCGGGGAGTGCACAAAACCGAAACGGGATCCTGCAGTTTGTGCATTGTGCCTTGAAGGACATCCAGCGAACTACAAAGGCTGTCAGATCTACAAGAATATTAAATCAAGATATCAAAAATCCCGGACCCAAGAAGAAGCAGAGGCATCAAGAAGAGAACCTAACGCATCAAGAAGAGGACCTTCAAAAAAAATTGACCCAACGGTGTCTTTTGCACACTTATTAGGAGGTAAGAATGATGTTACTTATTGTGAGACCCTGCCGCAACAACAACACATACCTCAAAATTCTCAACCCCACCCTCAACATCCTAATCAAACTTCACCTAATCAACAGTTTTATCAACACCAAATTCCCCGCATTCCTCCTCCCTCAAATACCACAGATCTCACCAGTTTACTTACATCTTTCCTCTCCGAATTCAGATCCCTTGTTACTCCTTTGATATCTCTTCTCACCAATCTTGTATCACATTTTATCCCTCCCGCGAAAAATCCTTAAATGACTTCCAATAAACCTTTATCCATTCTCCTTTGGAATGCGAATGGTGTTAGGAATCATACAAACGAACTAACTACATTATTACTTGACAAAAATATTGACGTGGCACTAATTACTGAAACTCGACTAACCACTAAACAGCACTTCAAAATACCACAATACCTGACATATCGTACTGACCACCCTGACGGAAAAGCACATGCCGGTACTGCTGTCATTGTACACCAATCCCTCTCCCATCACCTACTCCCGTTACCTACACATGATTTCCTACAGTCCACCGCTATCGTGATAAAAACCTTTTCCTTTCCGGTTACCCTTGCATCAGCGTATTGCCCTCCTAACCGATCCATATCCAATGCCCAATTCCGTTCTCTCCTCGACTCCTTAGGACATCACTTCATCTTGGGTGCAGACCTAAATGCCAAACATCAACAATGGGGTTCCAGAACCACGAATACTCGTGGCCGAACCCTGCTGTCTGCACTCAATTCCCAACATTTTCACCTCCTTTCCCCCAACTCTCCTACCTACTGGCCTACAGATCCCAACCGTAATCCTGATCTTCTTGATTTCTTTATCCACAGCGGCTTAAGTCCCCTCAATTGTTCCATTACACGTCTAAATGAACTTTCCTCTGACCATAGTCCTCTAATCCTTAATGTTTCACTTGAACCCGTTCCCAAACCTTCTCCACCGTCATTTATTAGGGGCCCAGTTAACTGGGACCTTTTCCGCCAAATCATCTCCGATAAAATTGATCTTAACATATCCCTCAAAACTCCCGATGACCTTGATAGTGCCGTAAATTCCTTTACTACCACAATCCAACAAGCCGCCTGGACTGCTTCCTTCCCAAAAGACTCCTCCAGAATTCCTAAAAAGACCATTCTACCCCAACACCTCCTTGACCTAATCCAAACCAAACGCCGTGCCAGATTATTGTGGCAACGTACCCGACATCCTACCGACCGCTGCTCCTATAATTATTACTGCAAAAAATTAAAACTGGAATTAGCCACCTTCAGATCACATTCCTTCAACTCCTACCTATCCTCCCTTTCTTCTCGCGACAATTCCCTTTGGAAAACCACTACCAAAATCTTAAATCCTCACCGCATTTCCCATCCCCTCCGACGAGATGATGGCTCCTGGGCAGCATCTGACGAAGATAAGGCTGAGGAGTTCGCCATTCACCTATCCAATACATTTATTTCACATCCGGAATCCCATCCTGCCCACACCGTAACAGTAGAAGAACTCCTTACATCACCAATCCCACTTTCCTTGCCCCCAAAAGCTATTCATCCTTCCGAAGTGAAATTTCAATTAAAAAAATTAATCCCCCGTAAAGCTCCTGGACATGATCTCCTTACCCCTCAAATCCTTCGACAACTTCCATCCAAAGCAGTCATATTCCTTACATATATCTACAATTGTATCCTACGCACCACCCACTTTCCTCTGCTATGGAAACACTCCACTATTATCCTTTTCCAAAAACCAGGCAAACCTCCCAATATCTCAACATCCTATAGACCAATTAGCCTACTCCCAATCCTTTCAAAAATTTTTGAAAAGATCCTTTTGAAACGAATCCTACCCATTATAGAATCCCAAAATATTCCTTCCCATCAGTTTGGTTTTCGCTCCCAACATTCTACTGTTCAACAAGGACTCCGAGTTGTTGATCATATTTCCTCAGCCCTAGAAAACAAGGAATACTGTTCGGGTGCATTTCTGGACATTGCACAGGCATTTGACCGGGTATGGCACTCCGGACTGCTCTTCAAGCTTAAAATCCATTTACCTCAGTCCTTGTACCTAGTCCTCCGATCCTACCTCTCTGACCGCTCCTTCCGAGTTCGCTGTGGAACAGAATTTTCCAATATCTACTCCGTTAAAGCCGGTGTTCCCCAAGGCAGCGTCTTGGGTCCCGTGCTTTACATCCTCTTTACTGCTGACATCCCTGTTCATCCCGATACTTTTCTTGCAACATTCGCTGACGACACCGCAATCTTATCATCCAACTCTGATCCCAACATAGCATCCTTAAATCTCCAAAACCACCTCACCTTGATTGAGCACTGGTGTAATAACTGGCGCATTAAAGTTAATGAATCTAAATGCCAACATATTACCTTTACACTCCGACGCAGTTCCTGTCCACCAGTACACTTTAATTCCATCCAGCTTCCTTACTCAGACACAGTCCGGTATCTTGGCTTTCATTTAGACCGAAGACTAACGTGGAACCCACATACTAGACTCAAAAGACAAGAACTCAACCGACGATACGGCCAGCTATACAGACTACTAAACAGAAAATCCAAACTTTCTATTGAAAACAAATTACTTATCTACAAGACAATACTGAAACCTATATGGACATACGGACTTGAACTGTGGGGGACAGCAAAAGCTTCTAACATCAAACGTATTCAATCCTTTCAATCTAAAGTCCTTCGAACAATAGTTGATGCTCCGTTCTATGTAAATAACAAAATCCTACACCATGACCTTAATATCCCATTTGTCCTAGACCTTATTCCAGAAAAATTCTCCAAATTTCACCAGAACCTTACCTATCATCCAAATCCCCTTGCACAATCTCTATCCAGCACCACCCATCCTTACAATCCTCCTCGAAGGTTGAAGCGGCAGTGGCCCAGAGACCTTTTGTAAATAAGCATCTATTGGAGTTTTGGCAATGGCCAGATCCTCCACTCAAGCCCGAGTGTGTATGATTAGGTTAGTTCTTTTGTTTATATACATTTATTTTATTTTATTGTATTTATTTTTATTTTATTTTATTGTATTTATTATTATTAAGTTTCTGTATTATTTTATTTTTTTTTTATTGTAAATAGAGTGTGAGTGTGCTTTCTCTGATCACTATTATAAATGTCCTTGATGTGACAGAATGTAATATTTCTAAATAAACAAATATAAAGTTGAGATGATATGTTTTATTCTTTTTTTTTTTTTTTTTTTTTTATTTCTTTATGACATTTACAACTGTATTACATAAATACATCAAGTAAATTTGGACATAATTGATATAATGACATGAATACACTTGCTGAGTAACTACCCAATGGTAGCACTCTAATGATATGACTACATTAGGAGATCACGGGGCCATCTTCTTTTCAGACGCCTCGGAGGGTTATCAGGAATTGAAGAGGAAGCAAGGTTAGAAACGAGAGGGTTGGGATGATTCTGAAGTTTATTATGGAAGGATAGGTATCTGGATTGGGCCAATCTGAAACATAAGGAACATTAAGATCTTTATGGATAATTTTATTAGT
This sequence comes from Nezara viridula, assembly GCA_928085145.1. NCBI lineage: Eukaryota > Metazoa > Arthropoda > Insecta > Hemiptera > Pentatomidae > Nezara > Nezara viridula. Next base: position 134,924,540 of record OV725078.1, on the reverse strand, counting down.
GACAAAGTAAGGAGCATTGAGGATTTTACGAAGGATTTTGGATTGTAAGGATTGGATGCGAGAGGAATTCGATGGTTTAGTGGAGCCCCATAGCTCAACTCCGTAAGTCCAAATAGGTCTTATTATAGTCAAGTATATGAGTCTTTTGTAATTAATGGGAAGTTTAGAGCGTTTGTCTAGTAAGTGCTGAAGTAATCGGAAACGTCGAGCGGTTTCTTGTCGTTTCAGTCTAGTATGAGGATTCCAAGTTAGTCGTTTGTCCAGGTGGAGTCCTAGGTATTGGATTTGCTCAACAGGGATAAGTGGAGTATTGTTAAAGGAAACTGTAGGACAGGAAGTCGTTGGTTTACGACGAAGGGTAAAGGTAATTTGGTGGGATTTATTGGAGTTTATTTTAATTCTCCAGTTTTGACACCATTCTTCTAGATTTATGATGTGTGATTGAAGCATTTGGGATGCAATTGCTGGGTCATTGTTTACTGATAGGATACATGTGTCATCGGCATATGTGGTGATGACAGTGTTGGGACAGGTAGGGATGTCAGCTGTATAAACTGTATAGAGGATAGGACCTAGGATACTACCTTGAGGAACACCAGCAGACTGGGAAAAAAGGGATGAATAGGCGTTATTGTGATTTACTTTAAAGTATCTATCAGTAAGGTAGGAACGGATAATGAGGAAGTATGTAGCTGGTAGGAATTTTCGGAGTTTGTACAGCAGTCCCGGGTGCCAAACTCTATGTTTTATTCTAAATAGGATTATTACATCTATGAAATATTTTGTTACATGGTAAAAGGTTCATTATGTAAGAATTATACTTTAATTCTCTAAAAGCGTTCTCTAAAACCTTCCAAGATATTATATTAATATCAAGAATCACTTATAACAATGATATAAATCCTGTATTTTCTTTTTTTTTTTTTTTTTTAGATGATTACAATAATCTGTCACTTTGACATTAGTTATAGTGAGGTAGGATAACATTCACACTATATGTACAAAAAATATAAAATAGAAGCAAAATAACAATAAATAATAATCAAAAAGATTAAACAATAAATAAAATTAGAGAAGCTAAAAATAAGAAAATTAAAACAAAGCAAAAAACACATGCATACTTATATACACTATTTACAATCAGGCGAGGGAACTCAGGGGAAGCCTTGTACCTACTATACAAGTTTCAAAACTATCCCGTACTTTTGGTTTATTTTAAAAAATTTCTATTTGTACTTCCTCAAGTGAATGGACACTAATGTTGCCCAAAATTGGTCTTGGTCTTGCACTTTGCAAAACCGAGACCAAGACCGTCTAACTGTTGCAAGATCAAGACCAGGACTGGTAAAAAAAAAATGTTTTAAATAAAAATTAAGGCCAAATAGTTACTAATACTTGACAATCTTAGTTGCTATATGTTAATAATTGATAGGACCAATATACTTTTGCATTTAACTTCTCTAATTTTTCATTCGGGCTTAGTTAGTAATATCTCTATTGTAATAAGCTAATAAGTAACTGCAAGACGGTTGCGAGACTCTTGGACAAGACCAAGATCATAACCAAGATTGAGTTTGCAAGACCAAGACTCGTCTCGGTCTCGATTTTGGATAACAACAACGGACACCCATATGCGGTAGACCACAAATGTACTAGTTCGAAGATTTTTTATACAAACTATGAAATATATTACTCATAATGGAAGTTTCAAAACTGTCTAAAGATTTTCGTTTATTTTAAAATTTTCTATTTGTACTTCTTCAAGTAAATGGACACCCATTTGGGGTAGACCACATATGTACTCGTTAGAAGATTTCTTATCGGTTGGTGTATAACTACAAATAACACCTAAGTTCTTCGAGCCGTCAACGCAACCTTTTGAGAAATCACGTGATCTAAAAAACAGATATATTTTATTCCAAATACCAGTGCTTAATCTATGAAAATACCTTGTTTTATAATATCTGTTGAACAAGAAAATATGCTACTCTAAATAAGTGCGTTAAAATTCTAATCATTAACGATTATTTTAAAATTTTCTATTTGTACTTCTTCAAGTAAATAGACACCCATTTGAGGTAGACCACCTATGTACTCGTTAGAAGATTTGTTATCGGTTGGTGTATAACTACAAATAACACTTAAGTTATTCGAGCTGTCAACGCAACCTTTTGAGAAATCAAATATTGAACCAAAAAACAGGTATAATATTTTATTCCAAATACCAGTGCTCAATCTATGAAAATACCTTGTTTTATAATAACTGTTGAACAAGAAAACATACTATTGAAAATAATGGTGTTAAAACTTAACCATTAATGTGTATTTTAAAATTTTCCATTTGTACTTCTTCAAGTAAATGGACACTCATATGGGGTAGACCACATAAGTACCCTATAGAAGATTTCTTATCGGTTGGTGTATAACTACAAATAACACTTAAGTTCTTCGAGCTGGCAACGCAAACTTTTGAGAAATCAAATAATGAACCAAAAAACAGGTATAATATTTTATTCCAAATACCAGTGCTCAATCTATGAAAATACCTTGTTTTATAATAACTGTTGAACAAGAAAACATACTATTCAAAATAATGGTGTTAAAACTTAACCATTAATGTGTATTTTAAAATTTTCCATTTGTACTTCTTCAAGTAAATGGACACCCATATGGGGTAGACCACATAAGTACCCTATAGAAGATTTCTTATCGGTTGGTGTATAACTACAAATAACACTTAAGTTCTTCGAGCTGGCAACGCAAACTTTTGAGAAATCAAATAATGAACCAAAAAACAGGTATAATATTTTATTCCAAATACCAGTGCTCAATCTATGAAAATACCTTGTTTTATAATAACTGTTGAACAAGAAAACATACTATTCAAAATAATGGTGTTAAAACTTAACCATTAATGTGTATTTTAAAATTTTCCATTTGTACTTCTTCAAGTAAATGGACACCCATATGGGGTAGACCACATAAGTACCCTATAGAAGATTTCTTATCGGTTGGTGTATAACTACAAATAACACTTAAGTTCTTCGAGCTGGCAACGCAAACTTTTGAGAAATCAAATAATGAACCAAAAAACAGGTATAATATTTTATTCCAAATACCAGTGCTCAATCTATGAAAATACCTTGTTTTATAATAACTGTTGAACAAGAAAACATACTATTCAAAATAATGGTGTTAAAACTTAACCATTAACGTTCATTTTAAAATTTTCCATTTGTACTTCTTCAAGTAAATGGACACCCATATGGGGTAGACCACATAAGTACCCTATAGAAGATTTCTTATCGGTTGGTATATAACTACAAATAACACTTAAGTTCTTCGAGCTGGCAACGCAAACTTTTGAGAAATCACATGAACTAAAAAACAGGTATAATATTCTATTCCAAATACTAGTGCTCAATCCATGAAAATACCTTGTTTTATTGTAACTGTTGAACAAGAAAACATACTATTCTAAATAATGGTGTTAAAACTTAACCATTAACGTTTATTTTAAAATTTTCCATTTGTACTTCTTCAAGTGGATGAACACCCATCTGGGGTAGCCCACAAATGTGCTTGTTAGAAGAGTTGTTATCGGTTGGTGTATAACTACAAATAACACTTAAGTTATTCGAGCTGTCAACGCAAACTTTTGAGAAATCACATGAACTAAAAAACAGGTATAATATTCTATTCCAAATACTAGTGCTCAATCTATGAAAATACCTTGTTTTATTATAACTGTTGGACAAGAAAATATACTATTCTAAATAATGGTGTTAAAACAACCATTAACGTTTATTTTAAAATTTTCCATTTGTACTTCTTCAAGTGGATGAACACCCATCTGGGGTAGCCCACAAATGTGCTTGTTAGAAGATTTGTTATCGGTTGGTATGGCACTACAAATAACACTTCGTTATTTGAGCAGTAAACACAACCTTTCGAGATGCGATATAAATATGTAAAAAGCAGTTATAGGATTCATATAATGTTTAATTCTAATTAGGAGTATTAAATATACGAAATTATTTTGTTCTATAGTAAAAGTAACACATCATACATATACATATAGTAACGACAAACTTACTTATTACAAGAACCATTAACAGAGAATTACACTTTAATAATGCAATCATTGTGTGAAAGCTTGCAAGATATCACGTAAATATCTAAAAATCAGTTATTAGAATGATATAATACATTCTGTAATAAACCTACAAACTAAGAAACGACATAATGTATGACTCCTAACGGCAATGTTATCACTATCTCTAGTTTGGTTTATTCTAAAAAATTTCTATTTGTACTTTTTCAAGTGAATGGACACCCATTTGGGGTAGTCCACAAATGTACATGTTAAAAGATTTTTTATCGGTTGGTGTATAACTACAAATAACACTTAAGTTATTCGAGCCGTCAACGCAACCTTTTGAGAAATCACATGATCTAAAAAACAGATATAATATTTTATTCTAAATACCAGTGCTCATTCTATGAAAATACCTTGTTTTATTGTAACAGTTGAATTTTGAACATCTCCAAAATAAATTTAATTATTACAAGTTTCATATACAGAAAATCATATTTTGTAAAGCAAGCGTTGCCTAAAACATTGCAAAATATCTCATAAATATTTAAAAAGAAATTATAAGAATAATATAATATACTGTTATAAACCTACAATCTAGGAAATGTATTATTATTATTAATAGAAGTTTTAATACAGTATAAAGATTTTAGTTTATTTTAACATTTTCTATTTGTACTTCTTCAAGTAAATGGAAACCCATTTGGGGTAGACCACATATGTACTCGTTAGAAGATTTGTTATCGGTTGGTGTATAACTACAAATAACACTTAAGTTATTCGAGCCGTCAACGCAACCTTTTCAGAAATCACATGAACTAAAAAACAGGTATAATATTCTATTCCAAATACTAGTGCTCAATCTATGAAAATACCTTGTTTTATTGTAACTGTTGAACAAGAAAATATGCTACTCTAAATAAGTGCGTTAAAACTCTAATCATTAACGATTATTTTAAAATTTTCTATTTGTACTTCTTCAAGTGAATAGACACCCATTTAGGGTAGACCACATATGTACTCGTTAGAAGATTTATTATCGGTTGGTGTATAACTACAAATAACACTTAAGTTATTCGAGCTGTCAACGCAACCTTTTCAGAAATCACATGAACTAAAAAACAGGTATAATATTCTATTCCAAATACTAGTGCTCAATCTATGAAAATACCTTGTTTTATTGTAACTGTTGAACAAGAAAATATGCTACTCTAAATAAGTGCGTTAAAACTCTAATCATTAACGATTATTTTAAAATTTTCTATTTGTACTTCTTCAAGTGAATAGACACCCATTTAGGGTAGACCACATATGTACCCTATAGAAGATTTCTTATCGGTTGGTGTATAACTACAAATAACACTTAAGTTATTCGAGCTGTCAACGCAACCTTTTGAGAAATCACATGATCTAAAAAACAGATATAAAATTTTATTATAGATACCAGTTATAATAAAATATTTTATAAAATAATATATATATGAAAATATCTTGTTTTATTGTAACTTTTGAACAAGAAAATATACTATTCTAATGAACAATGTTTAAACTCTAACCTTTACGTTTATTTTAAAATTTTCTGTTTGTACTTCTTCAAGTGGATGAGCACCCATGTGTGGTAGCCCACAAATGTGCTTGTTAGAAGATTTGTTATCGGTTGGTATGGCACTACAAATAACACTTCGTTATTTGAGCAGCAAACACAACCTTTCGACATCCGATATAAATACCTAAAAATCACTTATAGGATTAATATAATGTTTAAATCAAATTAGAAGTATTAAATATACGAAATTATTTAGTCCTATAGCAAAAGTAATACATTATACATATACATATAGTAACGACAAACTTACTTATTACAAGAACTATTAACAGAGAATTACACTTTAATAATGCAATCATTGTGTGAAAGATTGCATGATATCACGTAAATATCTTAAAATCAGTTATTAGAATGATATAATACATTCTGTAATAAACCTACAAACTAAGAAACCACATAATGTATGACTCCTAACAGCAATGTTAAAACTATCTCTAGTTTGGTTTATTCTAAAAAAATTCTATTTGTACTTTTTCAAGTGAATGGACGCCCATTTGGGGTAGTCCACAAATGTACATGTTAAAAGATTTTTTATCGGTTGGTGTATAACTACAAATAACACTTAAGTTATTCGAGCCGTCAACGCAACCTTTTGAGAAATCACATGATCTAAAAAACAGATATAATATTTTATTCTAAATACCAGTGCTCATTCTATGAAAATACCTTGTTTTATTGTAACAGTTGAATTTTGAACATATACAAAATAAATTTAATTATTACAAGTTTCATATACGGAGATTCATATTTTGTAAAGCAAGCGTTGCCTAAAACATTGCAAAATATCTCATAAATATTTAAAAAGAAATTATAAGAATAATATAATATACTGTTATAAACCTACAATCTAGGAAATGTATTATTATTATTAATAGAAGTTTTAATACAGTATAAAGATTTTAGTTTATTTTAACATTTTCTATTTGTACTTCTTCAAGTAAATGGAAACCCATTTGGGGTAGACCACATATGTACTCGTTAGAAGATTTGCTATCGGTTGGTGTATAACTACAAATAACACTTAAGTTATTCGAGCCGTCAACGGAACCTTTTGAGAAATCACATGATGATCTAAAAACGAGGTGTAATATTTTATTCCAAATACAAGTGCTTAATCTATGAAAACACCTTGTTTTATTGTAACTGTTGAACAAGAAAATATACTGTTCTAAATAACAGTGTTAAAACTCTAGCCATTAACGTTAATTATAAAATTTTCTATTTGTACTTCTGCAAGTGGATGGACAACCATGTGGGGTAGCCCACAAATGTGCTTGTTAGAAGATTTGTTATCTGTTGGTATGGCACGGACTTGAACTTTGGGGGACAGCAAAATTCTCTAACATCAAACGCATCTAATCCTTTCAATCCAAAGTCCTCCGAACAATAGTCGATGCTCCGTTCTATGTAACCAACAAAGCCCTGCATCGTGACCTTAGTATCCCATTCGTCCTTGACCTTATCCCTGAAAAATTTTCAAAATTCCATCAGAACCTTATCAATCATCCAAATCTCCTAGCTCAATCCCTATCTAGTTCCACTCATCCCTACAACCCCCCTCGAAGGTTGAGAAGCGGCAGTGGCCTAGAGATCTTTTATAGTACTTATTTTGGAGTTCTGGCAATGGCCAGATTCTCCACTCAAGACATGAATGTATGTGGCTAAAGCGCTCTCGCTCAAACTCCACCGGCTTTAGCACCGGTGAGGCGGTTGAGAGAGTAGCGCGGGGATTTGGGTTCCCCGCCTGATTGTATATATTGTATATAGGTGTGACTGTTTTTTAATTTACTTGTATTTAGGTTACTTTATTTTTTTTATTGTATATAGTTTTTATTTATTATTATTTAGTTATTATTTTACTTTGTTAATTTTTTTTTTTTTTTTTTGTATATACGGTGTGAATGTGTTCATTTATCAATATAATTATTATTCCCTCTGACAGAATATTATATGTCTAAATAAATAAATAAATTAAAAAAATTTGTTCTTCTTCAAGTAAATGGACACCCATTTGGGGGTAGACCACCTATGTACTCGTTAGAAGATTTCTTATCGGTTGGTGTATAACTACAAATAACACTTAAGTTCTTCGAGCTGTCAACGCAACCTTTTCAGAAATCACATGAACTAAAAAACAGGTATAATATTCTATTCCAAATACTAGTGCTCAATCTATGAAAATACCTTGTTTTATTGTAACTGTTGAACAAGAAAATATGCTACTCTAAATAAGTGCGTTAAAACTCTAATCATTAACGATTATTTTAAAATTTTCTATTTGTACTTCTTCAAGTGAATAGACACCCATTTAGGGTAGACCACATATGTACTCGTCAGAAGATTTATTATCGGTTGGTGTATAACTACAAATAACACTTAAGTTATTCGAGCTGTCAACGCAACCTTTTCAGAAATCACATGAACTAAAAAACAGGTATAATATTTTATTCCAAATACCAGTGCTCAATCTATCAAAATACCTTGTTTTATAATAACTGTTGAACAAGAAAACATACTATTCTAAATAATGGTGTTAAAACTTAACCACTAACGTTTATTTTAAAATTTTCCATTTGTACTTCTTCAAGTAAATGGACACCCATATGGGGTAGACCACATAAGTACCCTATAGAAGATTTCTTATCGGTTGGTGTACAACTACAAATAACACTTAAGTTCTTCGAGCTGGCAACGCAACCTTTTGAGAAATCACATGATCTAAAAAGCAGGTATAATATTCTATTCCAAATACTAGTGCTCAATCTATGAAAATACCTTGTTTTATTGTAACTGTTGAACAAGAAAATATGCTACTCTAAATAAGTGCGTTAAAACTCTAATCATTAACGATTATTTTAAAATTTTCTATTTGTACTTCTTCAAGTAAATAGACACCCATTTAGGGTAGACCACCTATGTACTCGTTAGAAGATTTGTTATCGGTTGGTGTATAACTACAAATAACACTTAAGTTATTCGAGCTGTCAACGCAACCTTTTGAGAAATCAAATATTGAACCAAAAAACAGGTATAATATCTTATTCCAAATACCAATGCTCAATCTATGAAAATACCTTGTTTTATAATAACTGTTGAACAAGAAAACATACTATTCAAAATAATGGTGTTAAAACTTAATCATTAACGTTTATTTTAAAATTTTCTATTTGTACTTCTGCAAGTAAATAGACACCCATTTAGGGTAGACCACCTATGTACTCGTTAGAAGATTTGTTATCGGTTGGTGTATAACTACAAATAACACTTAAGTTATTCGAGCTGTCAACGCAACCTTTTGAGAAATCAAATATTGAACCAAAAAACAGGTATAATATCTTATTCCAAATACCAATGCTCAATCTATGAAAATACCTTGTTTTATAATAACTGTTGAACAAGAAAACATACTATTCAAAATAATGGTGTTAAAACTTAATCATTAACGTTTATTTTAAAATTTTCTATTTGTACTTCTTCAAGTGAATAGACACCCATTTAGGGTAGACCACCTATGTACTCGTTAGAAGATTTGTTATCGGTTGGTGTATAACTACAAATAACACTTAAGTTATTCGAGCTGTCAACGCAACCTTTTGAGAAATCAAATATTGAACCAAAAAATAGGTATAATATTTTATTCCAAATACCAGTGCTCAATCTATCAAAATACCTTGTTTTATAATAACTGTTGAACAAGAAAACATACTATTCAAAATAATGGTGTTAAAACTTAATCATTAACGTTTATTTTAAAATTTTCTATTTGTACTTCTTCAAGTGAATAGACACCCATTTAGGGTAGACCACCTATGTACTCGTTAGAAGATTTGTTATCGGTTGGTGTATAACTACAAATAACACTTAAGTTATTCGAGCTGTCAACGCAACCTTTTGAGAAATCAAATAATGAACCAAAATATAGGTATAATATTTTATTCCAAATACCAGTGCTCAATCTATCAAAATACCTTGTTTTATAATAACTGTTGAACAAGAAAACATACTATTCAAAATAATGGTGTTAAAACTTAACCATTAACGTTTATTTTAAAATTTTCCATTTGTACTTCTTCAAGTGAATAGACACCCATTTAGGGTAGACCACATATGTACTCGTTAGAAGATTTGTTATCGGTTGGTGTATAACTACAAATAACACTTAAGTTATTCGAGCTGTCAACGCAACCTTTTGAGAAATCAAATATTGAACCAAAAAACAGGTATAATATCTTATTCCAAATACCAATGCTCAATCTATGAAAATACCTTGTTTTATAATAACTGTTGAACAAGAAAACATACTATTCTAAATAATGGTGTTAAAACTTAACCATTAACGTTTATTTTAAAATTTTCCATTTGTACTTCTTCAAGTAAATGGACACCCATATGGGGTAGACCACATAAGTACCCTATAGAAGATTTGTTATCGGTTGGTGTACAACTACAAATAACACTTAAGTTCTTCGAGCTGGCAACGCAACCTTTTGAGAAATCACATGATCTAAAAAGCAGGTATAATATTCTATTCCAAATACTAGTGCTCAATCTATGAAAATACCTTGTTTTATTGTAACTGTTGAACAAGAAAATATGCTACTCTAAATAAGTGCGTTAAAACTCTAATCATTAACGATTATTTTAAAATTTTCTATTTGTACTTCTTCAAGTAAATAGACACCCATTTAGGGTAGACCACCTATGTACTCGTTAGAAGATTTGTTATCGGTTGGTGTATAACTGCAAATAACACTTAAGTTATTCGAGCTGTCAACGCAACCTTTTGAGAAATCAAATATTGAACCAAAAAACAGGTATAATATCTTATTCCAAATACCAATGCTCAATCTATGAAAATACCTTGTTTTATAATAACTGTTGAACAAGAAAACATACTATTCAAAGTAATGGTGTTAAAACTTAATCATTAACGTTTATTTTAAAATTTTCTATTTGTACTTCTTCAAGTGAATAGACACCCATTTAGGGTAGACCACCTATGTACTCGTTAGAAGATTTGTTATAGGTTGGTGTATAACTACAAATAACACTTAAGTTATTCGAGCTGTCAACGCAACCTTTTGAGAAATCAAATATTGAACCAAAAAACAGGTATAATATCTTATTCCAAATACCAATGATCAATCTATGAAAATACCTTGTTTTATAATAACTGTTGAACAAGAAAACATACTATTCAAAATAATGGTGTTAAAACTTAACCATTAACGTTTATTTTAAAATTTTCTATTTGTACTTCTTCAAGTGAATAGACACCCATTTAGGGTAGACCACATATGTACTCGTTAGAAGATTTGTTATCGGTTGGTGTATAACTACAAATAACAATTAAGTTATTCCACCTGTCAACGCAACCTTTTGAGAAATCAAATAATGAACCAAAAAATAGGTATAATATTTTATTCCAAATACCAGTGCTCAATCTATCAAAATACCTTGTTTTATAATAACTGTTGAACAAGAAAACATACTATTCTAAATAATGGTGTTAAAACTTAACCATTAACGTTTATTTTAAAATTTTCTATTTGTACTTCTTCAAGTAAATGGACACTCATATGGGGTAGACCACATAAGTACCCTATAGAAGATTTCTTATCGGTTGGTGTATAACTACAAATAACACTTAAGTTATTCGAGCTGTCAACGCAACCTTTTGAGAAATCACATGATCTAAAAAACAGATATAAAATTTTATTATAGATACCAGTTATAATAAAATATTATATAAAATAATATATATATGAAAATACCTTGTTTTATTGTAACTTTTGAACAAGAAAATATACTATTCTAATGAACAATGTTTAAACTCTAACCTTTACGTTTATTTTAAAATTTTCTGTTTGTACTTCTTCAAGTGGATGAGCACCCATGTGTGGTAGCCCACAAATGTGCTTGTTAAAAGATTTGTTATCGGTTGGTAGGGCACTACAAATAACACTTCGTTATTTGAGCAGTAAACACAACCTTTCGAAATCCGATATAAATACCTAAAAATCACTTATAGGATTGATATAATGTTTAAATCTAATTAGAAGTATTAAATATACGAAATTATTTAGTCATATAGCAAAAGTAATACATTATACATATACATATAGTAACGACAAACTTACTTATTACAAGAACCATTAACAGAGAATTACACTTTAATAATGCAATCATTGTGTGAAAGATTGCATGATATCACGTAAATATCTTAAAATCAGTTATTAGAATGATATAATACATTCTGTAATAAACCTACAAACTAAGAAACGACATAATGTATGACTCCTAACAGCAATGTTAACACTATCTCTAGTTTGGTTTATTCTAAAAAATTTCTATTTGTACTTTTTCAAGTGAATGGACACCCATTTGGGTTAGTCCACAAATGTACATGTTAAAAGATTTTTTATCGGTTGGTGTATAACTACAAATAACACTTAACTTATTCGAGCCGTCAACGCAACCTTTTGAGAAATCACATGATCTAAAAAACAGATATAATATTTTATTCTAAATACCAGTGCTCATTCTATGAAAATACCTTGTTTTATTGTAACAGTTGAATTTTGAACATCTACAAAATAAATTTAATTATTACAAGTTTCATATACGGAGAATCATATTTTGAAAAGCAAGCGTTGCCTAAAACATTGCAAAATATCTCATAAACATTTAAAAAGAAATTATAAGAATAATATAATATACTGTTATAAACCTACAATCTAGGAAATGTATTATTATTATTAATAGAAGTTTTAATACAGTATAAAGGTTTTAGTTTATTTTAACATTTTCTATTTGTACTTCTTCAAGTAAATGGAAACCCATTTGGGGTAGACCACATATGTACTCGTTAGAAGATTTGTTATCGGTTGGTGTATAACTACAAATAACACGTAAGTTATTCGAGCCGTCAAGGCAACCTTTTGAGAAATCACATGATGATCTAAAAACTAGGTATAATATTTTTTTCCAAATACAAGTGCTTAATCTATGAAAACACCTTGTTTTATTGTAACTGTTGAACAAGAAAATATACTGTTCTAAATAACAGTGTTAAAACTCTAGCCATTAACGTTAATTGTAAAATTTTCTATTTGTACTTCTTCAAGTGGATGGACAACCATGTGGGGTAGCCCACAAATGTGCTTGTTAGAAGATTTGTTATCTGTTGGTATGGCACGCACTTGAACTTTGGGGGACAGCAAAATTCTCTAACATCAAACGCATCCAATCCTTTCAATCCAAAGTCCTCCTAATAATAGTCGATGCTCCGTTCTATGTAACCAACAAAACCCTGCATCGTGACCATAATATCCCATTCGTCCTTGACCTTATCCCTGAAAAATTTTTAAAATTCCATCAGAACCTTATCAATCATCCAAATCCCCTAGCTCAATCCCTATCTAGTTCCACTCATCCCTACAACCCCCCTCGAAGGTTGAGAAGCGGCAGTGGCCTAGAGATCTTTTATAGTACTTATTTTGGAGTTCTGGCAATGGCCAGATTCTCCACTCAAGACATGAATGTATGTGGCTAAAGCGCTCTCGCTCAAACTCCACCGGCTTTAGCACCGGTGAGGCGGTTGAGAGAGTAGCGCGGGGATTTGGGTTCCCCGCCTGATTGTATATATTGTATATAGGTGTGACTGTTTTTAATTTACTTGTATTTAGGTTATTTTATTTTTTTTTATTGTATATAGATTTTATTTATTATTATTTAGTTATTATTTTACTTTGTTAATTTTTTTTTTTTTTTTTTGTATATACGGTGTGAATGTGTTCATTTACCAATATAATTATTGTCCCTCTGACAGAATATTATATGTCTAAATAAATAAATAAATAAAAAAAATTTGTTCTTCTTCAAGTAAATGGACACCCATTTGGGGTAGACCACCTATGTAGTCGTTAGAATATTTCTTATCGGTTGGTGTATAACTACAAATAACACTTAAGTTCTTCGAGCTGTCAACGCAACCTTTTCAGAAATCACATGAACTAAAAAACAGGTATAATATTCTATTCCAAATACTAGTGCTCAATCTATGAATATACCTTGTTTTATTGTAACTGTTGAACAAGAAAATATGCTACTCTAAATAAGTGCGTTAAAACTCTATTCATTAACGATTATTTTAAAATTTTCTATTTGTACTTCTTCAAGTGAATAGACACCCATTTAGGGTAGACCACATATGTACTCGTTAGAAGATTTATTATCGGTTGGTGTATAACTACAAATAACACTTAAGTTATTCGAGCTGTCAACGCAACCTTTTCAGAAATCACATGAACTAAAAAACAGGTATAATATTTTATTCCAAATACCAGTGCTCAATCTATGAAAATACCTTGTTTTATAATAACTGTTGAACAAGAAAACATACTATTCTAAATAATGGTGTTAAAACTTAACCATTAACGTGTATTTTAAAATTTTCCATTTATACTTCTTCAAGTAAATGGACACTCATATGGGGTAGACCACATAAGTACCCTATAGAAGATTTCTTATCGGTTGGTGTATAACTACAAATAACACTTAAGTTATTCGAGCTGTCAACGCAACCTTTTGAGAAATCACATGATCTAAAAAACAGATATAAAATTTTATTATAGATACCAGTTATAATAAAATATTATATAAAATAATATATATATGAAAATATCTTGTTTTATTGTAACTGTTGAACAAGAAAACATACTATTCTAAATAATGGTGTTAAAACTTAACCATTAACGTTTATTTTAAAATTTTCCATTTGTACTTCTTCAAGTGGATGAGCACCCATGTGTGGTAGCCCACAAATGTGCTTGTTAGGAGATTTGTTATCGGTTGGTATAGTACTACAAATAACACTTCGTTATTTGAGCAGTAAACACAACCTTTCGAAATACGATATAAATATCTAAAAATCACTTATAGGATTGATATAATGTTTAAATCTAATTAGAAGTATTAAATATACGAAATTATTTAGTCCTATAGCAAAAGTAATACATTATACATATACATATAGTAACGACAAACTTACTTATTACAAGAACCATTAACAGAGAATTACACTTTAATAATGCAATCATTGTGTGAAAGATTGCATGATATCACGTAAATATCTTAAAATCAGTTATTAGAATGATATAATACATTCTGTAATAAACCTACAAACTAAGAAACGACATAATGTATGACTCCTAACAGCAATGTTAAAACTATCTCTAGTTTGGTTTATTCTAAAAAATTTCTATTTGTACTTTTTCAAGTGAATGGACACCCATTTGGGGTAGTCCACAAATGTACATGTTAAAAGATTTTTTATCGGTTGGAGTATAACTACAAATAACACTGAAGTTATTCGAGCCGTCAACGCAACCTTTTGTGAAATCACATGATCTAAAAAACAGATATAATATTTTATTCTAAATACCAGTGCTCATTCTATGAAAATACTTTGTTTTATTGTAACAGTTGAATTTTGAACATCTACAAAATAAATTTAATTATTACAAGTTTCATATACGGAGAATCATATTTTGTAAAGCAAGCGTTGCCTACAACATTGCAAAATATCTCATAAATATTTAAAAAGAAATTATAAGAATAATATAATATACTGTTATAAATCTACAATCTAGGAAATGAATTATTATTATTAATAGAAGTTTTAATACAGTATAAAGATTTTAGTTTATTTTAACATTTTCTATTTGTACTTCTTCAAGTAAATGGACACCCATTTGGGGTAGACCACCTATGTACTCGTTAGAAGATTTGTTATCGGTTGGTGTATAACTACAAATAACACTTAAGTTCTTCGATCTGTCAACGCAACCTTTTCAGAAATCACATGAACTAAAAAACAGGTATAATATTCTATTCCAAATACTAGTGCTCAATCTATGAAAATACCTTGTTTTATTGTAACTGTTGAACAAGAAAACATACTATTCTAAATAATGGTGTTAAAACTTAACCATTAACGTTTATTTTAAAATTTTCCATTTGTACTTCTTCAAGTGGATGAGCACCCATGTGGGGTAGCCCACAAATGTACTTGTTAGGAGATTTGTTATCGGTTGGTATGGCACTACAAATAACACTTCGTTATTTGAGCAGTAAACACAACCTTTCGAAATCCGATATAAATACCTAAAAATCACTTATAGGATTGATATAATGTTTAAATCTAATTAGGAGTATTAAATATACGAAATTATTTAGTCCTATAGCAAAAGTAATACATTATACATATACATACAGTAACGACAAACTTACTTATTACAAGAACCATTAACAGAGAATTACACTTTAATAATGCAATCATTGTGTGAAAGCTTGCATCATATCATATAAATATCTAAAAATCGGTTATTAGAATGATATCATCTATTCTGTAATAAACCTACAAACTAAGAAACGACATAATGTAAGACTCCTAACAGCAATGTTATTACAATCTCTAGTTTGGTTTATTCTAAAAAATTTCTATTTGTTCTTCTTCAAGTGAATGGACACTCATTTGGGGTAGACCACAAATGTACACGTTAGAAGATTTGTTATCGGTTGGTGTATAACTACAAATAGCACTTAAGTTACTCGAGCCGTCAACGCAACCTTTTGAGAAATCACATGATCTAAAAAACAGATATAATATTTTATTCCAAATACCAGTGCTTAATCTATGAAAATACCTTGTTTTATAATAACTGTTGAACAAGAAAATATGCTAATCTAAATAAGAGCGTTAAAACTCTAATCATTAACGTTTATTTTAAAATTTTCTATTTGTACTTCTACAAGTAAATGGACACCCATTTGGGGTATACCACATAAGTACCCTATAGAAGATTTCTTATCTGTTGTTGTATAACTACAAATAACACTTAAGTTATTCGAGCTGTCAACGCAACCTTTCGAGATATGATATAAATATCTAAAAAAGTAGTTATAGGATTGAAATAATGTTTAATTCTAATTGGGAGTTTTAAATATACAACATTATTTTGTTCTATAGCAAAAGTAACACATTATACATATACAAACTTGCTTGTTATAAGAACCATTAACAGAGAATTACAGTTTAGTATTGCAATCATTGAATGAATAAAAAAATAATTTTATTCAGGGACTACAGTCCCCTAAGAATAATAACAGAGTTACATAATTAAGAACAGTAGTCTGGCTTACATGAATACTAAATTACGAATAATTGATTGTTATAGCAATTGTGCAGTTGATTGACTTTGTACAGACAACAAAAAAGTTTTTAAAAACTACCTCATGCTCTAGCTTTATTTAAAAAAAAAATTCTATTAGTACTTCTTCAAGTAGATGGACACCCATATAGGGGGGAGGTTGCAGACCACAAATGTACTTGTCAGAAGATTTGTTACCGGTTGGTGTATAACTACAAATAACACTTAAGTTATTCGAGCCGTCAACGCAACCTTTTGAGAAATCACATGATGATCAAAAAAACAGTTATAATATTTTATTTCAAATACAAGTGCTTAATCTATGAAAATACCTTGTTTTATTGTAACAGTTGAACAAGAAAATATACTGTTCTAAATAACAGTGTTAAAACTCTAGCCATTAACGTTACTGTAAAATTTTCTATTTGTACTTCTTCAAGTGGATGGACAACCATGTGGGGTTGCCCACAAATGTGCTTGTTAGAAGATTTGTTATCGGTTGGTATGGCACTACAAATAACACTTCGTTATTTGAGCAGTAAACACAACCTTTCGAGATACGATATAAATATCTATTTAATACGATATAAATTCTATAGTAAAAGTAACACATTATACATCTACATATAGTAACGACAAACTTACTTATTACCAGAACCATTAACAGAGAATTACACTTTAATAATGCAATCATTGTGTGAAAGATTGCATGATATCACGTAAATATCTTAAAATCAGTTATTAGAATGATATAATACATTCTGTAATAAACCTACAAACTAAGAAACGACATAATGTATGACTCCTAACAGCAATGTTAAAACTATCTCTAGTTTGGTTTATTCTAAAAAATTTCTATTTGTACTTCTTCAAGTGAATGGACTCCCATTTGGGGCAGACCACAAATGTACTCGTTAGATGGTTTTTTATCGATTGGTGTATAACTACAAATAACACTTAAGTTATTCGAGCCGTCAACGCAACCTTTTGAGAAATCACGTGATCTGAAAAACAGATATATTTTATTCTAAATACCTGTGCTTAATCTATGAAAATACCTTGTTTTATAATAACTGTTGAACAAGAAATATGCTACTCTAAATAAGTGCGTTAAAACTCTAATCATTAACGTTTATTTTAAAATTTTCTATTCCTAGATTACAATCACATTATCCCAGATCATCAATTTAGATTCCGCAGATCCCATTCTACTATCCAGCAATATCATCGTGTGGTAGGTGTTGTCTCCTCTGCATTGAAGCGCAGAATGTACTGCACGGGAGTCTTCCTCGACGTAGAACAAGGTTTTGATCGAATCTGGCACCCGGTACTACTCTACAAACTCTGTGAATTCCTACACGCTACACATTTCCTCATTATCCGTTCCTATCTAACTGATAGATTCTTCAAAGTAAATCATAATAATGCTTATTCATCCCTTTTTTCCCAGTCCGCTGATGTTCATCAAGGTAGTATCCTAGGTCCTATCCTTTACAAAGTTTATACAGCTGATATCCCAACCCATCCTAACACTGTCATTACCACGTATGCCGATGATACATGTGTCCTATCAGTTTATAATGATCCAACAATTGTATCCCAAACTCTTCAATCACACATCACAAACCTTGAAGAATGGTGTCAAAACAGGAGGATTAAAATAAATCCCATCAAATCACATTTACCCTTCGTCGTAAACCTATGTCCTCCTATCCAACAGTGTCCTTTAATGATACCCCACTTATCCATATATCGCTATAATTATTGTCCACGAGACAGCTTATTATATGTCTAGATAAATAAATAATTTGCATTAGGAGAAATATTTTAATTCATTCATTTATATTTATTTTGTGTCATGTATTGTGTCTCACTTATGATAGACCGACGTACAAGAAACCAAAAATGTTTTTTTTATCGATAAGATTTATTTAGATTAATAGACGTAAGTTATTATTTTATTTTATTTATTATAATAGTTTAGTCAATTATTTTTCTCGTTTGTTGCAATATTTTTAAAGATATTCATATTATTATTATTATTATTTTATGATTAGAAGCCACACTTCAGAGATTCACTGGTTTAAGAAAAGCCTTTCAAGAATCAAAGACGATTAGAAAATGTCAGGGACGGTGGTAGTTTACGATCTTAGCTTTAATAAGATTTTTAAAAATGCCAACATAATAATATTGAACCAGTAGTATAAATTCATTACTTATAATGTAAATTGGTCTTCAAATTTATTTGCTTACTTTCTGTATTAGTATATGCGAGTTATATGCGAGAGACTGTGGTACTTGTAAGTACTGGTAGGTGGTACGTGGTACTGGTAAGTGGTACTTTTTATCAACGAATTTACACATATTAACAAAATTATAAAAAAAAAAAAAAAAAAAAAACATTTATTTAAAAGCATTAATTATCGAAAAAATTTTATTTATGTTTTTCATTACTGCCCAATTCCTTCCCCAAGTATACATTTTAATTTAATTGTAAGATTGTCACATATTTTATTTATTATTTATTAATGATATTGTGACGACAAAATAAAAAACTACTCGTATATAATGTTCACGGTACAGACATCCTTCTATCAAAGTTTCCATTCATAAGAATCCATCTGAATAATACCATATCACTAATTATTAAATTTATTTTGACAAAATTTATTTAATAACTAACCAATCCATATTGTTAATAGAATTCTGCACCGACAGTATATGTATCTTTATATTATTTAATTGTTCGTCTATTAAAGCATGGAAAACACAATGTGTTCAAACACTTCTCTGATAGAAGGCTTGCAATTTTTAGACCTTTGTTTAGTAACTAATAGTTGCTATTTAAGTATCTCTCTCTCACTCCCTCCAACTCTCTCTCTCACACTCTCTCTCTCTCTCTATTTTTTTCGTCTAATATATTAAATATATGCGTTTTTCGTCCCTAACCATTTCCTTTTACGACTGTATATTTTGATTATTTATTTTATTATAATATATACTTAAGAATCTTGAATTCATTTTAGTCCGACCAACGTGTCATTAAAGTGGTAAGATATTCATTTTAATTTCATTGTGGTTATATTTTTTGTTTAAATACTTCTATATGAACAAATTTTAATTTTTATATTTCTGCAATCTATACAATTAAATATTAAACAATACCAGCACTTAAAATTATGAAAACCGTATTTGTATAAGTAAATAATATAATCGCAACCAGTTCGCCAAGCTTGAGTGAGGGCTTAAGTTTTTTACTTAAAATAAAATATTTATTTTAAAAGTATTTAAATACATTTTTGAAAAATCGAAACTTATGCTCTATCAGAGAACATTGACGAGGATAAAAACTGCCTTACATTAAAAACGCTTAATTTTACTTTAGCTGAACGAGCTTGTTTTGACAAAATTGATTTCACTATTAAATAATACCAGATAATAATTATGAAGTTTATTATGATATTTGTTTATTTAATAACTAACCAATCCATATTACTCATAGCATCCTACATCGACAGTTGCTGTATAAATGTGTATATATACATGTCCGTATATTAAAGGATGACAAACATAATGTGTTCAACCACCTGTCTTATAGAAGTTTTGCTATTGGTTGATTAAGTATTACAATTCACACACAGTAAATGAGCTTACGGTCAACCTCGAAATACCTGTAACACTAAATAGATACTCTAACTATTTTAAGTGAGTTCACTCTTAAGCAATACCAGATTAGTAATTATGAAATATATTTTGATATTTGTTTAATAACTAACCAATCCATATTGCTCATAGCATCCTGCATCGACAGTTGCTGTATAAATGTGTATATATACATGTTCGTCTATTAAAGGATGGCAAACATAATGTGTTAAATCACCTGGCTTATAGAAGGTTTGTAATATCAGATTAATAAATATGAAATTTATTTTGATATTTGTTTAATAACTAACAAATCCATATTGCTCATAGCATCCTGCATCGACAGTTGCTGTATAAATGTGTATATATACATGTTCGTCTATTAAAGCATGGCAAACATAGTGTGTTCAACCACCTGTCTTATAGAAGTTTTACTATTGGTTGATTATGTATTACAATTTGTACACAGAAAATTAGCTAACAGTCAATCTTAAAATACCAATTGTATACTCGAGAAAAAACATTAATAAAAGCTAAAAAGAATAAATACTGTAATAGAATATCAACTGATTTCCGTAAAATATAAATAATAATATGGCTTACATCCTTTTTACTGTTTAACTACAAAATTCACCAAATTATATTAATACGTAAATAATAATTTAATTTATTCCGACTAACCTTAATTAATAACGCCCACAGCTTCTCATGTTCCATCTTCTGTTATGTAAATGATCCAATATCTCCTATATTCCTTCCAACTGCCAATATATATCTACCATCTCCAGATTTTCATACATTAGGCTGATGTTTGTATTAGACATCCTGTAAAAAGTATTATGTGTCGGAAAAATAAATCTATATTTAAGAGCACAAATACTATTGTTTAATAAAATTGATTTTTGCATTTCTAGCAACCTTTAAAATAATTCATTCCTACCGTAAATACTCGCATCCTATATATCTTGAGTACCAAGACATAAGCTGGACAAATGGTTATCGCAGGTAAAATAATTAATTAATTAATAAAGTTTACAATAAAATACACTTGAAGGATAAAATATATAACGAATAATTAAAAAATATATCCTATTACTTATACCTAAAATTAAATTATCATTAATCCTTAGTTTAAAAAACTAGAAACATATTACACTGTTTAACAATTCCTTTCTCTTAAATAATAAATGCTGAAAAATCGTCTATCTAACAATAAATAAATTGTGATGTGAGTCAGTGCATATAAAATGAAGTATGTTCGTCTATGAATGAATGGTTAGCATGAACAGCTATACCATCAACGTGATAGAAGGTTTGCTATCGGTTGATTTTGAGACACAAATTACACATGGCAAAGAGTGTAAAACCATCAACCTTAAAAAACATGAATGAATAAATAATTATTAACACATTAGCTTATTTCTATCTTTCAAATATTGTATGAGATAATGGATACCAAAATTTATGGTATCTGAATGTATGGTATATGAATGGTAACGTCTATGAATGAACGTTTCCTATCAGTTGATTATTTACTACAATTTACACACTGTAAAATCTACTTCCTGTGAACATTGAAATACTTGGATAACCACAAAGAAACATTAACAATTTTAAGAAACATTAATAATTAAATTACTTGGATATAATAAAATAATAAAACTATTTAAATAACATTCAGTTCTTGCTTATTACCTTTATTTAACTACAACTATTCATATCACTCACACCATATTGCATATAATTATGAAATATCTAATTACGTATGTTCTCCTATACTAAACCACCATAATCTATAATAAGTAGAATCCATACTCATCACTGCATATTCCATACAACGTCCTTACTTATCTAATTATGTATGTTCGTCTATAAAAAAAGATGGAAAACGTACTCTGTTAAACCATCCCTCTGGTAGAAGGTTTGATATCGGTTGATTGCGCCCCACAATTTACACAATGTAAAATGAGGTTACTATCAACCTTGAAATAATTAAACGCCTACATAGAAACCCTAACTAAATTAGAGAAATATAAATCATTTAAATAATTCTTAATAAACAAATTAAGACATAAAAACTAATTAATTATTTATTTGTTTTTTACTATCTTTTTTTTTAATAAATAGTTTCCATAATCATCACTGCATCTTCCATATACCGTCCATACTTATCTAATTATGTATGTTCGTCTATAAAAAAAGATGGCAAACGTACTCTGTTAAACCATCTCCCTGATAGAAGGTTTGCTTTCGGTTGTTTATGTACTACAATTTACAAACTGTATCAATATATACAGTTATAATATATCAATATCAATGTCCGTCCATTTAAAGAGTGGTAACCATAATTTGTTAAACCACCTCAGAAATAGAAGGTTTGCTTTTGGTTGATGCGATGCTACAATTTACATACAGTAAAATGAGCTAACGGTCAACCTTAGAGTAGCTGAAACTACACATAATATCTAACTTTTTTAAACAAAAATAAAACCAAAAATAAAAAGTTACGACCCGACATGTCTTCTTAAAAGAGGTGTGTTAAGGAAGGGGTTTCACTTAGAACTGAAGGAGTTGTAAGTGAAACTCCTTGTTGAATTATATTATATTGTATTATATATATATATATATATATATATATATATATATATATATATATATACATATATATATATATATATATATATATATATATATATATATATATATATACATATATATATATATATATATATATATATATATATATATATATATATATATATATATATATATACATATATATATATATATATACACATATATATGTGTATATTTATATTTATAATTATGTGTGTGTGTATATATATATATATATATATATATATATATATATATATATATATATATATATATATATATATATATATATTAGTATATAAAACATATATGTTTGTCTATTAAGACACCGTTGCAAACGTGAATAGACAAACCACATGTCTGATAGAAGGTTTGTTATTGGTTGATTTAGCACTACAATTTACACAATGTAAAATAAGCTTTCTGTCAACCTTGAAGTACTCCGAACACCAAAAAAGCTCTAACAATTTAAGGCAAATGTAAATCATTTAAATAATTCCTAATAACCCATATTGAGACCTAAAAACTAATGTAATAATAAAAATTTATTTGTTTTTACTTTCTTTTTTTTTAATAAATAGTATCCATAATCACCACTGCATATTCCATATACCGTCCATACTTATCTAATTATGTATGTTCGTCTATAAAAAAAGGTGGCAAACGTACTCTGTTAAACAATCTCCCTGATAGAAGGTTTGCTATCGGTTGTTTATGTACTACAATTTACAACTGTAAAATGAGCTTTCTGACAACCTTGAAATATTCGGATAACCACAAAGAACTGTCAACCTTAAAATACTGAAAATACCAATTGTAAACTCCAGAAAAAAACATTTTAACAATCTAAAAACCATGAGTAAGAATAAATAGTGTATAATATTAACTGCTTTCGGTAAAATATAAATAATAATATGACTTGCATCTATTTTACTGTTTAACGTCAAAATATACAAAACTCACAAACTTATATTACTATTTGAATAATAATTTAATTAGTTATCAATATCATAATAATAATCCACTCCTAAATAATACTATATTAATAATTATTAAGGATATCATTATATTATAACTACCCTATGCATATTGCTCATAGCATGCTGCGTTGAGAATTAGTATATAAACATGTATATATTAATGTTCGTCCATTTAAAGAGTAGTAACCATAATTTGTTAAACCACCTCAGAAATAGAAGGTTTGCTTTTGGTTGATGCGATGCTACAATTTACATACAGTAAAATGAGCTAACGGTCAACCTTAGAGTAGCTGAAACTCCAGAAAATATGTAACTTTTTTAAACAAATATAAAACATTAAAAACCTACTTAATCAACCAAAAAATACATTCTTAAAGTATACTGAATTCTCTGATAAACCACCTTCCTGATAGAAGATTTGCCATCGGTTGGCCAGGTACCACAATTTTGCAATATAAGGTAACTATCAACTAATAAATACTGAAAATGCAAAATGGATACCCTAACTTGCTTAATGAAATATAAATAATTCATAATACACCAAATTAAATCCTAAAAATACTATATTAATAAATAAGGAAAGAGATGACCTGGGGTGGCGGGGTCATAAATAGACTAAATAGCGGCAATACTATCTATAAAAAGCAAAAGTTATGACCCGACTTTGCATGTCTT